>LR753453.1:335535-426370 GCA_902729485.2 Mus minutoides
AGAAAAACAAACAAATTTGAAAAAAAAATCTAACCAACAAACAAGCAAAAAATAAACTTAAAAAACATAGACATTTGACACTTGTGTTGAGGGTAAACACAGCACAGTAGAAACGCACTGGCGAGACAGGTGGCCATTCCAGGAAAGATGATAAAAACGTTTCTGCAAATTTACTTCATGCAGGGAAAGTAAGAGGAACTGCAAACATGACAGGAGGAATGGCAGCTCGGTACCTAAGATGTGCGGCTGGTGTTGACATACTCCAAAGGAAAGACTGCCGAATTCAAAGCCTCAGACAGACAGACTCCAAAGTAGGGCCAGTCATACTGCTCACACCTTCGATTCTACTTCTAGGGAGGCGGGGACAGGAAGATCTCAAGTTTGAAGCCAGCCTGATCTACATGGATAACTTTTCTCAAAAACAGTGCATGTGTGTGTGTGTGTGTGTGTGTGTGTGTGTGTGTATGTGTGTGAAAATAAAATGGGGGAAAAATCCACAGTATCAGTGAAAATCATTTAAAAATAACTAGCAAGTTGAATCTAGTAACATCAAGATTATCCATCTTAACTAACTAGAAGTTATTCCAGGGATGTAAAATTGACTTATCTTGCAAAAATCAATTAAAAGAAAAGAGAGTATAATACAATGAAGAGTAAAGCCCATATTATCATTTCAGGGGATATAAAACAAAAGCACTGAATCAAATTTAATATCTTTTCATGATTAAAAGCCATTCAAGAAAGAATGAACAGAAAGGACATTCCTTCTAATTTATAAGGTGACTCTATGAAAAAAGTCTACATCTAACAAGACACTAAAGGGGAAAAAACAAACACATCTGCCCCAGGGATTAAGACAAATGTACCTACCCACTTGAGGTTCTACCCAAGATGCTTAGGGAAAAGGTGAAAGAGAAGGTACCACCCAGACTAGAGAGGAAGGAGAGCTATCTTCTACTTGTAAATGACATGGCACTGTTTTAAGAAAATTGATTGTGTCCTCTAAAATACTCTAGACTTAATAAACAAATACAGAAAAATTTCAGGACACAAGATCAACACAGCAAATCAGTTTTATTCTTATATACATTCAATAAACAATCTAAAATGAAACAAGTCAACTTATCAGCATCAAGAAATAGAATACTGAGGTTCATGTTTAAAAAGAAGTTCATGCTATTCGTTGAAAACGGCAAACTTGGGCTGGGGAGATGGCTTAGTATGTGACAGAATTTGCTGTGCAAGCATGAGGACCCAAGTTCAAATCTCCAGCACCAACATAAAAGGTAAGGCCATGTGCATGCCTGTAACCCCGGCCTATGAAAGGTGGAGACAGGAGGGCTTGCTGAGGCCCGATAACTGACATCCTGGCTGCAGGTTCAGAGAGAGACTGTCTCAAAGTGATAAAGTAGAAAACCACATAGAAGGATATTCAATATCCTCCTCTGGGTGTGTGCAGCTGCTCACATATGAGTGTGTATACCACATATAAACACACACACACACACACACACACACAAATTTTTAAAAAAGAGAAAACTCTAATCTTCTGGAGAGAAATTAAGCCTCAGACATATGGAAAGTCATTTTGTACTTATGGATCAGATGACTAAATAATATCAGGGTGGCATAGTCCCTAAATTAATCTACACACTCAGCACAGTAACCCTCACCAGAATACCAGCTGGTTCCTTTGCACAGTGTCACAAATGCAACCTCAAACACACATACACACACACACAACAAGAATAACTCAAGTAAATTTGAAAAAAAATTAAAAACTGAATGCCAGAGAAGTGTGGTGCCACACACCTTCAATCCTGGCACTAAGGAGCTAGAAGCTGGTGGATCTCTGTGAGTTCCAAGCCAATATGGTCTTCATAGCTAGTTCCAAGGCAGCCAAGATGTATAGTGAGACTCTATCTCAAAACAAATCAAGAACTGATACCAGAGAAAGGAAAGGAACCAAACCAGGCTAGATCTAGCAAGATGGCTCAACAGTTAGTTACAGGTGCTTGCTGGACAAACCTATAGACCTGAGTTTGAATCCCAGAACTCACATAACAATGGAAGGAGTGAACCAATTCCATAAAATTGTCCTCTGAACATGGCACAAACAGGTTACCTCTACACACACACACACACACACACACACACACACACACACACACCGATGATAAATTAAGAAAAAATATTAAAGAACAGGCAGACAAATGCAGTACTAATAGCAAAAAAGGCAGGTTGGAATTCTATGATATAAATAACACAATAAACGTAAAATGGTCTAAACACCCCAATTAACAGCCACATTTATTAGGCTGGATAAAGATGGCACAGTTATCTGATCCCTAAAAGAAAGACACTTCAGGTATAAAATTGGTGAGGTTAAAACTAAAAAGCACAGAGAAAGATGCCAGGCAAAAGCTAATGAAGAGTAAGCTGGAGTGATTATAACAGACTAAGTAGACGTTTAAAGCAGCATACTCTAGAATCTACAAGGATGCCCACACTGATACAAGTGAACTTGATGAGTACTCACAACAATCCCAAATGGGAGTGCTGCTGGACACTACTGGGACAGAGAGAAGGCTGCGGGCTCCTGGGAACTAGGACTACAAAGGGCAGGCAATTACCCTCCAAGGATGGTGAGTTGCTGTAACAGTAAGCTAGAATATCCACATACAAGAGGAACTCAGAGCGAGCATTAAAACTAGGAGTTCAGGGAGATTGCTCAGTGGTTAGAACTGACTGTTCTTCCCAAGGACCTGGGTTCAATGCCCAGTACACATACATGGCAGCTCACAGCCATTTGTAACTCTAGTTCCAAAGGATCTGATGCCCTCTTCAGGCCTCCATGGGCACCAGGTATGCAAGTGGTACACAGACGTGCATTGTTTTTGTCAAACACACACACACATAACAACAACAGCAGCAGCAACAACACTAACACAGGAGTTTGGAGGCTGAAGGTCTCTAAGAACTGACACGGCTTCAGTGAGGAACAGGCACACGTGAGGGTACAAAGACATGAAGGTTTCGGAGATATATGAAGAGGGTGTGGGACTGGAAGGGGCTGTGGCAGGGACTGGAAGGGGCTGTGGCAGGGACTGGAAGGGGCTGTGGCAGGGACTGGAAGGGGCTGTGGCAGGGACTGGAAGGGGCTGTGGCAGGGACTGGAAGGGGCTGTGGCAGGGACTGGAAGGGGCTGGGGCAGGGACTGGAAGGGGCTGGGGCAGGGTCTGAAGGGGCTGTGGCAGGGTCTGAAGGGGCTGTGGCAGGGTCTGAGAGGAGTTGGAAGTAAGGGTGAATATGATCAAAATACATTGTATATGCATATGAAACTCTCATACGATATATAAATAAAATAAAATTTAAGACTATTTACTTTATACATGAGTATTCTGTCTGCATGTATGTTCAGAAGAGGGCACTGGATCCTCTGGAATGGAGTTACAGGTGGCTGTAAGACTTCAGTGACTGAATATCTGAAATGGTTTTCTTTTTGGCAGTAAATTGTGCTATTCTGAGCCAATTTAGTAAATCTGGCCATTAAGTAGGAGTGTTTACATTTATTGTTTTTATTAATATCACTGAGTTCCATTTACTGTATTATTAATAGTTCATTTGCCCATCATGTTCCCTTAAAATCACCACCACTACCACCACTACCATCACCATCATCATCATCATTGTGTGTAGCTCTTAGGTACTTTCATCGAATAATATTGAGATGCCAGTATGAGCGGATGACATGGACATGATATTTAAGGAGTTAAAGATAAGAAAAAAATCAAAGGTCATGATAGAAATGCACTATGCTCATTGTCTTAGAAACTTCTAGTATAGTAATAAGACCTAAAATGAAACACTATAGGTCAAGAACCAAACTTCTATTGTTTGTTTTCCTATACCACTACCTGGCTCTAGGATTGTCTGAGGCCCAGGATAGCTAGTGCTGTCACAATGTCATACAAGATACACATAGTTATGCTCTTGCAATCTATGGTCCACGGGTTAAACACCCCTGAGTTTAGTCTGTGGCTAAAGACAATTCTTCATTGTCTAGTAGTGTTGCCCAGGTAAGCCTAAAGATTGAATGCCCTTTGCTGACTGTTCCTAACTATAAATATGTGCTCCTCAGCCCCTGCTCCTGAGGCTGCCTAGCTCCTTAACTCCCTGTCTATCTATGGACATGCATGTTCAGATAGGACTGGTCATTATTGGTGAAATGTGGGTACCATCTTGAATTACGAAGTTTAGGGATATTGAAAGAGCCAGAGTGGTACTAGCAGCCCTGAATAAAATAGAGAAGTAGAAAATTCTAGAATCCAGCTAGCCTAGAAAAATATTATGTCCAAGAATCCTCGATAATCCAGACACCAGATATAGACATCTACAACTTATTCAGGGTCTCAAGTTAAGGCAGGATTGCAGCCACAAGGCCACTGACACTCCCAGTAAAACCCATGTCTCTCACACAGTTAGTCTTGTTCCCTCATCTTCAGTGCCTAGAAGGAGCCCTGTGTAGACAGCCTGGGTTCCAGTTCCAACTCTCCCATGAACTTGCAGTGTGACCTTGCCCCAAAGCTCCAGTTTTTTCCTGTTAAATACGGGGTTGGATATAGGATCTCAAAGACACTGTCAGGTCTATGATCTATGGTGTGTTGGATACAGGAAGAAGGCTCATCAGCTTGTGTCACTCAAAATACAGGAGCTGCAGAAAACAAATGAGCCGAGTCCTGCAGGCTGCATCAGTCATCAGAGCAGAGCCGTCCCTTTGGGGTACACTGTTGCATCCCTAAGAGCCTACAGGCCAGGCTCAAGGGACACCATTCTCTTTGTGAGATTTTCTCTAGGCTACGCAGTTCACCTGCTATGAGGCTGAGTGGATGGGAGTTCTCTGCCACAGGGTCATACCTGAGCCCCCAGGTTCTGTACAGAACATCTCTTTAGGCTATATTCTCACCATCCATCCTATCCATCGATGTTCTATGAGCAACATCCATGGAAGGCAAACAGAGAGCCTCAGATGCCCCCTTTTCTCTAGATTATTTTTCCCTTGGAAGAATAGGCAGATTCCCCAGGTACATGGTACATCTGGAAGGCCCTCCTCAGCTGGGGAGGGCATCCTATCCTTTTGCTTAGTTTCTACAGAAAGAGCTCAGACACCTACCTCCCTCTTGGGTAGTTATTTCTGACCACCCCTCTGTCTAAGAAATGAATCTTAGGCATCCCAACACCAGTAAGCTACAAATGATGCACTGATCAGTAGTCATGGACAAGACTTGTCTCCAGCCTGGGCTAGGGGATTACGATATGAACAATGCAGAATGGGAGCTTTGACATCATGATCCAGTCAGCAGTAGCCCCAGGCTACAATGCTGGTGATATCTCATCCCTGGAGAGGTCCAGCTGAGAGCCCCAGGGAAGGCTGGTAAAGCTGGGCCTCTGGGCCTTTCACTAGTGCTACTTGGATGGACAGGGAGCAAAAGGGGGCAAAAGACCACAGAAGATCTGACAGGAGCAAATCAAGCTCACAATAGTCAAAGTAATATAGACTTTACCTAGTGGCCACACCCTTCCCTAAACTCCACCTCACACATACACACACCACAGCATGACCAAAGAGCCACCCTCACCTCCCCACCTCCCCACACAGTCTCTCCTGTGGGTGGCCTTCTCCAGAGACAGCTCTCCCTCCTCCCCAGTCAGCTCACCCAGCGATTTCCCTTCCTTCCTTCCAGTATTTCCTCCGGGATGTTCTCCTGAGGAGGAAAAGAACAGGTGACTCTCCGCACCCTTGCCGGCTCACAGAGTTATTCCCACTTGTTGCCTGGCCACACTGTGGTCACTCAAGGCCTCCTTTAGTGTCCTGGTTTCAGTAGCTTCAGGAAGTAAAGTGATGGGGCGGGTAGAGGTGATTTCTACAGGAT
This sequence comes from Mus minutoides, assembly GCA_902729485.2. Lineage (NCBI taxonomy): Eukaryota > Metazoa > Chordata > Mammalia > Rodentia > Muridae > Mus > Mus minutoides. Next base: position 341,469 of record LR753453.1, read on the forward strand.
TGCTCACTCTGTGGGCAGTGACTGACTGTGGCCATGAAGCTGGGTTGGAGTAATGGAGAACAGGCAGAAGCTGGATAGAGGAGCCCTCCAGGAGAGACAGCAGGCACAACATGGAGTGACTGGAGGTTTAGTCATGGGGCAGAGGTCCTCACTTGAGGTGGGGAGGATCCCTGAGGTGCTGGGCACATCCTACATTATGGACCTCCTTGATCACATGCTTAGAGACTATTGAGCTTTGTGAGGCGGGGAGGGGGGACCCCATGTGTTAGGGGAGAGGCACCTAGGGAGAAGGGGAGAACTCAGAACACTAATGAGTGGGGGGGGGTGGAGCAGTGATTAGAATGTAGAAAACAGGAATGAGGCCTGTGAATGGTGGGTGGAGCTCACACAAGGGCAGGTGCTTGGGCCAAATGCAGGGTGTTCAAGTGCTTACCTATCTCTTCGGTGGCCCCGTTTCAGGGGCCCAGGTCTCCTGTTCTGCTTTGAATGCCGAGATCCCATGGGCCAGGGAGTGCCTCCTGGGAACAAAAGTCTTGTCTGGGCGAAGGAGTGCAAACCCAGAGAGAAAGAAAAGATATCCTGGTCCCATGGTGGCCAGAGGATAGAGTTTGGGGGATGGTCCCGGCATCAGACTATACACAAAGCCCTGGAGTCTGTTGACAATTGTGTCTTCCTTCATCACCAAGGCAACAGGAAAGCTAACGACTACCAACACTGGTTAATCTGGACACAGAAACCCTCTGTCTCGGATCCCTTCTAAGCCCTTCAAGATCAGACTAAATTGTCAAGGTCTCGGGGCTATGTCACATAGGAATAGCCAACTGCTGGTTTCCATGGCAACGGAGAATCCGTGTGTCCCTGTGTCTGTAGGTTACTATGGCAAACCAGGCTGCACCAAGTGTGCTGAGGTAAAAGACCTCATTTGGAAGGTCCACAGGCAGATGGCTCGGGCACTGCTGCCCTCTCTGTGGGCGGCTCTGTGCCAGGGGGTAGGCTCCAGGGTGGGAGTACATACAGCGTGCTTTTCAGAAGCCATTGAGAACCAGATTCTCTTGTCAGAGTCTTCAGTCTCTTATCTCCTCACACCACTGGAAGTACACACAGCAGGCCACACATCCTCACATTAACCCCCTACACTGAGAACAGCTGAGCCTGCAGGCTGCACAGTCTCTTCCCTATCTCTAAACCCCTTTCTCTGCCTGCTTTCTAGACCTAACAAGATGCTGCCCAGCACCTGCCACTGGAGGGCGCCCTTGTTGATTTCCTATGTGCCTAGCCATTCAGCCAGGCCATTGTGGCACCATCTTGGCTTCCTGATATGCCATATCCATTTTCGTCTACCGTGGCATGTTCTGATGTTCTCTACCGAGCATCTTTGAACCCCACCTACTTCTCCCCCAAACCACGTCTGGATTAGGGTCTCTTCTCTGGCTGATTGGAATCAGGATAATGTCTGCCGCCAATTTGTTCCTCTCAACTCCATCCTCCAGCGGCACCTGGGGAAGGTGTCTGATGCTGATCTCTCTCTTCAGGTACCATCCATGTCCTGCTGAATGCCTCCAACATACCTACTGCTGTGCTAACATCTCAGTTGCTCCTGGCAACTCTCCAGCCCTCCCAGGGACACTGCCTCCTGTCTTTCCCTTACCCAATTGCTTCCCTAACTCCCACCTCACTTCCTTCCCCCTTATTCTCCCCCACTCGCCCTGTAAATACCACATCCTGAATGTCTGCAAGGGTTAGGAACAATAACTAAGAATTTCTAATAAAAATGTCTGAAACCTATCTTTGGGGGCTAACTTCACCTTTATGGTGAAAAGGTGACCCCCAGATATGAAGCCAAATGTTGCTGATTCCACACCAATGGGACTCCAGAGATCCAGGTCTCTCGTCTCAAAGCAGACAGATGAAGTCTTAGAGAGGGGTCGGGGAAGGGTGCAGAAGTGAGACCCATTCTATTTGCTCTCACCCACCTCAGAACACACCACCATCACAGACCATCAATTGAGATGGTTTCTCCTCCATCCCAGATACCACAGACAGAATGTGAGGCTCAAAAAGGGAGGAAAGGCCAGAGCCAGCCTCTGGGGATGGCACTGTGTATGGGCACTTTACAGGTGGGGAGTGTGAATGATACAAATCAGCCCACTAAGGCACCTGCCAAGGCTTCGGCTTTTCCCTATCGACCACGGAGCACACAGTGCTTGTACTGGAAAAGGGAGATTGCATCTCTCATAACCTTCTCCTGATTCCACATGCTTTCTGTCCTCTCTCAGCAGAACAGAAACTTCTAGTTAGAATTGACAAGCTCTCAGAACTAAGCTCAGACCAGTACTTTCTCAAATTTTCTTTGGTCTCTTCCTCAGTCCACAGGGTTGTAGGCCACACAGAACGGGTGAACTTATCAACTGAAGCCAGTTTCCTGGAGGGGCGCTCATGCTTCTCACCTTGAGGCTGCTCTGGAGGTTCAGCTGCTACTGAGGCTTCTGCCCATGACACCCTGGGGAGGATTAGGGAAGGATGGTCAAAAGTAATCTTGGGGCTAGAGACCTGCAGACTCCAGGATCACACCTCCCAGAGGCTAGGTAAACTCCAGGATCACACCTCCCAGAGGCTAGGTAAACTGCAGACCCTAGGATCACACCTCCCAGAGGCTAGGTAAACTGCAGACTCCAGGATCACACCTCCCAGGCACAGGGGGTTCCCCTGACCTTGAGGTGATGAACAGTGGCTCTAAAACCTCACACTTGCATAACTCAGTATCTAGCTCTGTACTCTGCCAGGTCTTCAAGCCCAGGAAAGAGCTTTGGTTCTGGTTCTGTCCTCCAGGGTCCCACAGACCTTGTGTGTTTGAGCTGTCGCAGTACTCTGCATTTCTTTCTTTAGTGGGGGAGCACAACCCTTTACAGTGGGCACTAGTAATATTTCACAGACAAGCTCAGGCTCAAAAACTCGCTCAGTATGTGGCAGAGTGGGCAGGCAGAACATGATGATCTGCTCCTACATGTAAGGGACAAGATGACCTTCTACCACCAAGAGGGGTGATGAGCCTGCTCTGTAGTACAGCGGGTACTCGAGGCAGAACATGGAATATGAAGGCAAGACATAGAGGCTTCTTACATGTCACTTGAGACTGTTGCTCCCCTCCCCTCCCCAAGACAGGCATCCTACAGCGAATGGCCAAATGACCCAGGCCCTGTAACAAGGCAACTCTTAACCCCTTGGCAACATATTGACACTGATCTTTCAGACATGCTGATCAGTTCTTAGAAGAATTTAGTACAACCTGGTGATGGCAGACGGAGGGTGTTTCTCTGGTGACAGGGGTTCCTCTTTGACAGAGTCTCTTTACCACAATGGGAGCCCTTCAACAAACAAGACCTACCCTCTGCAGAAGGCTGGTTAGCGGGCATCCATGTGCTTTCCAGTGGTTCATCTTTCTGTCACAACGAGATCCTCGTTGTCCTCTGTCAGCCACATGCTGTCCTCTCCCTGGGAGGAATTCAGGCAGTATAATTTTCTCTACTTCTGCACACACACAGGACACTTTTGTTGCTCTTTAGATCCCCGTGCCAGGGATGCTGCGTGCTTGCCTCCCCTGCCCTGGCTGGACACGCTTACAGGAAGGGCAAGAGGCCAGCATGGTCTGTCTTCTAGTTACCAGGGCAACCTGCAGACCTTCTTTGAGGTGTCTGCTTCTCGAGGATGATGCAGGGTGCAGATGGACGGATGGAGGATGGGCACATAAGGATAGTTCTAGGAGTGGGGCGGGAGGGTTTCCCCACATCCTTGCTACTCAGGGCCCCCACTCAGAAGAGAAGTTGAGCTACTCTACTCAGGGTAGTAGATGTGAGCACTGAAGGAAGCAGGGGTGAGCTCCCAGAGGGGAGTGAGGGTGGCAAGGCTGGGGCCATGCAGAGTTTAAGGATGTGCTAAAAAGCTCGCTCTACAAAGAAATGTACCACTTAAATAGAAAAAAAAAACTACAAATGTGTCCACGACTAACTGATGTCTGAAAATAGTGGAGTTAGATAAGCAAGGCCAAATCCTGGGAGTTTCTTGTTTGTAGATGTTTATGCACTTGTTTTGTTTTGATATTTAAGACAATAAGTTATTATGTGGGCATACTTGGGTGCAGCATGCACATGGAAGCCAGAAGAGCACAGGGGGTGGGGGGATAGTCACGTCTCTTCTCCCACAACACAAGTCCTGGACATTCAGCTCTGGTTATGGGGATTCACAGAAATTTGACCAGCTGAGCCACCTCACTGGGTCCTGCTTATTTTTCAGAGATGGTATTAATATTATTTTGATGCATGAGGTCTTTGTGATTCAGTGTCTCACTATCTAGCATGGCCTAACTTGGAGCTCACTGTATGTACCAGGTAGGACTTGAACTTGTGGCAATCCTCTTGCATCAGCCCTTGGGTGCCATGATGACAGACATTTGAGTTACCATACCTGGTTTGATTAATGGGCTTTCTAGAGATCCCTTTAATTATGCACGAGAGATAAATGCCTCTCTTACTTCATCTTTCTGGGGCCCAAAGGAGTGGGGCAGTTTGAGTCTCCTCAGGGGACTCTGACTCTGTTGAAAATATATCAGGTGACAAAGTACCACCAGCTCATGAGCTACCTACCATCTGCCAAGTGCACAGATTCATCTCAGTTCTGAGTGTATGGCATGCAGATTCACATGGCTCGGTGATATAAAGAGGGGTTCTGGGACAAACAGGTGCCCGGCACGCACATGGCCCCTAACACGCAGGGTGGCAGTGGCTCATAAGGCAGCTTCCACTTCCTGCCCTCCCTCAGGTTGGCTGCTAAGAGGAGGGGAGGGGAAACGGGGAGGGAGTAATGGGGTGGGCAGGGAAGCGGCTGCAGTCTTTCATGACTTCCTGGGAATGGCAGGTTAGCTGTAATTGCTCGGAGCTGAGAGGCTGTTGATGAATGTTCGTAATAATCAGCCTTCAGATCTGACACAGCTCAGGCTGGGATGACTGTTTTGAATGGAAATTGAACCCAAACTAGTAATTACCCAGGTGAGCGATGCCAGTCTTCTCCTGAAGCCCTGTTCTAGACAGGGAAATGACACCTGCATGCCAACTAAGGGCTCTTTCCCGGGGCCACTCTTAAGAGAACAAGCTGGCCCAAACTCTGCCAACATGATGGGGAACAGTGGACAGGACTACCCACCCTTCTTCCTAGGAACTACTGCTCGCAAGGGACCCACCATTGCCCCTAGTCTCTGAGCAGAGTCCTATGTCCGGCCTCAGTCCTAATAGGTAGGCCTTTCCCCTACTTCTTGGTCTAGCATCTCTGCTGACATTATCTCTCCATGTCCAAAGCAAGTGCTTCTCCCACCCCACACACCACACAAGTGCCATCTTCCAAGGTGATGCCTAGGACCCCTGGACACTGATAGATGGGGAGCCTTTTGTACTGAGCTGTGGCCAGCTGAGAGGAGTGGAACATGACAGGCCCTAGTATCCATCCTGGCTTAGGCCTCTGGTCTCTATTTGCTCCTTGCTCCAGACAGAGGCCAGAAATCTGTACCTGGAAATAGGCAGCCTTCTCTGGTCCACCCAGTGGTGCCTCCGAGCATCTCATTTCATATCTGGGCCTCTAGGATGCTGGCACCACCCAGACCCAAGCCAGAGGGGGAAACACTACTCCCGTGTCTTGTGTTTTTTTGTCCTGATTCTCCCGGGGCTGCTGGGCACTAAGAAAGTGTATGCTAGACAGCCAAGATGAAGTGAATGGTGGTTCATACGTTGGAGACACAAAACTTCCCCCTCTCCACGCTGTACCTGGCCTAGGCCAGTTGAGAGGCCCAGAGGAGGCCTAAGCCTTTGACAATTCCTAAGGGAAGTTAGATAAGAGGGCAGTAAATTACAACTACAGGTGGGCCCTAATGTTCTCCGCCCAAGGAAACGCTCTGAGCCTCAAGTCTACAGGTGTTTTCCGAGAAGCCTCGGGAGAGACAGGTCAGGCCAGTGGGGTTCCGTCAGTGTGAGCATAGCCTTTCAGGCTGCAGAAACACAGTAAGGAGCTGGCACCTCGAGTGCCACCTAGTGGTGTCAGAGAAGGAAGGCAGCTTCAGGTCAAGTGATGTTTCCCTCCCTATCTGTCCCCACCCCTGAACTCAAATGTGAACCTAAAGCCGAGGAAATGGATTTTGTTTTGCTCCCAAAGGCTTGGGGCTTTGAAGGTAGGATGTAGCCTGGGGGCCATGGTTTGGAAACAGCAGAGCAGCAGGGAGGGAGGGGCTGGATCCCAGGTTCCCTTTCAGGACACGCTGCAGCTTTCTAAATACTTCTCTACTCTGCAGCGAGTCCTACTCTTTTAGCAAGACTTCAGCTGCCACCAGCGCCTGGTCTGTCCCACAGGAAGTGGCCAGAGTCCATCTCAGCCTGTCTGAACCCTGCTGGGTTCCAGAAGGCTCAGTTTCTACACACTCTCACTTCTTCCCAGAAAAAGTCATCACCAGAGCTGACTGGTCCCCGAGGTAACGTTCCAAGGAGTGGTGAACACCCAGCACGGGGTGTATCGGGTGTGTGGGTGGGGTGGGAACTGCACAGGGTGGAGGGAGGCAGCTGTGGTGGCCACCATGGGGTAAAAGCAGGGCAGCCTTGGGGAACAGCTCACAGGGTTGCAAGGTTTTTCTTAAAGGGCCAAGGAATAAATATTTTAGACGTGTGAGCCAGATTAGCCCCACGATTGCAGGGTGAAGGTGCCTTGACCGTATCTAAAAACACAGGTTTAGCAGTGCACCAATAAACTGTTCACAAAAGTAGGCACTTTGTACACTGGCTGTAATGCCCTGATTCAGTACATCTGGAGGACACAGCCTCTTGCTACACACTGTTAACAAATATAGGGTGCCCACGGACTACCAGCACACTCACTGAGATCTTGTCAGACACGGCATAAGGTCAGGGTTAGAACAGGAACAGTCCTGGTGGTCCTAATCCTTGCCCTCAGCACTCAGGTCCGGGGGACACTCACCTGCTGTGAAGGTTTTGTTGCTGTTGTTATTCCACTTTCTTCCTCTAGGGGGGTCTCTCTTGGTCTAGCCGCTGCCCGTTCAACCCCTTCTCCAGCAGGAAACTCCCAGAGCAAGGGGTGGGGATAGGGGTGAATGGGGCTGAACTGCCCCAGGGACAAACCAACAGACAGATGACACCAGGGGAAGGTGAGGTGGCCAGAGGCGGGAGGAGGAGGTGTAACCCAGCACCAAGAGCCAGAGGCCAAGAAGAGGCCAGGCTGGCCCTATTAGTCTTGTGAGGCTGGGCCCCACTGGACCCCAACTCCTACCAGAGACACACACAGCTAGCAGGGGGCCTGTCCAGCGTCTCCACCCCAGCCCCTGTCTCTCCGTAGGTAACTCTGGACAATAAGATCACAAGTCCTGGATGGGGTTGGTAGGCTTGTTCTCACGTTACACTAAAAGTGAGACTGAGGAAGATGCTATCGAGGCAATGCAGGCACAGCACGGGCTCATCCAACATTGATACGGGCCCTGGACTGCCCCAGAGCCCCTCTGAGCAGATGTGGGATCCCACGTCTCAGCTTCTGGTGATGGACTGCCAAGCAGAGAAGGGTCCTCTGCCCCATAGACCACATGGGGACTTGTTCCAGGCTTTCTGGCTTTTTTTTTTTTTTTAAATCAGACCCTTCTGGTAGATCCTCTGGGAGTGTAGGACCTTGCTTACTGGACCCCTGTTTTCTAGATGTTATCAGTAGGCAGTAACTCCCATGAAAAGCCAGCTGTTCAGGAGGCTCTCATTACACCCAGTTGTGGGCTGGGGAAAGGGAACTGTATCTATACTGCTCCACTCCCCAGTCCTATGCCTTGCTCCCTCTCCTTCTATTTTCCTATGCATGTATTTCTACTCAGATACATAACACTTGCACATGTGGCCACCCTGGTGGCACGTGCACACACATCTGTCTCCAAAGATGCACAGACTTACCTGTCTGCATGGTGTGCACATACCTCAGATATGCTCACTGGTGTCCACTCAGTGCATGCACAGATGTGCACACTCACAAACCCTTTTTTCCAGGGGAGCCCAACCCTCATAGCTCTGTTCTGTGACTACTAGTGATGGATTGGAAGCTATTATGCAGGATGTCAGTCTGTGGAGAAAGGGATGTGAGCCCACTGGCAGGCCCTGGCCATCCTGGCATGATGTGGCACTGATCCGCAGTGTCAGAGGAGTATGGAAGCAGGGCCAGGTTGGAATCCAGACTTTGCTACAGAATGGAAACTTGTAAAGAGTTAATCCTGGGCAGCCATCACCCTGATTTCCCTCACTACAAAGATGACCCTAGGTGCTGACCTGACCTGAACTCTGTGCTTATCATCTTATACTGGTTCTGTTCTGTTGGCGTAATTCTCCAGCAGAATTCATTCACATCTGACATCTGCTGTGGCAATAGCCCTGACAGGTTGGTTACCAAAGCCTGCTGACTACCACCCCAAAATGAACACACGCATATGCACATGCACAAATGCTTGCATGCACACACCTAAAATTTTCTTTGTTCACTATTTAAGACACCAGAATGCCTGCCTGACACTGCAGAAGGAGGCTGATTGGAAACATGTCCCTGAAACCCAATGTGAGTGCTGTAGCCCTTACCACTCAGGGTAGAGAGAAAAGAGATCTCTCTTGACTCACTGCCTTTTAAGCTAACTCCTCACTGGCTGTCTGGGCTGCTTTGTCTGGTCTCTGTGGAAGAGGATGTGCCTAGCCTCGAAGAGACTTGATGTCCCAGGGTTGGGGAATACACAAGGGGGCCCTGACTTGCTCAGAGGAGAAGGGGAAGGAGATGAGGGGGAAAGAGTTGTGGGAAGGGGTGACCAAGACGTGGGTAGTGAGCAGGGTGTAAAGTAAATAAATTTTTAAAAATTAAAGAAAAATAGATCCCCACCGATTCCCCGTGCAATGAATCCCATTTGCTCTAACCGATCCAGAGGACTGGATCCTGTCCTGCTAAATATCTATTAGAAGAGAAGCCTCTGGAACACAGCAGTCTCAGATCACCTGCCTCTGGAGGCCTGTTCCGCCTAGTAACTCCTGAGTTAGCAGTCACAGGCAGGGTCTCAATCCTACTTTTCCAGGCTTCATCTCACCACCCAGCAATCACAGAATACACTGAGGCAGAGAGAGGAGGAGAGAGGGGGATGACCAGGAAGGAGCATCTGAGTGTACTGTGTGTGTGCTGAACTGTTCTAATGAGGTCCCTACAATAAATAGTACAAGAAGGTTCTATTGTCCCCACATTGTCACCCTGTCAACACCGTCCCAGCCCCCTGATGTCAGCGGTCATGTGTAGAAAGCACCTCTGACTGCTGTTGTGCCATGTTAGCATGCTGTCAGAGCCATTCAAACTCCGTGTTCCCTTCTCTGGGCCTCTCAAGTAAGACCCATGTCCCATCTGTAACTCCTGAGAAAATCAAAATCACTCACTGAACCTGGACTTTAGGAAAATTAATAAACAGTGAAAATTACAAAAAGAGAATAAAATAGAATAGGAAAGAGACCAATGACAGAAAGACTAGACTGCTCCCCACCAAGGGGTGTGAAATACCTATGTGCAGAAGAGCGTGGGGTATAGATGACCCACAAAAACGTTACAAGACCAGCCAGGATGTGGTGGCGCCCACCTTTAATCACAGCACTCAGGATGCAGAGGCAGGCAGATCTCTGTGAGTTTGAGGCCAGCCTTTTCTACAGAGTGAGTTCTAGGACATTCAGGACTTCACACAAACCCTGTCTCGAAAAACAAAACAAAAAAAGAAGGAAGGAAAGAAAGAAAGAAAGAAAGAAAGAAAGAAAGAAAGAAAGAAAGAAAAGAAGGAAGGAAGGAAGAAGGAAAGAAAAGGAAATGAAAGAAAGAAATTATTAACCACAAGACTGGGGGCCAGGGCCATTGTGTTTTTTTTTTTCCTTTCTCAAACAATTCAAGTGCCTTTACAAACTCTTTCTTCTGTTACCATCTGTGCTTCTGTCAAAATCTTTTCTCAGGAACACACAAGCCCAAATCCCAGTGAATGCCCTGTGGGACCCTTATCCACCTCTAACAAGGGCTATGATGCTGACCTAACCAGCCCAGTTCCTTCAGCTTCAGTGGCCATAAGTCCAGAGCTAGTGACCTTCCCACAGCCAGCATGAACTCTGAGGGCCCTAGGTGAGGAGGCATAGGTAACCCCTGGACTGCTGACTCTTTCTTCATCTCTCAGCACTCCTTCCTACTTCATAAACCAAGTAGACAGAGAGCTCACAATGCCACGAGGCTTGGCAGGGCTGCCCACTGCTGCTGCTTCAGTCTCTTTCTGCTTCTCTGTGGGTTCTGACCATCCAGCAGTGATGGGTGGAGTTGGTGAGCTGGGTTCACCCTTGGGTCCCTGTGTAGTGGTCCCTCAAAGCTATGAATAGGTCCCAGTCTTGGGCGTGGGGCTCTGTTTCAGTGTCTGATGTGCTTACGATTTGTCCCCATCCTTCCTTTGATGAGGTAAACCTTGTTATCCATGGCACTGGAAGGTTCAGGCACTTGAGGTCCTGTGTGATTTTGTTCCTCTCTGCCCAAGGCCTTACAACTGTGCCCAGCTCACACAACTGGTGCCAATTGGTGAAGTCTCCCTCTTCATTTACCATGCAGCTTCAAGCCTGGACTGTCTCCTTCTCCTTCTCCATGTCCCTGGCCGGCCTTCCCCTTCCTACCCACCCTTCCAAGAGCTCTTGCACACCTGTGCTTGGGCCTCCTTGAGTTATCACACCTATTCCTGTATTCAACGGGACAGACAAGTCCTGATGTTGGTGAATGTGGCCTGCTGTATGCCAGGCCACAATCACAATAGCTAACAATTAAACTGCAGTCAGTGCCAGGCCCCTGACCTAGACAGGCTGCATTTAGTTATTAAGCCTTAGACACAGTAATTCATCTAATCCACACAGCAGGATTCTTGGAGGCAGGCAGGATTACTGAGCTCTGGGCTGTACAGGTGAGGCAGCGGGAACTCCTAGCAGGCTAACAGTTCTCCCAAGGTCACCATGTCTGTGCAAGCGCTGTGAATATTTTGAAGGAACATTCTCTGAAACACGAGAAAGCAGAAGCCAGAACTATTGTTGAAACATCTCTGAAAGCTGGTTTCCGAAAGCTCTTCTCTCCCCACACTGACCCCTGGCCAAATACATATGGGTTTGCTAGTGGAGAGTCCAGCTCAAGTATCCAATTCAAAGATAAAGTATTATTTATTTTCAACTATGTGTATGTGTGTGTGTGTGGGAGGGTATGTATACATGAGTGCAGGTTACAGTGGACATCATAAAAAGATGAAATTGGAACTACAGAAGGTTATTGAACTGAGACCCTCTGAAGAGCAGCCAGTGTCCTTAACTACTGAGCCATCTCTCCAGCCCCAAAGAACCCAATTTTTGAAAACAAAAGTACATATCTTGTTAGTGTTCAGGTTTTCTGATAAAGTGTCTTAGTCAGGGTTTCTATTCCTGTACAAACATCACGACCAAGAAGCAAGTTGGAGAGGAAAGGGTTTATTCAGCTTACACTTCCATACAGCTGTTCATCACCAAAGGAAGTCAGGACTGGAATTCAAGCAGGTCACAAAGCAGGAGCTGATGCAGAGGCCATGGAGGGATGTTTCTTACTGGCTTGCTTCCCCTGGCTTGCTCAGCTTGCTTTCTTATAGAATCCAAGACTACCAGCCCAGGGATGGCACCACCCACAGGGGGCCCTCCCCACTTGATCACCAATTGAGAAAATGCCCAACATCTGGATCTCATGGAGACCCTTCCCAAACTGAAACTCCTTTTTCTGTGATAACTCCAGCCTGTGTCAAGTTGACACACAAAACCAGCCAGTACAGTGAGCCTGAAGTGTAGAGGTGTGACTTCTACAACAAGAATTTAACTACTTCCCCTGGACATGCAGCTCAGTTTGTAGACAATTTGTCTAGGACCCTAGCATTGTATAAACAAAGTATGGTCCCCTGTGACAGCAGCACTTGAGAGGTGAAGACAGATCAGAAGTTCAAGGTCACTGTCGGCTACCATAGTCAGTCCAACTGGGAGACATGACAGCCTGTTACCAAACAAAACAAAACAAAACAAAACACCAACCAACCGACAAAAAACCTGAAGCAACAAGCACAGCACTGCAACAACTCGACAGAAACCTGCCTACACAGAGACCAGAAGCAGCAATGGCACTCTGAAAACCAAGGGACAAGGGACAAAAGAGAGCCACGCCAACACACACAGTGAGGAGGCCAGGCTTGTTCTCTTGTCTTCTATAAGCTTCGGGTCACTCACAAGCTTCATTTGGCCTAGTCCTACAGAGGACACACATGATCTCTGTCTGCTAATCTATAGCCCGCCTGTCAAGGTGGACAAAGAGAGTCCCTCAGTGACCCATCCATGTTAGTAAAGTCATCGCTTTCAGGTTATAGATGGGGAAACTGAGGCTGAAGAGGAAGTGTATCTATTGGATATACTGCTAAGTTGCTTTGCCTTTTTTTGTTGTTGTTGTTCAAAAGTTTAAGTTATTTTAGTGTGTGTGTTGCACATGAGTGTAAGTGCCAGTGGAGACCAGAAAAGGAAGCGGGATCTTCTGGAACTAGAGTCAGAGGTGGCTGTGAGCTGCCTGACACGGGTGCTGAGAACTGAACTCTGGTCCTCTGAAAGAGCAGCGAGTACCCTTCACAGCTGAACCATCTCTCCAGCGCCCCCCCCCCCCACCCGTTTCTTTTTACAAGTACATGTGATGTTTAAGTCAGTGAGGTGGAAGAGTTTCTTTCACTGGGTTGTATTTACAGCATAAGAGGCAGCTGCCACAGGAACCTGGTATGATGACTAGATTGAAGCCTAGCACCCTTGTGGTCATCTCAGGGATCTAGTCTCTTGGAGCCCCAGCTATCCCTAGACAGGTGATTTGCTATGTTCCTATTTTCTGATCCTTTATTCAATATTACACAGAGCTACAGTAATCAAGTCATTGAGGTATATGCATGAGGACATGAATATAGGTGGAAATGAATAAGAGTTCATAAATTATTTACCAAAGGTAAAAGAAACAACAACAAAAAAGATAAATTGAATATTATCAAAATTGACTTAAATGGCCCTATCAGGGAAGTGGGAAGACAAACTCCAGAATGGGAAAATATTTGTAAATTACCCATATGGAAGAGTTCAATGTCCAGAATATGTAAATAGCATCTACAATTGAACAATATAAAGAAGAATTGATATAAAAATGGAAAATGGATAGACTTGTCTCTAAGACATTATGTGATCAGGGAAATGCAAATCAAAACGACCCTGAGATTACACCTCACACCAATCAGAATGGCTAAGATAAAAAAACCAAGTGACAGCACATGTTGGCGAGGATATAGAGAAAGAGGAACACTCCTCCATAGCTGCTGGGATTGCAAACTGGTACAACCACTCTGGAAATCAATCTGGAGGTTCCTCAGAAAGTTGGAAATAGATCTACCTGAAGATCCAGCTATACCACTCTTGGGCATGTACACAATTAAGATACCCCACCATGCCACAAGGGCTATGTTCATAGCGGCTTTATTTATGATAGTCAGAAGCTGGAAACAACCCAGATGTCCCACAACAGAAGAACAGATACAGAAAATGTGGTTCATTTACACAATGGAATACTACTCAGCTATCAAGAATGAGGACATCCTGAGTTTTGCAGGCAAATGGATGGAACTAGAAAATATCCTGAGTGAGGTAGCTCAGACCCAAAAGGACATGCATGGTATGTACTCACTAATAAGTGGATAATAGCCAAAAAAAAAAAAAAGTACAGAATACCCAGGATACAGTCCATAGAACTCAAAAAAGTTAACAAGCTGAAGGGCCCAGGTGAGGATGCCTCGACCCCACTTGGGAGGGAGAAGAAAGAAATCACAAGGGGGAGGGAGGAACCTGAGTGGGAAAGGGGACAGGGAGGGAAGAGGGGAACATGATCAGGTGTTGGGTGGAGGGAAAGCACGGAAGCCCTGAGGGAAGGAAGGAAACAGTCAACCTCGGGAGGTAGGAGGTAGGGGGACCCTCCAGAGACCTGGGAAGTGAGAGACTCTCAGGACTCAAAGGGAGGGACCTTAGATGAAATGCCCTACAATGGGGAGAGGGAACTTGTAGAGCCCACCTCCAGCAGAAAGACATGGGCATCAAGTGAGGGATGGGGTTGCCATCCCACAGACAAATACTCTGACCCATAATTGTTCCTGTCTGAAAGAACTGCAGGGATGGAAATAGAGAAGAGCCTGAGGTAAAGGAAGTCCAGTGACAGGCCTAAATTGGGATCCCGCTCAAGGGGAGGCCCCATGGCCTGACACTATTACTGAGGCTATGGAGTGCTCACAAAAAGGGACCTAGCATGACTGCTCTCCGAAAGACCCAACAAGCAGCTGAGTCAGATGAAGATATTTATACCCAACCAATGGACAGAAGCTACTGACCCCTGTGATTAAATTAGGGAAGGCTGAAAGAATTTGAGGAAAAGGGCGATCCTGTAGGAGGATCAGCAGTCTCAATTAACCTGGACACCCCCAGCCCCCGAGATCTCTTAGACACTGAACCACCAACCAGGCAGCATACACCAACTGATATGAGGCTCCCAACACATATACAGCAGAGGACTGCCGAGTCTGGGTTCAGTCAGAGAAGATGTACCTACCCTCAAGGGACTGAAGGCCCCAGAGAGTGGGGAGGTCTGGAGGGGTGGGGGTGATCCTTGTGGAGACGGGGGTGTGGGGAGGAGGAGCTATGGGATGTGGAACAGTCAGAGGGTGGACTGGGAGGGGGATAACATCTGGAGTGTAAAAAAAAAAGATTAAATAAAATTTTAAAAAAGATGCATAAAAAATATGTGAATGGCCAAGGAGCACATAAAGTGCTGTTCCTGAAGCCCAGTCTCATTTATGTTTTAGAAACAAATTGAAGGCATAATTGGCCAGCATTTGGAGAAGACTGGGGTGGTGGAAATAATGCAGAAGTGAGCGGGAGTTTGTGAAGTGGATCAGTGGGAACACATTGTCTGCTGCTGGCGGAAACAGAAAACAGTACAGCTTCAGAAGAAGACAGCTCTAGTTCTTTAGAAAAGAAGCTGAGAATGAACAAATGGCAAGTATACTCTAAAGAACAGACTTGGCCATGTGCAGAACAATGGTCACTGCTGTGTTTCACAGCTGTCAAAAGACCAGGACAACCCAAGCTCCTGACACAGATGAATGGATAACCAAAATGTCTATGTATACAACTGTACACTGTTTACTATTCGTAGAAATCCAAAATAGACTAGAGGTTCCAAGGACTAGCGGGAAGACTTATTCCTTAGTGGACGGAGTTTCTCTTCAGGGTGCTGTTTTAGGGGTAGTGATAATGATTACTAATGGATGTAACTGATGGCTGGCTCTGAACTTAGAAACCACTGGGACCGCTCATCCTGTGTTATATGCATCTCACCACTGCTAAAATCCTACAGCTGTGTCGCTAGACAAGGCAACAAAGAGCTGGAAACCAGAACCTTAATATATATTAAGTGTGTGTATATGTGCCATGTGGGCACGTGGAGGTCGAAGGACAAGCTTCAGTCTGCTTTCTCCTTCCACCTTCACATGGGTTTGAGGGACAGGACTCAGGCCATCAGGATTATGCCACAGGGCATGGGACATCCCAAGAGCTGGGAAGTTGGAGTTCTTAAAAAGACTATTTATAAAACGGAATGGAAATAGACAAACTGAAGGATAAATCTTACGGAGTTACAACCTATACCTTGAAAGCTACAGACCATGCCTGGGAAGAGATGACGGGGAAACACATGTTCCTGCAAACAATGTGAGTGCTAGCTTGTCACCTGTGTCCAACTTGTCCTGTAAATCCAACCAGCCCAACCCAAACCTAAGCCAGCCTGACTGCTGTTTGCTTGCACCGACCCTGAGAATGCATCAGATTAATATGAAATTGAAAAGTACCTGTCAAACTCAAAATGGCTTTGATAAAGAACCAAGTTAAAGCTGTTTGAACAACCTGACTTAAAAACTGACAAATCTACAGAAATCAAGACAGTGTGCTATCAGCAGTGAAAAGAATCAGATCTGCAGGCCAGGCTGGACATAACTTATAACAGGGACAACTGACTTGGTGACTGACTGTCCGCTGATCTCTTGCTCCCTCCCTCTCCTTTAAGATCTCACCATGTTGTCTAGGCTGTCGTTGAGTGCCTGGGCTGAAATGACCTCCTTTCTAGGTCTTGGAGCTGCTGGCTAATTCCACCATGCTCACCTTGATTTCTGAATACCGGCTCAGAGTAGACTCAGGAAATGGTCTTTTTTTAAGAAGTGGTATGGGGGCTGGAGGGATGGTTCAGCAGTTTAGAGCACAGCCTGCTTTGCACAGTATCCAGATTCAATTCCCACCTCTCATATGGTAGCTAACAACCACCTATAATTCCAGTTCCAGGGAATATGACATGCTTTTCTGCGCTTGGTGGCACCAGGCACATGTGGTATGCATACATGTATGCAGGGAAATACTCACGCACATAAAATAAAAAATTAATTAAAAAAAATTTTAATGGTACTGGAACAATTGGATCTCTTTAAACTTTTAAATATTGTTTCTTATTTATATGTATGCATTGTGTGTGCATCTGTATATACACCACATCCATTCGGGTAACTGAGGATGCCCACTGAAGGTGTCAGTACTGTAGCTGTAATTATGGGTGGTTGTGACCTGCCTGAAGTGGATGCTGTGAATCAAGTTCAGGTCTTCTGGAAGAGTAGCAGGTGCTTTATCCACTGAGTGTTCACTCCAGTTTCATCTGTCTGTCTGTCTGTCTGTCTGTCTGTCTGTCTATTAACTTATATATCTATATAGCCAGGCATGAAAGCATGTACCCATAATGCCAGTACACAGTGGGGGTAGGGGGGAGGTTATAAGGAGTACAGCTAGGGCTATACAGAGATAGCCTGTCTCAAACAAACAAAACAAAACAGAACAACCCAACAAAACAGAACAACCCAACAAAAACTATCACTGCACAATGGAAAGTAAGATAGTCCTAAATTTAACACAGAGAAGGAGACATTTCTAGGAACACTTTTATCTTACTCATTTATTTAAATCACGGGGAAACCTTTCACTGTGGTTTTATTGGCCTTAGGTCTCTGGAGGCCTGCAAGCCTCTCAATTGTGGTCCACAGGGAAGGGACGGTGCAGCCCAGGGCTGGGGAATGGGTCTAGCTGTTTTTCACTTTTAGTTAGGCAATGGGTTTTTAAACTATTGGGCCAATCCCTAAAAGAAAAAAAAAAATGATAAACTGGATCTCATCACAAGCAAAAACATCTGCTTTAAAAAACACCTCAGAGGATGGAAAGGAAGTAAGGGCACTGAGAGACACGCTGCCAGCTATACAACAGATGAGGGACAGATATACAGCAGGCATGGTGCACACACTCATCAGAGGTGGAGGCAGGAGGGTCAAGAGGTGGAGGCCAGCCTCAACTACATAGATCCTGAGGTTATATGAGATCCTGTCTGAACACACACACACAAACACACACACATGAGAGAGACAGAGAGAGAGGCACACATACACACACACACACAGATACACATAGAGGCACACACATTACATGCACACACACACACAGAGATACACATAGAGGCACACACACATTACAGGCACACACACGCACACACACACCAGTAATATGGCTAGGTTGGGAAGGGAATCTGCTGCCATGCCAGACAACTTGAATTTGATCCTGGGGACCCACGTGGTGGAAGGAGGGAACTTATTCATGCCCATTGTCCTGACATCCACATGTGTGATTTACAAATACACAAAGACACACACACACACACACACACACACACACACACACACACACGACACAGTCAAAATAGCAAAAGGACTCATAAATTCTAACAAGTGGTGTCACTCGGTTTGAATATAGGAAAAACCCTTGAACAATATACTTCCTCCCAAAGACGTACAGATAGTAAGTAGATAAGCACATGAAAATTGTCTTAATATCGTTAGTTACAAGGAAAATGCAAAATTAAGTCACAACAACATACTACTACATATCTATTGGAATACTTCAAGCTAAAATTTTCCCCTGTACTGCCTTGTCTCAAGGGGGGAGCTAGAACTCCAACCACTGCTCCTGAGAGTATTCAATGCTTCACTGACTTAGGAAGAGTTTCTTAAAAACTGAAATGTACAATAACCATATAACCCGGATATTCCTCTGCTAAGTGTTTGCCCATGAAAAATCAAAGCACACACTCATACACAGACTGGTGCTTGGTAATCACAAAAGCTATATTTATAATAGCCCCAAACTAACAGCAACCCAGAAGTCTGCCAATAGGTGACTAGATAAACTGCAGTATATCCATATAATTTAAAATTTCTCAGCAGTAAAAAGATATGGTCTACTGACTCGGGCAACCAGGAAGAACACCAAATGGCTCTGTGTGAAAGAAGGCACGTGTGACGGCATATATTGAGTGATGTCACTTATATAAAATTCTAGGACATATAATCAAGTCAAATCAGTGGTTCTCTGAGGATGACGCATGAGATACAGAATTTGGGGAGGAACGGGAAAGAATCGTTTTTACAAAGATGAGCAAGGACTCTTGCTGAGCCACACTCTAGCCACAATCTGACCTTACAACCGTTCAGTGCTGCCCCCTAGGGGACACTCTTCCCCATTCACCGAAGGATTCATTCTCTTGTTCTTCCCCACAGGACCTCTGACGTATCACCTTGCCAGGAAGCTGCCCCACACTGCGTGGTGGAACACTTACCTTCTCCACCTTTCTGTGCAATCAGCCTCCGTTCATATTTTTCTTCTCTGCACTTACACAAGTTGCTTGGTATCTATCTCAGTCCCACATCTATCTCAGTCCCACTAGTCAGCAAGGACTATGAGACTGGGGCCTATTTTGTTGGCTGTGTCATCTCCGGTTTCTAGAACACTGCCTGGCATTAGTGCTAAAAAATATTTAATGAATGGATCGCTTTAAAAGACTGATACTGTTATCTATTTTGTAAGTGGGGGCCACACCACCTGTCACATAACTAGTAATTGGTGGAGCTGGGCTTTTCAGTCAAATCATGCTGACTTCAGAAAACCAAAGTTCTATATAGTTATGTCATTTTGACTCATAGTCTAAAAGGCTAAACCAGTGAACAGCTTACTGTCAAAGAAGGCATTCAAAGTGATCTGTGAGTACAGAAAACAACTCAATATCCAGAGTCTAAAGCTAGCAACCCTTCTTCAAGGTGTGTCTGTGGTAATCAAATAATCAGACATGAGACGTGAAGGAAAGAAAGTTCTATACAAACATGGATTTTACCATAGAATTGTTTATAACAGCAAAAATAAAAAGGAAGTAACAACAACTAAAGTCCCGCAAATGGAGTGACTTTAGGGACTGGAAATGACATAAAATTAGAAAATAAGAGGAGGTCATTTGTGGCGTGATCAGTCTTTCTAAGGAGCTGAAAGAGACAAGGCCATTTGCTTTGCATCTGGGACTAGGGGTCCCAGTCTGGTCAGGTGACACAGGACGGCAATCATAGCTTCTCAGGAGGCTAAGACAGGACAACTGAAACAATGTGAGGCCTGCACAGTGAAGAGTTCAAGAGCAGCTCTGTGAGATTCCGACTCAGAGTAAACTTAAAAGGAGGTCTGGAGGTATTCATACCTCAGTGGTACAGCACTTGCCTAGTATATGCGGGGCCCTGGGTTCAATCTCTAGTTACTGCAGTACCACAAACAAATGAGTGTGAAGGTCTTGAATATGATGAAGGCGTCAAGAGCTGTCATGGCCACCAGAAGTGAAGCTAGCCACAGAGAAGTAAAGAAATCCACACACAATGTAGGTGTCCCACCTGAGAACCCTTGTGTCACAACATGAACAAGCTTAAGAAAACATGTGGAGAGAGAGACATAGCTGCTGCTCTGGCTTTCCCAGCCTTGGTACCAGTTGAGTAGCAAGCCTAGCCTGGAAAAGCTGAGCCCAAGCCGGAGCACAAGAACTGTCCACTAAGAACAGTTTCCTCATGGAGGTCAGGGTCAGACAGCCGAATTACAGAACTCCCACTTCCCCTTTTCTGAGGGTTATATGGAGCACAGACTAGGCCAAAACTCATTCTGTATGATCACGAACTCTTGATCATCCTGCGTCTACCCCAGAGAGCTGGGACTATATATATATATATATATATATATATATATATATATATATATATATATATATATATATGTGTGTGTGTACTTCCATGCTTGTTTTATGTAGTGCTGGGGATTGAACCAGGACCTCCTGCACGACTGGTAAATACTCTAACAATTGAGCTACCTCTGTAACCCAGAGTTTAATTTTTAATATCTGTATGCTTTGTACACATGTTATTTAATATTTTAACAGCAATGTGAGGTTGCGTGATTTTTTGCATTTAATATTTATGTTTTGAAAGGCAAACAGAGGTGGTTGCTATAGACCAGTGGCTCCAGAGGACAGCCCAACCAGTGGTTTCACACCTGGGAACTTTTACACAAACCAAGTCCCAGCGTCCTAACAGCCTAGGCAATTCAGACATTGGCTGGGGATTCTATTTTCTTTACAAAACTCCCAAGATATTGAGGATGTCTGGGTGACAAGAAAAGACAACGTTTGGAGACAGGACCCCAGAACTGTTTTCATTTCATGGCCTAAAAAGGAGAATAACAATTTCCTACCCAGCTACTGAAAAATCAGGGCTCCCAAGGACAGTTATGTGCTAACTAATACAAGGCAACAGCGGCGGCTACTGCGTCCCGGAAGTTCTTTGAAGTTAGTTAGCTGGAGCCGAGATTTGAAACCTGGTTGTCTAACTCCAGAGTCTCTGATTTGTGTGTACAGGAGCAAAACCCGGGCCTTTAGTTACTACTAAAGGTTAGCATAGCTTTAAACTCTTACGTATTTTCATTAGGCATTTGGCATAGGCTACTATCTGTCTCTACCCAACTGTAGACAGTGGAGCCATTTGGGGGATGGTTCTGTGTTCTTTAAGTCCTTATCCCCGGGGGCTCTAGTTTTCTCTAGACAGAACCCTGCTGTTCAGAAGAGCAGTTTCACTGAACTGAGAGGTGGGAGTCTGCAGGTTGCTAGGGCTGTGCTGAGGACAGAGAATTAGAAGTGTCCTGGTCCCAGAGGAGGCCTAGGATGCAAAGAAAGAGATGCATCAGGTGCTACCACCAAGAGAGAAAGTTGACAAACCTGTAGTTCTGCCAGCTACAAGGAGACAAGGAGGATCACCACACGGGGAGACCCTGGGAGAGCGAGGAGAGTTCCTCTGGGAATTAGCCTTGGGAAGGAGAGACACCAGTTCCTCTGAATTTTGGAAAAACAAGCACTGTCAGAGGCGCAGCAAGGGTTTCTCAGGGGGAAGCAAGCAGGCAAAAGGAAGAGCAAGGGGGCGGGGAGACCAGCTAATGAAGTTTCTTCCAGCCTTCACTGCTGAAAGCCCGGGATCTGAAAATTCACTCCAGGATCCTGGAGATTTACACAGGGTTGAGAACTTAAAAAAAACGAAAACAACAACAACAGCAACAGCAGCAGCAATAACAACAACAAAACTATTATCTGCATGGCTTCCTTTTTAAATGGGGAGTGGGGTTCATTTAATACGCAAAAAGGAAAACGAAATGATAGAACGGATATAGTCTCTGAATAAATCTACTCTGCTTTATCATTAACTCATTTTGCTGTCCTTGTTTTTCTCATTTCACCAGGAAGGATGATTCCTTCCTCCAGGACCAGTGCGTGGGAGCACGGCTCCAAGACGCCCACGCTGGCAGCCGCTTGCCATCACCGCGGGGTGTGCGCGGAGCCTGACACCCCTGATGGAGCCTAGAGCCGCTCCTGCGCCCAGACACCCTGCTCTGGGCTAAGATCCCGCCAGCCGGGCAGAGCAGGAACCGACTTCCAGGTGCAAGTCTGCCAGTCCGCTTCGGGACAAACCAGGTCACCCACTGAGGGTCGGCTGGGCACACCGCGGCAGCGCGGGGCCAGCACGGCCTTTCCTGGGTTCTAGCGCCCACCTGCACCGCGAAGTGATAGTCCGAGGATCTCGGTGCCCACACACCCTCCTCCCATTGTTCTGTCCCGCAGGTGTTAGGATACCCGCGCCTGAGCTCTGACTCTGGATATCCGAGGCCATGGGTACCCCGGGTCCCGGATGCCTGCGGATGCCGGTGCGTGAATTCATGCTGGTAGCTCTGGGCGCTCACGCCCGCATCTCCTTTGAGCACGCGCGTTAGCGGCGCCCACGCGGGGCCAACCCGAGGTACCGGGAGAAGCTCATCTTCCCAGCACGCGCCTTACCTGTCGTAGCTCCAGCGGCTGTAGGACAGGGTGCGGTGGCTGCTCACTCCCTCCATCGCCGTCCTGGACTGGGCTTGGGGCTCCACGGGCGGCGGCTGCGCGGGGCTCGGTGCTCGCTCACTCGCGGCGGGCCCGGCTGGGGCGCGGGCGGAGGACTGTACCATTCGCCCCCCGGGGGTGACCCCCCCCCCGTCTCCGCCAATGGCGAGGGCGCACGGGCTACAGGGACCCGGACCCGAGGGGTCCCCTCCCCTGCGTGCCTGTCCCGCGGGGGCGCGGCTGCGGCAACTGGACTGCTTATTTATTTATTTCCGATGTGTGCTCCACGTTGCCATGGCAACCGCTCCATCTTTTCCGGCGTCGGTAAAGCACCGCTGATTTTAAACCCTACCGGGACAGAGACGGCTAAGAGGTTGCGCTTTCTGCTTGCTTGGGGAATCCCGGATGTGCTCTCTCCCTCTTCAGGTCCCTTCTGCAGAGATGTGCCGGCCTTACCAGCTCAGGAATGGTCTTCCACCCTCAACAGAGAAGCCTCTGTGATTTCCTTGATTTCTGAGTTCTCTTGGTCCATGTCTTCCCAGCACAGAACTCTTGGAGCAAAGTTACTCTTCAATCACAATGTCTCTTTCTTTGCTTGCAGGGAATGGAAATCCACTCCTGCTGCCATCTTCTCTCACTGTATTCCCCAGGCCCACAATCTAGTTCTTTTGGCTCTCATTATGATTCACATAGCCAGAGAACCAAGGCCTGGTTAACACTCCCATTTCTAGCGCATCTCTTCCTGTTTATGTTCCTTTTTCATTAACACTACAAATCCTTTGGAAAATATCTAGTTGTCTTGGCTCATCCGAATAGGATCAAAGGGAGTGCACACAAATTTTTCTTCTCAACAAGGGAAATATCTGAGATTTTGTAACTGTGCTTCAAAACTGTCGGGTTCCTCCTCCCGTAGAAAGCTGACACAATGATAAAGGTCAAGGATCCTTTCTTTGGGGCCTTGCTAGGCGATTCCACCCGCCTGGCTGACAACTCTGTGCTGATGTCCAGGGTACAGCCTTCCCTAGAGCTTCCAGCTCTGGATCACCATACCTGGCTTTGAACTTGTTTTCAAGATCTATCTGATTTGCAGCCAGGGCAGGCTAAGTGGAGGGACCACCGAGATAGAGCAGATGCAAAAGGGGTGACTAGGGCCTGCCTGTCTTCCAGGCTACTCTGTCCCTTCCCCCACTTGGACTTCTGGCTGCAGGGGTTTAGAGGTATAATCGTCTTGAAGAGGTCAAAGAGGCCTAAGAAGGACTTTTCAGTGCAGCTGTTGTGGGAAGTCTGAGCTAACTTCCCATCCAGGTCAGGGTCAGGGAGGGGCCCACATTCATTCTCTGCAGGCAGAGTGCGGGAAGGCAGGGTTTGTGTGAGCCCTGCTAATGCTTGGAGACTTAACCCTGTGCCTTTCAGGAGTGGCAGCCAGCAGTGCACCTGTTGCATTCAGCCTGCATATGTGGTTTTCCTGAACATTTTTACATCGAATAAATTGACAACACTTAAATACTTGGATAGGGCTAGGGAGATGCTGTCAGTCAAGTGCTTGCAGTGTAAGCAGAGACAAGTTCATTACTGAACATGAGGATGTGACCACTCTTAAGGTATGGTTGAGGTTTTTATTATAGATATGAGGGAGAGTGCAGCCAGAGTCCAGACTGAACCGGGCCAAGAGAGAGGGGAGGAGGGGGAGGGGCAGGGGGAGGGGGACGGGAAAGAGGGTCAAGAGACAGGACCAAGAGGCAAGTATGGAGGACCAAAAGAGCAAAGAGGACAAGAGAGCAGAGAGCTTGGCCCAAAGGGCACGATTATGATAGAACAAGAAGCTGGGGGAAGGGAAGTCCCTGCCCTGATGAGATTTCAGGTAGGGATTGAGAGGAGCTGAGAAGAAGCACAAGACTCTGAGTCTAGACACTAGTGTGTGCTTTGGTATGCTAATGAGCACCACAGAAGCTATTCTGTGGCAGCTAAATGATGAGTGGCAAGGATAAAGCCAGAACTGGAGCAGATGCAGAGGTAAGGAGGAGATAAGACAGTAGCAGAATCAATTCCCAGATGGAAAAGTGCATGGTGAGGTTTTCCTAGGTAGGGATGCCCAAGGATCTTGAAGAATGAACGTGTCTTATCACTTTTTCCTTTGTTTTGTTTTTCTTTCTTTTAAGATTTATTTTATTTATTATATGTAAGTACACTGTAGCTGTCTTCAGGCATTCCAGAAGAGGGCACCAGATCTCATTAAGGATGGTTGTGAGCCACCATGTGGTTGCTGGGATTTGAACTTATCACCTTCGGAAGAGCAGTCGGGTGCTCTTACCCGCTGAGCCATCTCACCAGCCCCCTGTTTTGTTTTTCAAGATAGGGTTTCTTTGTGTGTAGCCTTGGCTATCCTGGAATTCTCTATGTAGACCAGGCTGGCCTCTAACTCAGAGATCAGCCTGCTTCTGCCTCCAGAGTGCTGGGATTAAAGGTGAGCACCCCTCCCCCTACTACCATCATCATGTTTTAATTGGTTCTACTTGTTGCCCTGTCATAGACATTGTCTTATGTGAGCAGTGCTATGGGCAGCTCAGAAGGTAGGACATGGGCTATACAAGACAAGGTGTAGTGGGAGGAGGGTAACAACTCTAGCAAGCAGTTGGAGATTGAGAATTAAGTTAGGAGGACCATGATGGCAAAGGCGTCTAGGAGAGACACCTTTGTGTATCAGAGCAGGGTTAGACTTCCTTAACTAGGAGGCAGGCCTTAGGATTTTAGGGAATGTGTAACTGAGAAGGCCAGTGGTTGGAATAAATTTGGCAGATGGTCCCAGAGAACCTAAAACCTATTTAATATCTAACTTTGAGGGTTGTGGTGGTGTTACTGGAGACTGAACCCAGTGTTTTGTGCATGTTAGGAACATGCTCTATCATTAAGCTACCCTAGCCCTCTACTTGACTTCTAAATGTAGACTTAAGCATGAAAAAAATATTTAATAAGTTCCAACTAAGGTGCCAGCTGCTCCAGATCGAGCAAGTTAACAGTCTAATAGTGCCCGAGGATCTATATTAGATAACTGATGAGCTCTGGAAAGCTGTGTTTGGAGGCTAGGCCTTATGGTGTCTAGTAGAGAAGTAGTTGGACTTGGGAACAGAGTTCATAGTTGAGACACTGGGCCCCAGAAAGCCTAACACTGAGCTATTAAGACACAGGACTAACACTGTCTGCTGCAATTTCGGATATCCAGCCATGAACTTGGTGATGTATGTTTACCAGTTAATCAGCCACAGACCACTAATTCACTGCATGACAAATGTGATATCTAAACTCTAACTACACTACTCTCAATTGTAGCTGCCTCTCTAAGTCCTCAGGTGAGTGGGGAGGGACACCCTCTCAGGGTTAGTATACTTGGCCATCAACTTTGTAAGTAGGGAAACAATCTGAGCTGAGAATCCACATGTTGGGCTGGAGAGATGGCTTAGCAGTTAAGAGCACTGGCTATTCTTCCAGAGATCCTGAGTTCAATTCCCAGGTGGCTCTTCAGATGTGTCTAAAGATAGCTACAGTGTACTCATATACATAAAATAAATAATTCTTAAAAAAAAAAGGGAATTGACATGTTAAATTGGGCAATGAAGAATAATTTGACTGGCTGATGAGAGGCCTGCATACAGCAATACTAGGTTAAAAATAGTCTGGGTTAAAGGAACGTGGGTGGACTATTGGAACTGGTACCAGGTGGTATAGGTCTTTCTCATGTTAGAGGCCACCGGAAGCATCTGTTGTCAAAAGATGCTCAGTGACCTATTTCTAGATGCACAGATCTCCTTGCACACATACAATTTTTCTCAAGGCTTGTTGCATGTGCTTTTTCAGTGGTCCCAAAGTATGTTCTCCATCCAGATGTTTTCATATCCAAACTGTTGGCTTATATTTTCAACTAACTCCAACCTCAATCTATCCCTTACATTCTCAATAAAAAGCAATTTTGCCAGGATCTCAAGACAAAGACCTCAGACCTCCAGTCTCTGGGATGTGACAAAAGTCTCATACTTACTGCCCCAAACTCTAGTGTCATCTACAAGGGCTAGGTTCTTTAATAAGGGTTCCAAAGCCATATACTAGTTCCACACTTGTCCTTGCTCAGACATTTCTCACTGGTGTAGTCAGGGCTAGGCTGGAGCTAGCCCTGTACATATCAGCCTTGGGATTTTCTACATAGAGGGGCCTAGGCTGTAATACATATTGTGGTCTGGTTGGAAGGGGAGAGGGCCCTACATTTACATTTTTTCCATTTCAAGTTCTCAAGTAGCTTACATGTCTACTTGGAGTGTTTTAGGTGTGAGGATAGGATAACATTCTTTGGTGTCATCATTCTATGGCTCCCAGGTGGTGAAAGGAAGCGTGTCCTGGAGCCTTGGCCACTTATTTTGCACTGTCTTGGCATTTTTTCTGGGCAACCTTAGACAACTGCTTAGGCACTGAGAAAGGGTAGCCAGAGACTTCTGAATTATGTAAGCATGCCCTCTAGTGGTCATGACCGAGAAAGCCCAATAAAACAACCCAGCTGGTCATACATAGGCAGGACTAAGGTCATGGGGATGGAGGGACCTGCAGACAGATGCAACCAGAGAGAGAAAAGAAAGATCATTTTCAAGACATATGGACCGAGATGAGCCATACGAATCATCAAGGAACAAGCATGTATATATAGTTGACAGCCTAGACACCACCACAGCTGCTTTCCCTTCTGGGAGAGAGCACAGCAGGCCAGAGTGTGCATTACTGAGTGTGGGTCCAATACAAGAGAGCAGAGGATACACTTCACCTATATTCTAGGCATTATATTTTCATTTGATTACGGATCCCACCTTATCTTTTTCTCATTTTATCTTTTAGACCTCTACCAATACATAGGGAACTGTCGCATTCTTAACTGTACAGTACTGTAGTTTATGAGCATGTCATAAAATCTTATACACACACTATTTTGTTAAAATCAAATCAGTCCTTCTATAGGTTGTACACAGGTATGTTCACACACATGCCTATGAATTCTGGAGTTAAATTCTGTGATCTTGATAAATATAAATTCAAAATGCTGTAACACAGGTTATCCACCTGCTGTAGATGAATGTTCATTGTGTTTCTTTCTCTGGCCATCACTACAAGCCATTCACAGAAGAGAAAATGTGATAAAATGGCATCTTAAGAGATCAGGCATATTTAAATGTTCATTTTTTTTTTTGTATAGACAAGTGAACTGTTTATATCCCTATACCTAGCAGATAATTGGTCTTTATAAAACAGGTTGTGGGACCAGGTGTGGTGGTGCATGCCTTTGATCCCAGCATTTTCCTAAGGCTGATGCGTGGGTGTGTGTATGTCTGAGTTTGAGGGGAGGAATTTCAATTATTTCCCCAGCTTTATACTTGTACTGTTTGCGTGTGTATTTAGTTTTTACAGGGTTAGAGAATCTCAATGTCTGAGAAGAATAGATCATGGATTCCCAGTGCTTAGGAAGTCCCTCCTCATGGATTAAGAGCACTCCACTGGGGCATCTTGCTTTTGTGTTTTTGAGTCAGTACATCTGCCGTGGTCACAGTTCAGACAGGCGTACTCTGCAGAAATTGTTTTGGAAAGCATTTTTATTTTTCGATATAAACATTTAGAAACAGCCTGCCCATATCAAATTATCTTTGCATTTGACTAGAATTGTGACCAATACATAATTTACCTTAAGAAACGTTTCATTCTTATCTAGGAATATGCTCTTTAAGTAATTGCTGCCGGTGTTTCTCATTAGCATTCTCTTAGCAGTTGGGTTTTTGAATAGGATCTGATGCCGCTCAGGCAGGTGTCCCGCTTATCCACAGGTGAGGATCAGCTTCAGTTCCTAATTCTCTGGCTCCCTTCTTCTCTGGCTGGGATTACAGGTGTACTATCACACCCTTTTTCTGGGGTGCTGGGGACTGAACTCCCACTCTCCCAGAGTTCCATGTCTCCTAGGCATCCTACAGTTACACCCCAGATTTCTTGGTATTTTAGTGTTCTTCCATCGTATCAACTAGTCAACATTAAAAATAAAACCCCTTTTTACATTATTTTCAATGCATTTTTCTCTCATTTAAATAGTTTATCAAGTTCGGAATCAAGCTAGGTGATAATGAAAAATACCATACTAATACCATCAATTCATACTTGTCTCTAGACCCATTAACCTGCCGCCCACCTTCACACTAGACTAGTCACTCACCTGCATTGCTTCTACTTGCCAGCTTCCCTGTACCTCTAAATCGACCAGCCACTAACTGTGGTTTTGTTTTTTTAAGTTTACCATTCTTTGGCTTTTTGGTTTGTTTAGGCACATGCATATCATACACGTGTGTCTGTACTAGGATACCTTTCCAGACTGAACAGTCTGGTGAAGCAGCTATTCCTCACCGTGAAGGTTTTCTGCTCCTGTGGATTCATGGGTCTCAGGACTGAGGTGTGTGCATCCTTTTTCCTGTTTGCGGCTCACTAGCACATCTCTAGGTCCTTCCACACTGCACAAGGCAACTCTCCTGACTGTCATTCCAGGTAAGATGTTATGGAAGAAAAAAGGAAAAAAAAGAAAAAACAAAACAAAAAACTAAAACAATCTTGGAGAGGCCATTTGCCATTATCCTAAGTTAGAAGAAGAAAAAAGTATCACTGTAAACCACTGTGCCAAGAAAAAGCTGCCTGGTGTGGGGCTGGGTGACTGTGGTGAGTCATGCCAGCGTATAACCAGCCTCTCCCTACAGTGCCCACTCCCTGGCTTCTGCACGAGCTCAAGAGCATGCTTCCTTCTCCTAGCCGACAATAAACTCACATCAGATAAAGTGCATTTACAAAAGGTAAGCTATGTTTATTTGGAGTCACAAGCAGCTGACTGAGTCACTGTGACTCAAGCCCACAAAGAAACCCTTTGCCTCCACTTCGGTCTCAGTCCTGTGGTGAAAACCTCGACCAGCACAAGTGCCTCTTGGAGCTCATTCACAGGTTTACAAGTTTCTCGTTGAGGGCAATCTGTGACTGGGTAAGATTGGCCAGGTAGGTCACCATCAGCAGGTCCTGGAAGACAAAAGATAAGCAGTGAGAGGCTGAGTGGAACGGTGACAGAAAGGCTGGTTAGCCAGCTCCACCATGGACATTGGCTGTGAAGAGTCCTGGATAAATGCCGGTGAAGCAGATTGAACAAGGGTTAGAGGTAGAAGCCAGGAAGGGATTCTCATAGATGGGGGACTGCAGTGTAGCCCTGTGGAGTATAGGGTGTGTGCCCTGTGAACACAGATGGGGAAAAGTAGGAACTGTCTTTGTTAAACTGAATTTTAGCAAGTCTTCTAGCTGAGTCTAGTTAACAGGTCATGGCAATACTAGTAGTACTTCAGACAAGCCACTAGGAAGTGGAGTAGCCCTGAACATACTGTACTGCCTCCAACCTGGAGGACACAGCAGAAGTCCCTCTACCCAACTCTCAGGGCGCAGCCACGGAACTCACATTGATGTTGCTGTTGAGCATGGTCTCAAAGTCATCAGGGACGATCTTGGGTACTTGGTTGACAAGGCTCATCAAGAAGCGGCCTACCGTGTTGTCAGCAGACACTTTCCCAGACTGAGCACAGAACAAAGACTCAATGAGGCGCTGTCCTGTCAGGTACTGTCATGTCACCAGCAGACCGGGCAGTGATGCCCACCCTCCCTTGCTGACAGTTTCCCTCCCCAATTCTCACCAGCACATCCTCAGCATACTGCAATACAGTGCTTAGAGCATCCTGGATGCGAGCTGAGGCCCCTCCTACTTGTTGTAAGTCACTTGAGAGTCCAATCACCCGGTTGGGGCTAAAACACGTCTTCATGATGAGGTCAACTGTGGGAGTGTGGGACAGGCAGTAAGAGACAACAGAGAAAACTTAGTCATGTCAAGAGGAAAGAGGTGTCTAATCACCTACTAACTCCCTCCATGCCTTCTGGAAGCAGTCAGTTCCCCCAAATCCCTGCTCTCCCTGACTGACTACCTGCTTGCTAACTATTGGTTCTGGCCTCATATGGATGACTATATGGCCTGTGACACTGACAATTCCCCACCCTGAACAAACCTTCAACTTTCAGTCAGCACGAACCTTGAGTGTGCTCTTTAAGCTACCCAGGGCTTCTATCTTTGTCAGAAATAGCTCCTCTCCAGCAGGGAAGGAAACTCACCTCCAATACGTTCCGTGTCATAATATGCATACTTCACTGTGAGAGGTGTGAACATCACTCCCATGGTCCTCCCAGGGACACCCATTAAAGTGCTAGGGAAGAAGGAGAAAAGGTAAAACCGACAGACGCCCTTGGGAGCAGTTTCCTTGTGTAGACTAGGCTGGGAAAGCAGTCAAAGTTAATATCTTCCACTTGAGAAGGCCAGGATTGCATAGAGTTATCTTGTTAGCAAACTTCCCTTTTCCTCTTTGGCTTGGAAAGGTATAGGATGACTTCATACACCATAATGCCAGCGAGGATGACAGGACTCTGGATGTTCCTGGCTGGCCAGACACACCCATTTCCAGGGAAATCAGACACACTAGAACATTTTTTTCTGGGCCTGTGCTTTTCTTTTCTTTTTTTGGTTTTTTCAAGATAGGGTTTCTCTGTGTAGCCTTGGTTGTCCTGGAATTCACTCTGTAGACCAGGCTGGCCTTGAACTCAGAGATCCGCCTGCCTCTGCCTCCCAAGTGCTGGGATTAAAGGCGTGTGGCACCACGCCCAGAGCGGGCCTGCACTTTTCATTATCACTAAAACACCAAACTGATTCATGCCCCAAACTACTAGATTGGGTGCTAGAAGTAACTCACTAAAATTGTGCTTATTTCAACTCTGTGTTTTCATCTGGATTTTGAAGAAAATGAATTTGTAGAGACTAGCAAGGATGTGACGGTAAGGGCCCAGTGCACATTAATAGGCTCAAGTTATAGTAATAAGCTCTTTCCTCAGATGCTAAAGCCTTCCCCAGCAAGCCCTGACAAATGGTGTTGTAGCTGCCAGCAAGTTTTATGTATCAACACTGCTATGCTACTGTTCCAAAGTATACTTGTTCCTAGCTTAAAAGACGTGTTCCCAACAGCGCCAGCATCTTCTAGTCTATCAATACCGTGCTTAGTCCTAGGAACAATGAGCGCACTGACTGACACTTGACATAAGCTAGCTGACTCCTGCTAGACTGGCCTGCGAGCAACTCTGTGAGGCATTTTCTTGACTGATGTGGGTGGTACCACCCCTGGGTAGGTGGTCCTAAGTGGAACTAGAAAGCAGCCTGGGCTAGCCAGGGGAACACAGAGGTGCGTGCAGCATTTCCATGGTTCTGCTCCAGGTTCCCGCCCTGACTTCCCCCAATGTAGCCTGGGATCTGTAGGCTAACATAAGCCCTCTCCTTCCTTCCCAAGTTGGTGTTGGTCAGTGTTTTATCACAGTAATAGAAAGCAAACCAAGCTGGGCAGTGGTGGCACAAACCTTTAATCCCAGCACTTGGGAGGCAGAGGCAGGTAGATTTCTGAGTTCGAGGCCAGCCTGGTCTACAGAGTGAGTTCCAGGACAGCCAGGGCTACACAGAGAAACCCTGTCTCAGAAAAACAAACAAAAAAAGAAAAGAAAGCAAACCAAGACAATGAAAAACTAATGATAATTCAGAAAAGCAATAAATTCAGGCTCAGAAGAACCTGATAAACACATCATGTGTAGGTTAACTGTTCCAGAACAATACTAAGGCACTGTCATTTGGAATGGTTACAAGCAACAAATACTCCAGTGTAAGCAGGACCAGAGAGGTAAGTTATGGGGTCCAACTTCACTTCAGAAACTTCTCTAATCAAGTTTTTAACACATCTTTTAAGCTAGGAATAAGTATACTTTTAGCCATTAAAAGAGGAATAAAGCTCCTGGAAAGGAAATAAGTGGCAGGGTTAGACCTGAATGTGCCCAGGGCTCACCTGACATAGGCCTTGATGCTCATGCGCCCATGCTGGAGACCTGTGTCCACTGTGAGGTGAATGGGGTTCGGGGCCTCCCTGCTGTAGTACTCATGGATCAGCACTGAATGTTCTGTGATGTCATGGCCTGTGGCATACCTGGAACAGCAATTACAGACGTAGGACAGCTGACACCAGTACCAAATGCAAGAGCACAGTGGGTGTTGCCGGGGTCCTCACACCCATCTGAGCAGTTATTAACAAGATGAAAAACTCTGCATAACAAAAGCTGTAATGGAAAATAAATATTCTTGACTTTCCAGGATCAAATTATCATCAAAATATCATAGGCTCTCAAGGTCACATGCTTTATCTGTTCTATGTCGGAAAGGAGAGACGAGATCTAGTCTGATGACAATGAGCCTGGCCCTCAATTAGACTTTCTATCCACTCCCACCCTCGCCATCTTACCAGCCTAGGATGAGCTCATTTGGGGAGACTTTTTTATGTAATTCATACATATTCTTAGCAAATTCCATGTCAACAGCCACCTAAGGGGGAAGGCAGGAGAGGAGGTTAAGAAGCTGCAAGGATATGCTGAATAGGAAATCACCACCCCCGCCATCTGAGGAGACCCAGTGTGGACAGGGAAAGCAGAGCTTCAGTTGCAGCTCTGGTTACAGACACAGCACAGTGGGGCCTTCGGGGAAGTTAGCCGTCGAATGGCTGTGGACTATACAGGGGCTGCTTAAATCCTCTCAACTCACTTCATCTTCTGACTCATTGTGTGGCACTGAAAAGCAGTTGGTGACTTCTACCGAGTGCTTGTCAACAGTTCCTGGTAAAGAGAGAAGAGCCAGGCATTACTTAATCCTGAGATCCCAAAGCCCATGGCCCCTGACTACACAACCCCCCCCCCCCCCCATCTCCCGTCAGGGTCGGGGTCCTTTCTAACTAAAGAGGAAGAAGAACTCCTGAGCCTCCTGCCTCCAACAGCCTCAGGCTAGGATTACAGGTATGTATCACCACATCTGGCTTTTGTGGCACTGAAGAGTGAATTCAGGGCTTTATGCACGATAGGCAAGTGTTCTATTAACTAAGCTGTTTCTCCAGGTCCTGCTTTTGGAGATGGCCTCAAAGCCAGCAAACATGAAGCCAACACATTAGACCCAAGTTCAGCATCAACAGAATAAGTCTTCCTTTGCAAGGTCTCCTTTGCCTGCTATTTCCCCCTACCATCCCTTCCCCACAATACTCTGTACTTTCTAGAGTAGTGGTTTTTAATCTTTTAATGCTGTGACCTTCATGTTGTGGTAACCCTTAACCATAAAATTATTTTCATTGATAATTCATAACTACAATTTTGCTGTTATAAATGTAATTTAAATACTTGTGTTTTCTGATGATCTTCTGTGAAAAGGTCATTCCACACCCAGAGGGTTCCTTACCACAGACTTCCTCTCACACCCCTAACTCTCACATTAGTTACTGGATCTCACTGAGCCATGGGTCCCAACTATTCTCACTTGATGTCCTGGTACCTTCCTTTAAGTTCCTCACCCCCAGCCCTTGTAACATGTCTCTGCTAGTATTGTCTTTTTGTTTGTTTGTTTGTTTTTCGAGACAGGGTTTCTCTGTGTAGCCCTGGCTGTCCTGGAACTTACTTTATAGTCCAGGCTGGCCTCAAACTCAGAAATCCGCCTGCCTCTGCCTCCCGAGTACTGGGATTAAAGGCGTGTGCCACCATGCCTGGCTTAGTATTGTCTTTTGTTGGCTAGCGCTATGGTTTCATTTTCTGAACTATGCTTGGCCCAGAGACTGGTGCTAATAGGAGGTATGGCCTTGTTGGACTAGGTGTGCCACTGTAGGAGTGGGCTTTGAGACCCTCCTTCTAGCCAGGTGGGACGGAAGCCCAGTCTTCTCCTGGGTTCTCTTGAATAAGACATAGAACTCTCAGCTCCTTCTCCAATGCCATGCCTGCCTGGATGCTGCCATGCTTCCCACCTTGATGATAATGGACTGAACCTCAGAACCAGTAAGCAGCCAGTTAAATGTTGCCTTGGTCATGGTGTCTGTTCACAGCAATGGAACCCTAAGACAATGTTCTTAACACACAGGTATACCTTCTCTTATCTGAACACTCACCAACTTCTGACTGTTGTGACTGCTTCCTCCATTTCAGAGCCTTTTCTCCTAGGGCCTCCAGGATACCAGTCTATTCTAGCTTTCTCCTTTCTCTTCCTAATCTGTTAGCTCCTCTAACACCTCAGGGTTTCAGCATTGTTAGTGTCCCCAGTTTTTGCTCTATGTTCCTTTTCTAGGTCAAGTCCTGGCCCAGAAACATTTCAGTTCATGTTCATGTGCCCAATCTCTTTTGCATTATTTACGGCTTTTTTTTTCCTGCTACAAGGGCAGAGTTGAGTAGCTGTGACAGACTGTACACAAAGCTGAAAATATTTCCTGACTTAAAAAAAAAAACAAAAAAACCCCACAGATACCAATCCCTGTGGTAGGTGAGTTCATCTACCTCTTTTATTTCAGTTACGTATCTTCTGGGGGTTAGGGCATACTTGCCTACACCTCTTTACATTTGCTTCTTCACACTTATTGTTAAAATTTGCCTTTCTTTTACATTGATTAATTATGGATGTGTACGTGCACCTGCTTGCCCATGGAAGTCAGAGGACAATCTGCAGGTTTCCTCCTTCCATCACGTGGGTTCTGGAAGTGACGCATGAACAGGCTAGTGAAGCACCCTGGCAGCCCTGCTTACTCAATTTTCTACTTGGCAAATCCACTGGCACACTCAGTGGCAACTCACAAGGAATACCCACCAAGCCCAAAACACACTCTGTCCTTTCTTCTTGTATGCACAACGGCAGGTCTAGAACTCACTCAACCCCCTCACATGCCACGCCTTGTCCTTCGAGCTCTATTTCCTAGCGTTCACTCTCTGCCTCTCTCTGCCTCCGGTTCACAAGTACTCTGCTTTACCAGAACACGCTCAATCTGCTGTCCAGGCCCAACTCAGGTCTACTACTCTCCACAAAGCAGACACATGCTCTAGTTTCTCCTGTCTCAACTCTGGAATGAGTACTGGTCATGGGCAGAGACCAGCCTGGAGGAGTCTTCTCAGCTCCCTGTGAGTCCTGCTCCACAGGCAGGTGTCCAAACCGCCGAGGGCTTCACTTCCTTCCACCCTCCCGTAAGCCTGGGATGCCAACCTCTTCAGATTGTCCACTTGCCAAGGGCCTTCTTTTTAAAATTGCTTCATTTTTAAATTAAAAAAAAAAAAAGTTTATTTCTCAACAGTGATACATTTTGGAACGACTACATAAGTGAACACAAACACGTTCTTCAGTTTTCAAATTAATTCCTGGCATGCTATATATATTTTGAGATTCAGAGAAAAAAAAGTAGCATTCTTGGGTATTCTCAGAGTTTTCAAAACTATGATATTTAAAACACACTTCCAGTAATCTTTATACTCTATAATTTGAATAGCTAAGATTTTTATTTAAAGGAAAAAGGACACTAGGTGTAGTAGTGCCTACAAAGAACTTTAACCTATGGGCATGTTCATTGAAAATTATTTAAAAGGCTTACACTAACATGTAAGACTTTAAATCCAGGTCTTGCTCCTTTTGGAATCACATGTGGATACTGTCCATTTAAGGACTCACTTCACATGGAAAATGGGTTGCACCTTACCATGATTTTGCACATCTTGTTATGACTCCTTCATAACCTTTTAAGTAGTTACATCCATGTTTCCACAGAACACCTACTAGCAGAATACTCATTATACGTACAGTAGTTACTTACAGGGACTGTGTTTCCATCTTGAGTTTAAGGTTATAGCAGTGTTTCTTGAATTTTGAATTCTAACTACCCAGCAACTCTACGGTACACAAAACTCAATGATGGTTTCATTTAATTAGACAAAATCTTTTACAAATTAAAAACCAAGAAAGTCCAAGCTTCTGCCAAGCACATATTGCTTCATTCATTTTTTTTTTTTTAAATCAATAACTGTTTTGTAACAGTGGAAGGAAGCACTGAGCAGGATTCAGTCTGATAGAAAATCCACGCACTACAGTTAGCCTTCCTATGATAAAAATGGGGTAAACATAAACCTTGGGTAGACATTTATTCCTTTAGTTAAACAGCTCCAAAGACTGGAAATTAGATAGCATGTTCAAAGTATTTGTTCAGTGGCAAGTCACTGATACAAAATTCTTTTGTTATAGAAGCTCACAGTAGGGCAATTACAGAATGCCAACACACTGTTAGAGGTTAAAACTAGAGAGAAGTCAGCATTATAGTTGTGGACTGAAATAAAGTGAAGAGCATGAAAGATGTGTGACAAAGAAAATGTAAGTATGTTTTGATAAAAGACAAGGTATCAACTCTAAATTCCTGTAAATGCCTGTCAAAGACCAAGACATGCATGGTGGGGTGGTGGCCTACTACGTGACAGAGGTGGGGTGGTGGCCTACTACGTGACAGAGGTGGGGTGGTGGCCTACTATGTGACAGAGGACGACCAACTGTACCTGAGGTGTGTTAGCCATTAACTGCTTGCTGTAATATTTCATTCTCACAAAAACTGTCTGATGGGGCTGGAGAGATGGCTCAGTGGTCGAAAGCACTGGCTGCTCTTCCAGAGGACCTGGGTTCAATCCCCAACACCCACATGGTGGCTTATAACTATTTTTAGCTCCAGTTCCAGAGGACCTGGCACCTTTAAACATACATGCAGGCAAAACACCAATGCACATAAAATAAAAAAAACTATATTTTAAAAATATATTTGTATTTTAAATATATTGTTGCCCTTGAAAAACTAAACAAAACCAAACAAAAATCTGTCTGCTAAAGAAGTCTCTGATGCTGATTTGTCAGGGGACACAAAGCTAGTAATTGCTGGAGTCTTAACTACAAACCCTGTTCTTTTTGCGGTACTTGAACTGTCTTCTGTGGTGCACGCCCTGCTACAAGACCACCAGTAAGAAATGACAGATTGCAACATCTAAAAGCTGTCACTGAGGCAGAGAGGAAACAAGCCTGACAGGACCAGCAGTCCCCAGAGAATGGAATGTATTCAACCGTCTTTAGTGCTTTTCAGGTTTACAAGGTACTTTAACATAAACTATCTACTTCCCCAAATCTGTAACACAGAAAGATAGATAAGATAGAAAGAAAAGATAACTCTTCATCTTGAAGGTTAGCGATGTACACGTAATACAACAGTCTGTGTCCAAATGAAAAATCAGAGGAGAGTGAGGTGGGGGCGGGGTGGGGGAAACTGAGCATATGTAGGTTTTATGAACCAGTATGTGAGAAGACCTTGGGACACGTGCCTGTCTGAAAAGTTTAGGAAAGCAAGATATATATCCAGAATATGTTACGAATATACCTGGTTTATTTGAATTGGAGGAAGCTTCTGACACATCCTCTTCCCTAACATGGGTGATGGGCACTTTCTGTGTTGGGGTGGTGGTAGGTCACTGGATAAGAGAGGGTACTGTGTTTGAACTTGCTGGCATTTGAGCTTTCATCTTTGGCAGCATGCCCTCTCAGTACCACGTTGTTGGGAGTATAAAATAACATGTAGATCAAGTATCACAAACTACGCAATAGCTTATACCTACTCCTTGCACATTTCTGTGGCTTAACGGCAATTCGGTTGAATTCAGATCACTCAGGAAGGCAAGCCACAGCAGGAAGGTGAAAAAAGAGAAACAGGATAAGAGTTCAGGGGCGATGGAACGAGAGGAATAAGAAGATGGACGGGAAGAAAACATTAATTTCCCCAGAACTCACCCAACAGGGTTCCGATAACTCGGGCAGCTCCCTCGTTGCGGCGTTCGTAGCTGTCCACGATCGAGGCCAAAATGACGGGGTGTAGCCTGACCACGCGGCCGCCCGGGAAAGGCCCCGGGAGGGCGGGCCCGGGCTGCGAAGGCGCCGGCGTCTGCGCAGGGGCTGGCGCGGAGGCTGGGGTCTGGCCCGGAGCTGCAGGCGTAGCTACAGCAGGATCAGACGGGACGGGCGCCGGGGCCGCAGCGGGAGTCGCAGCCGGTGTCGGAGCTGGCGTGGATGGGGTCGGGGCTGAAGCCGGGGCTGCGGTGACGGCCGGCGCCGGGGCTGCGGCTGCAGTGGCAGGAGGGACACTAGCCGGTACGGCCGGAGAAGCCATCTTGCAGAGAAAGAGAGAGCCTAGAGCAGAAGGGCGTGAGTTGGGAGAACTAGAAACTTGATTGGCTAAATTTGTACCACGTGAATCATATCTTGATGACTATTGGACATGAAATTTCCGGCTGGTTGTAAGTTTTAGTGCGCGGTGTGCGCTTTAATTTCTGTCCGATGCGCACTCAGTATGTAGCAGGCCGAAGTAGTTCCTAGTAACTTTAGGATTTCCTGGGGTAGGAGTAGGGAGGAAGCAATTAGCAATCTACACGGTTGCCACCAGATGGCGGCACAGAGTAGTGTAAAGGTCGCAACTGTTTAAGACTTAAATGGATATTAAATATCAGTCTTAGAGGGGATTCATTGTTACATCCATTTAACTTATTAATCAATCACTTAAATTTTGGACTCAGGATATACTTTGCATTCCACGCCGGCTGGAGCTCTCCATATAGGTTAGATTGGCCTGGAACTTACCTCAACTTTCCTGCCTCTGCTTCCTGAATGCTAGGACTATAGGCAGGAATCACCATGCCTGACCAATCGTGCTTTATTTGTGATGGCTTCATAAGGCATCATTAGGAAGGCATATTCGTTCAACAATTTAAATGCTTGATATGCACCAGGCTTTGTTTTAGACGCTTGGGTATATAAGTGAACTAAACAGCAAAGGGTTGCATTCTCTTGGGGGAAAAGAAAAGGACTAAATCCTACATTATGTTAGAAAGTGCTTCGATACACAGTAAATTATTATTACTATTTGGCCGTGCTATGAGAAAGAAACGATCAGTGGAGGCCGTGAGGGCATGAAAGGTTATGAAGGGCTAGGGTAGGACACAGTGAGGATATCAAGTTGGGATGGAAACTTGAATAATTCAGGCAGCCAAATATTATTTGGGGTTTTGTAGAGAGAGCCCTTCTGGTGGAGTGAACAGTTCGTGTAGAGGACTTAA
This sequence comes from Mus minutoides, assembly GCA_902729485.2. Classification (NCBI taxonomy): domain Eukaryota; kingdom Metazoa; phylum Chordata; class Mammalia; order Rodentia; family Muridae; genus Mus; species Mus minutoides. Next base: position 381,039 of record LR753453.1, read on the forward strand.
GGTGAATGAGAGCAAGCCTAGTACATTTAAAGAAAGAATTTGTGGTTAAATGGCATGATCAAAAGAAAGGATAGATCTCTAAGCAGGGCCAGGAACTGATTATTAAGGCTCCTATGCTGGCACTGGAGAGATGGCTCAGTGGTTAGGAAACACAACTAGAGTTGTGAGTAGCTGTAAGCCACCAACCAACCATATCCCCTTGCTAGAACCTCAACGCAGATTCTCTGCAATAACCTCTTCCAAAGGTCCTAAGTTCAGTTCCCAGCAACTGCACAGTGGCTCACAACCATCTGTTATGGGATCTGATGTCTCCTTCTGGTGTGTCTGAAGACAGGGACAATGTGTGTGTGTGTGTGTGTGTGTGTGTGTGTGTAAGAGATAAATCTTTTTAAAAAGACTCCTATGCTATAAAATTTTGGGCAGTGGAGAGATAGTTCAGTGAGAGAGAAAGAGAGAGAGACACAGAGAGAGAGACAGAGATTCTCTGTTGTTGCAGAGAATCTGCATTGAGGTTCCAGCAAGGGGAAGGGTTGGTTGGTGGTTCACAGCTACACACAACTCTGGTTCCAGAGGAATCTATGTCCTCTTCTGGCCTCCACAGGCATTGCACTCACATGTACATACATACCCAGTCACAGACACATGCAAACATAATTAAGAAAATAAAATCTTCAAAATACATTTGTATTTATAAAAGAAATGAGTGTTTTATGATCTTCAGGCAGCAAGCTGGAGGTATTGGTTTAACTGTGAAAGCCAGCAGGCTCAAACCCCATGAACCAACGTTTTAGTTTTATTCAGAAGACCAGAGGTAACTCATGATCCTTCTCAGAGTTAGTAGTGTAGGAATCTCCTTTTACTTTCTCTTTTCAAGACAAGGTTTCTCTGTGTGGCCCTGACTGTCCTGGAACTAAGAGATCCACTTGGTTCTGCCTACCTGAATGCTGGAATTAAAGGTGTGTGCCACCACTGCCCAGCATCCTTATTCTTTTATTAAAGTTTTCATGTGTGTGTGTGTGTGTGTGTGTGTGTGTGTGTGTGTGTGTGTGCCAGACATGAAGGACTTCATGAAGGACATTGGGTGTCCTGCTCTATCACCCTCTTCCCTATTCCCTTGAGACTGTGTCTCTCATTGAACCTGGTGCTAGGCTGGTAGTCAGCAAACCCCAGTATCCTTCCGTCTCATCATCTACAATGCTGGGGTTGCAGGCTCACAAGCTACCACTCATGGAATTATGTGGGTGCTGGGATTCTAACTCAGGTCCTCATGCTTGCATAGCAAATGCTCCTCCCTGCTGAGCCATCTCCTCAGCTCCTTTGAGAAGCTTTTTTGTTGACATTCATTATTTGTATTCAGGTGGATATTCCCACTGATTCTCTCTCTCTCTCTTTCTCTCTCTCTCTCTCTCTCTCTCTCTCAACATTTATTTATTTTTGATTGATTGATTGATTGATTGAATGTACATGAGTACACTGTTTTCAGATGCACCAGAAGAAGGCATAAGATCCCATTACAGATGGTTGTGAGCCACCATGTGGCTGCTGGGAATTGAACTCAGGACCTCTGGAAGAGTAGCCAGTGCTCTTAACCACTGAGCCACCTCACCAACCCCAACCTATTCCGCTCTTTAATCCTCCCCCATTAGTCTTTTTTCTTCCCCTAGTCTTCTTTCTGCTTTCATGTTATATATGTATGTGCTATGTGTAGATTATGTTATATAAAAATAAAATTCTAGGATCCTTAAATGAGGGAAACATGGTCCATATAAACAGTAAGAGGAGACCACCTTTAAAAAAATATATGTATGTATGTATGTATGTATGTATGTATGTATGTATGTATTCACTTTATATCCTGATCACTGCCCCCTCCAAATCACTTCCTCCTACAGTCATTCCTCCTTTCCCCCCCTCTTCTCCTCTGGATATGCCCCCACCCTGGCACTTCAAGTCTCTGCAAGGCTAGGTGCTTCCTCTCCCACTGAAGCCAGACAAGGCAGCTCAGCTAGAAGAACATATCTCATATACAGATACCAGCTGTTGGGATAGCTCCCACTCCAATTGTTTGGAACCCACATGAAGACCAAGCTGCACATCTGCTACATATGTGTGGGAAGCCTAGTTCCAGCCCGTGTATGTTCTTTGGTTGGTAGTTCAGACTCTGAGAGCTCCAAGATAGAGGTCCAAGATAGTTGATTCTGTTGGTCTTCCTGTAGAGTTCCTATCCCCTTAGGATCTTGCAATCATTCCTCTTATTCTTCCATAAGAATCCTCAATATCCATCCACTGTTTGTCTTTATCTGTCTGAGTCAGCTGCTGGGTGGAGCCTCTCAGAGGACAGCATGCTAGACTCCTGTCTGCAAGCATGACAGAGTATCATTAATAGTGTCAGGGGTTGGTGTTTGTTCATGGGAAGAGGAGACCCTTCTTAGTCACGAGAGGGCCAGACCTTTTCTTTTGTTCAGGCCTCATCTGATAGGATGAGGGATACCCACATTAGGGAGCACAGTTTGCTTTTGCCAGCTACTGACTCAAATGATAGTCTCATTCCAAGGACAGCCTCACAGAAACTCTCAGTGATGTGTGGACAAAATTAACCTCATCACATGTCATTTTCTAGTTGACCTGGGAAGTGTGTTTGAAAAGTCATACCTGAAAAAAACCAAACCAGACCAGACCAGACCAGACCAGACCAGACCCGACCCGACGCGACCCGACCCGACCCAAACCAAACCAAACCAAACCAAACCAAACCAAACCAAACCAAACCAAACCAGGATCATCTCAGCTGTTAACCTAGCCCATCTTAAGGACTGAAAGGAAGCTTCTCTCTGTCTCTGTTTCTATGTCTCTCTGTCTCTGTCTCTTTGTTTCCCTCTCCTTCTCTCCCCACACCTCTCTCGAGCTCTCTGCTCTTCCCTTCCCTTCCCTTTCTGTTTTGCTTTCCTGCTCAGCTTATTTATGTGTTTTATGTCTCCCTATATCTCTTCTCTCACTTTGTCTATCAGTTTCTATCCCTGGTCCCTGTTTCCCTCATTTTTATCTTCTTTTGGACACTCAGTTTCTTTAGTTGTCGCCGTCTTTTCTGTCTCTAGCCAGGGCAGGGTTAACATCATCTCATCTCTTGCCTCCACCCCTCCAATTAAATTCAGTTTCTGTTTCTATAAATACTGAGGTGTTACTAAGAACCTCGGCACAGTGGCTTAGACCTTGAGATCTGGCGTTGGTACAGTAAGTGGTTTCTGCTTTTTGTTGTTCTGTCTAGAGAGTCATGTCTCATTCTTTTGTTTTCTCATCTTGGCTTCTTGGTCTTGAACTCTTGGTACTTTGCTTTTTATTTCTAGCCTGAGTTTGTCTAATGTTTTGAGTAAGTCAGGTCCCATTTCTACCATTTCCCCTGGACTCCGGCAGTTTTCACTGAGGGCTGTGACTGGGCAGCTTAGGGAAGGGAGAAAGGTGCACAGTTGAGGGCTGGCAGATCACATCCTGGCCTCTCCCCTTTTCTGCTACCATTGCTGTTAAGCTCTTTGGAAATTCTCTTAGCCATACATCAGGTAGAATAGAGCATCTATCAGACATACCCCAACTTATCTTCTGAACAGGAAAACCACACAACTGCCTCTCCATCGGACTGCCTCTCCATCGGACTGCCTCTCCATCGGACTGCCTCTCCATCGGACAGAGTTTCTCATTGAAAAGCTAGTCTTCTGCCTTTTCTTAGGATCCTGATCCAGTCTCTATTCTCAATCTCCACCTATGGTATTTCTAGCCTAATCCTTCCTTTTGATGCTTTTTGTTGGCATGAAAAAAACACCCTACCCTTTCCATGTGAGGGTAAAGACTGCTTGGACCAGTGCTTCCTCATCTCTGCAGATTCCCTTCATTGCCAAGTTTCTTGAAGAACTTGTCCACACACATTACCTACACTTCTTTGCCTCGTAGATTTTTTTCTGGGAAGATTGATGACCTATTGTTTTAACACAGTGATGCATGTTTATGTATCAGAAATTCAACATGTTACAAAGTCTGTGTCTTCAGTTTTCATCTTTCTCACCATCCTTATCCTCTTCCTAAGACACCTATTTCAGATTTCAAATATCTTTGTACTCATAACACACACACACACACACACACATGTGAGTGTGTGCATGAGTATGTGTGCATATGTGTGTGAGTGTGTGTACTTTGTGTATGCACAGGCCAGAGGATGTCAGGTGTCCTGTTCTATAACTCCCCACCTTGTTCTTCTGAGACAGGGTCTTTCATTGAGTTTGGAACCGGGCTGTGGGGCAACAAATGCCAGCCATCCTCATGCCTCCACCCTCAGTGGTTATACATGGGAGCTAGAATATGAATTCAAATCCTCAGCCCTGTTGCTAAGGCATGCATGCTTACACAGACATCGCTCTTACACACCGAACCATCTCTCCAGCCCCCTTACATCTCTGAATTTCTAAATAACACACACCCACCCACCCACTCACTCCCCCCCCACACACACATGCTTTTTTGACTCAAAGCTTTAGGCATCATCCATTGACTTTTTATCCTAACTTTCCCATTATCATCCTTTTTAATTAAAAAAAGTCTTACTGTTTGTGTATCTATCTCTCTCTATAGCATGTGCATGCCTGATGCCCTCAGAGGCCAGAGAAATGCATTGAATCCTTTGGGACTGGAGTTATAGATAGATGGCTGTGAGCTGCCACGTTGATGGTAGGAATTGAACCCAGGTCCTCTGGCAGAGCAACTAGAGAGAGCTTTTAACCATGGAGCCATCTCTGCAGTGTCCTCTCCACTCTCCTTTCACTTTGGCTATATTATAGAGTTTTGTAATCCAGTGGTTACTTTATTGTTTGTATGCAAATGTTGTTCATCTGAGGGCTGCAGTTTACTATGTTTTATGTCTTCCTCTTTTGTTTCTCTTAAAATATTTACTTAGCGTTCATTTCTAGTTTTCTGGCAGCTTACTGTTGCTTTTTGTTGGCTGTCTCTCCATGGCTTTTGCAGAAAGACAAAGACACCCGTTAGAGTACCAATCCATCGTTCTCTTCATCTTGAAGATCTTTCTGGAGAAAGCACTCCAGATTTAGGGAGATTTAGAGACTCTCTGCTCTCTAGGCCAATTGGCCAGCTGCTTGTTAGGGACATTTAGGAATGAGTTTATACTCCGATTTCACAGAATTCATTTTTTCTTCCGTTTTCATTTTGCCAGAGCTCATCCTGTAATGGCCTTGCCAATTTGAAGAAATGGTGCAGCGTCAGAGGAGACAGTGACGGTGATGGTGCACTGTCAGAGGAGACAGTGACAGTGATGGTGCAGCGTCAGAGGAGACAGTGACAGTGATGGTGCAGCGTCAGAGGAGACAGTGATGGTGACGGTGCACTGTTAGATGAGACAGTGACGGTGATGGTGCACTGTCAGAGGAGACAGTGACAGTGATGGTGCACTGTCAGAGGAGACAGTGACGGTGATGGTGCAGCGTCAGAGGAGACAGTGACAGTGACGGTGCAGCGTCAGAGGAGACAGTGACGGTGACGGTGCAGCGTCAGAGGAGACAGTGACGGTGATGGTGCACTGTCAGAGGAGACAGTGACAGTGATGGTGTAGTGTCAGAGGAGACAGTGACGGTGATGGTGCAGTGTCAGAGGAGACAGTGACAGTGATGGTGCACTGTCAGAGGAGACAGTGACAGTGATGGTGCAGTGTCAGAGGAGACAGTGACAGTGATGGTGCAGCGTCAGAGGAGACAGTGATGGTGATGGTGCAGTGTCAGAGGAGACAGTGACGGTGATGGTGCACTGTCAGAAGAGACAATGACAGTGATGGTGCCCACTCCCCTTGTCTCTTGCCAAACTGCTCCAGTCTGGCCTGGTGTCAAGTTGTCAGGAGGGCAAGTGCCCTATGGCAGGAATGTGGATCATCTCTGTGCTGTTCTTTGGGCAGTATAATAGTTCACGCCTTTGGTCCCTTCCTTGTTTCTCAAGTTTAATGTTTGACAAATGAGGTGAAGTTGCTCATTCCAACTGATAGATCTGATGTGTGGGCATCTCTGCTTCTCTGATCACTGAGGTCCTTCCTGGGTTGCATTCTGTACCCAATACTGAGCCCGTAGACAGACAGTAGGTGTCTGAGAGTTCACACATTTGCATTTAATTCCAACCCCACCAGATGATAATGAACTGGTATAAGAGGACCCAGGCTTGCCCTGCAGAACTGAAAATGGACCTGTTCCATTTCTCCAGGACAGTAGCTGTTTTGTCTTCTTGTCCCACGGAGCTGACTCACCCTCCCACTTCCAGCTCTTCAAGCCTGAGCTTGACTAGCCTGGAGCTCTGCTGCTGTCTTCTTGTTCTTCTGGAATCAGTTTCCTCAGAATCAGAGCTTTGACACTTTGAGGTATTGTGTCACTGTTTTTGTAGTCCCACCTCTTTACACAGGTCTAAGACCTGTGGCAAGCGTCCCTGTGTCTGACTGTGTTTCTGAGAGGTTTCTTCCTTTCATTGGTATTCAGTTATAATATTGATATTTGGGTATTGCCAAGTCTCTTACTAAAGACTATTTTGAGCACCTCCATACATTATATTTCTGCAATGGATTTCACATGACTTTGGATAATGAGCACTTCCTGGATTCTGAAGTCCTCCTGTTGATCACTGTTATTTAGTAAATGCTGAGTTGAAGAAGTAACTTGGCACAAATTAAGTACAAATAGTGTCTGTTCCTTTCTTAACTGTATTTGAACTCATCTCCTTACCTAATCTAGAGACCAACTTTGGACCCTACGAGTGGCAGAGCTCATGTTGCTGTTATGTGAGGCAGTGGACTGAGGGTTGAGATTTTTTAATCTCCCTGTCTTTGTGGTCTTAGCAGACATGTACAAGTTCTATAAACATTCACAATATAAGGAAGACTCACTTTTTGAAACATAATAATCTCATTTTTTCTTAATGTTAATTTAAGACTTAATGCTTCAGTCTAATTAAGAGTACCTATGAACATCTGGGGACATTGCCAAGTTGGTAGAGTGGATACCCAACACACACGAATCCCTAGGTTCAACCCCCTGCACCTCTTAAAGCCGAGAGTGATGGTGCACGGCAGTCATCACAGTACTCAGTAGGCAAAGGCAGGAGGATCAGGAATTTAAGGTCATCCTCTGCTATAAAGAAGTTTGAGGCCAGCCTGGATTATACAATACACACACACACACACACACACACACACACACACACACACACACACACACAAACATACATACATACATAAGAAATAAGGCAGACAGGAAGGAAGAAAAGCAGGCAGGCAGGCAGGCAGGAAGGGGAGCCTTCTTGCTCATTACCCACATGGTCACACATGCTATCTGATAGAGCAGGGGATGATTAGACAATTTCCACTGCTGTCTCATCCACTTGCCCTTCTTGGAGCTTTGCACATATGTGGTCTCCCCCAAGACTTCTGCTCCACAGACAGCCAAGCACCCAGAAGGAAGGGCAAGTGGGGAGTCTCTAGCTCTTCCCCACTTATCATTTCCCATTACTTCTCGTTTCCAGGTGCCCAGGCTGAGCTCTGACCACCATGGCCTTGGCACGGGCCAACAGCCCCCAGGAGGCACTGCTTTGGGCCTTGAATGACCTTGAGGAGAACAGTTTTAAGACGCTGAAGTTTCACTTACGGGATGTGACCCAATTTCATCTGGCCCGAGGGGAACTGGAGGGTCTGAGTCAGGTGGACCTGGCATCAAAACTGATTTCAATGTATGGAGCACAGGAAGCTGTGAGAGTGGTGAGCAGGAGCTTGCGGGCCATGAACTTGATGGAACTTGTAGACTACCTCAACCAGGTTTGTCTGAATGGTGAGTATAGCCTGAGAGAGGGAAGAGATGGTGGCACCAAAGACACCCCTAGGTACTGCACAGACTCTGATAGTCTGGGATTTATGCCTTTCCTTACACTACCCTCTCCTTGGGGATCCCCAGAGTCTAAGATAGTCTCCAGATAAGGGGTCTGAAGAATGTTGGGTACAGATCGTGAGCTGAAGGTAGGGGTTTACGATATCTTTTAAGCACACCCCACCTCCTACCTGTAGTTGCTATGCTGGAGAAGGGGTGGGGATGCGGAAAGGGCATGTGGATGGGCACAGTGTTGGTGAAGTGATTTCCACTAAGTAGAAAGAACAGCAGCAAGGTGCATGGGTTACTCCTTCCTAGCTTCATGACGGTGGCTACAGTGCCTTGCATGGAGGAGTCAGCGAATTACAGTGACTCTAGATAGCAGTGGAGAGTAAATAGCTGGATGTTTCTTATTTTAGGGTCAAGGGGTTCTGTGGGCACCTGTGATCTTTCTCAGTTTTCTTTCATCCCTGTGACCTCCTGTGCTGTAGAAATGGGCATGGACAAGCTGGGATGGTGAGGTGACAGCCCCAGTAAGGGGCTTGCAGCATGGTGTAGTTCAAACATCAGAATCAATGGCTTTTTTTAAAAAAAGCTGGGCATGTGCACTTATTGTGTTTTTGTTTTTCGGTTTTCATGACAGGTTGTCTTTGTGTAACATAGTCCTGGCTGTCCTGGAACTCTGTAGACCAAGCTGGCCTCAAACTCACAGAGATTCTCCTCCATCTGCCTCCCAAGTGCTGGGATTAAAGGCATGCACCCCGTTTATAATCTCAGTGTTAGGAAGGCAGAGCCAAGAGGGTCTAGTATGCTTACTGGCTAGTCAGCATAGTCTACTTGGGGAGCTCCTGACTCAAGGAGAAACCCTGACTCAAAAATTAAAGGCAAAACCTGAGGAACTTTATCTGAGCTTGTTCCTCTCACCTCCACATGTGCTCATGTACCCACATACACATGAGCACAGATGTACACATATGGGGGCGTAGAAAGGAGGAGGGAGGGAAAGGAAGGGGAGGGAGGGCAGGAGAAGGGAGGAGGAGGAGGGCAGGGGAAGGGAGGGGAGAAAATGAAGCCCCAGACATTATGGCTGCTGTTCATCTGCTGGCTAGTCTTTAGCTCTGACCCTTCCCCCTTTACCAAGAACAGACTCCAGTTCAGCTTTCAGCTTCCCTTCTCTCTTCTCTCTCTGTCCATACCTCACCCCATGACAAAATTTCACAGGACTTTGAAGGTACTTATGCATTGTCACACACACTCACACTGAAGTGTTCACACCCTTTCCCTCACACAATGCACACCCTCTGTCAGCACATTCCCATGAGCAAGCGTAGATAGATACAAATATACTCACATACAAAACATGACTACACACACACACACACACACACACACACACACACACACACACACACTTATGCACGGTAATTTCACTTCATGGAGCCACAGCTACAATCATCAAAGCAATGCAAGTTAGAGTGGGTAGAAGATGAGTCTAAGGGCAATCTCAGGGTTTGAAGGGTTGATTTTTGCCTTTTGTTGTTCACATTCAACACCCGAAACCCCGTTTGTGTTACTCAGATTACAGAGAAATCTACCGGGAGCATGTGCGCTGCTTGGAGGAGAGGCAAGATTGGGGTGTCAATAGCAGCCACAATAAGCTGCTCCTGGTGGCCACATCCAGTTCAGGGAGTCGCAGATCACCTTCCTGTTCTGACCCGGAACAGGAGTTGGATCCTGTCGATGTGGAGTCTTTATTTGCTCCGGAGGTGGAGTCCTACTCAACCCCGCCCATAGTGGTGATGCAAGGATCTGCGGGCACTGGAAAGACAACCTTGGTCAAAAAACTGGTGCAGGACTGGGCCAAAGGGAAGCTGTACCCAGGCCAGTTTGATTATGTTTTCTATGTGAGCTGCAGAGAAGTGATCCTGTTACCCAAGTGTGACCTGCCCAATCTCATCTGCTGGTGTTGTGGAGATGATCAAGCCCCAGTCACAGAGATTCTGAGGCAGCCTGGGCGGCTCCTGTTTATCCTGGATGGCTATGATGAGTTACAGAGGTCCAGTCGTGCGGAGCGCGTACTTCACATTCTGATGAGGAGAAGGGAGGTACCATGCTCCCTTCTCATAACCACTCGGCCTCCAGCTTTGCAGAGTCTGGAGCCCATGTTGGGTGAACGGCGACATGTCCATGTCTTAGGCTTCTCTGAGGAGGAGAGGGAGACATATTTCAGCTCCTGTTTTACGGATAAGGAACAATTGAAAAATGCCCTTGAGTTTGTGCAAAACAATGCTGTTCTCTATAAAGCGTGCCAGGTTCCAGGCATTTGCTGGGTGGTCTGCTCCTGGCTGAAGAAGAAGATGGCGAGAGGCCAGGAAGTCTCAGAGACACCTAGCAACAGTACAGACATCTTCACTGCTTATGTGTCCACCTTTCTGCCCACCGATGGCAATGGAGACAGCTCTGAGCTTACCAGGCACAAGGTACTGAAGAGTCTGTGCTCCTTGGCTGCGGAGGGGATGCGGTACCAGAGGCTGCTATTTGAGGAAGGTGTCCTCAGAAAGCATGGCTTAGACGGTCCCAGCCTTACTGCTTTCTTGAGTTGCATCGACTACCGTGAGGGGCTTGGCATCAAGAAACTCTACAGCTTTCGCCACATCAGCTTCCAGGAATTTTTCTATGCCATGTCCTTCCTTGTGAAGGAGGACCAGAGTCAGCTGGGAGAAGCCACACACAAAGAAGTAGCAAAGCTGGTGGATCAGGAGAACTATGAAGAGGTGACTCTCACTTTGCAGTTCTTATTTGACATGTTGAAAAAAGACAGCACCTTGACCTTGGGGCTGAAGTTCTGCTTCAGAATTGCTCCCTCGGTAAGGCAGGATCTGAAGCATTTTAAAGAGAAAATAGAAGCCATAAAGTACAACAGGTCATGGGATCTGGAATTCTCTCTCTATGATTCTAAGATAAAGAACATCAAAGAAGGTATCCAGATGAAAGATGTCATTCTCAATATGCAACATTCGGATGAAAAGAAATCTGACAAGAAGAAGCTATTTTCAGTGAGAAGCAGCTTTAGTAGTGGGGAGGAACAAAGTCCAGTCTTGAAAATTGGTAAAAGCACAAGGAAACAAAAGAAGGCATCTAATGGGAAAAGCAGAGGGACAGAGGAACCAGCCCCAGGGATTAGAAACTGTAGGCTGGCAAGCAGAGAAAAGGGTCATATGGAGATGAATGATAAGGAGGATGGTGGGGTGGAGGGTCAGGAGGATGAGGAAGGACAGACACTTAAAAAGGATGGAGAGATGATAGATAAGATGAATGGGTAGTAGAGAGAGAGAGAGAGAGAGAGAGAGAGAGAGAGAGAGAGAGAGAGAGAACACAGGAACAAATAGAAGAGATAATTAGATAATTAAGACCAGGAGTCTTAGCCGGGTGTGGTGGCACACGCCTTTAATCCCAGCACTCGGGAGGCAGAGGCAGGCGGATTTCTGAGTTTGAGGCCAGCCTGGTCTACAGAGTGAGTTCCAGGACAGCCAGGACTACACAGAGAAACCCTGTCTTGAAAAACCAAAAAAAAAAAAAAAAAAAAAAGACCAGGAGTGCAATGAAAAATTCATTGAAAGCAACCAGCCCTTACCACAGATATTTGACGTTTAATTAGTTAGCATCTCTCCCCCTAGTAGGTGCTCAGAATCTCCTGTGGTGTGAAGTCACTTTGAGTAGCCCCTTCTATGCTAACATCTAATGACTAGACTTTAATTCTGACATTAGATTCTTTTTAAAATAAAATAAACTTTAAAATAAGAAAGTGAGAATCACATACACTCTGTACAGTATAGGCATATATGGAACACATCTGTGCCAACATGTAAAGGAAACATGCTTTGGTATAATGGAAAGTCCTGTTGACTCTTTATTTGTATTGCTTAAATAAAGAGTAGCTTCTTATTCTTTTTAGAAACTTCTACGATTTCTATTGTTAAAAGTGGGTCATGGCTGGTCACAGCCCTAAACACTTCTTTGCTTTGACCTGACTAAATCATGTACTAATATTGATCATATTAGTACTGTTAGCCCCAGCTATGCCATCAACTGACTTTTTTTTTTAAATCAACTGACTTTTTTTTTTTTTAATCAACTGACTTTTCTTCATGAAAAGATGATGCAGTTCCAAGAATGGGCACATCCTTTTCTATTCTGGGTCTCTCTATAATAGAAAGAAAAGGATTTTTGCTGTAGGCATAATGAGTTGATTGAACTTCTTGTATAGTGGAGCACATTGAGGTATAGTCAAGAGCCCTGTCTGTTTCTTGGATTCCTCAGAAAGTTCTTGACCTTCACATCATAGCTGACCATGCAGAGGCCTGCAGAGACTGCCAACATGGCACTTAATTCTGCTCAGTGGCTATTGGCCCTCGTCAGCTGAGTATGGGTCCCTTAGCTCCACTGAAAACCTTACAGACAGGACTCTTGCCTTTCTTATTTTTTCCTCATGAGTTGATCCCATAGGTAGCAATTCCAGTTATCTGCTGGACATACCCAGATGTCTGGGTGCAAGGAACTCAGCCTTGAACAGAGAGCTTAGGACTTGGTAGCCCTGGTAACTAGTTTCCACACGGTAAATACGATGGCTTGACATTTGACAATAATGTCCATCATAAGTTGAACCTACAGATAGTGTGTATATACAGAATATGTCTAAGGAGCAGTCTGTGTGCTCACAAGCTTATTTAGAGAGCAGTTGATAACTAGACAGCTGGGTGCTGCTTATTGATACCCGCTGAACTAGGCTGTGTTATCTCTGCAAACAAGTGATGCTCTCACACGACCAACTCCCAAGTGCCATGGATAATTTGGGAATAATGAAAAAGGTGTACAGCCTGCATCCTATATCCCTGCATGTTCTTGGTGCCAAGGAAGCCTGTTTAAGCAACATGAATTTAACAAACAATTATGACTCTAGACATGTTCTAAGATTTCACTAAGGAGATACGTTCATTTCTAACTGGCTTGAGCTAAAGATTAAATGATCCAATAGTTTTACAAAAAGCCAGAAACAATAAAGAGAAACGACTTGATTTTTAGTTTTGAACATTACCGACTCTATTGTTTATGTTTAAAACAGGGTCTCAGGTAGTCAAGACTGGCCTCAAACTTACTATGTAGTCTAAGATGACCTTGAACTTCTGTCCCTTGCACCTGCATCTCCCAGGTGTGGGTATGCTGCTCTTTCTACTAAATTCATTATGGATATTCCTCCTCCCCTGTTGCTACTGGTGCTAACTAATATATATCAGAAAATCAGCTGAAGAAGCAGAGTTAAAAAATTCTAGCGACCTCTCTAGGCTTTATTTCTTGAAGGAGAATACTTTCTATCTTGTTTTACAGCTTATTTCAGAGAGGGATCCTGGAAATATTTACAGTCTTTTTCAGCCTTAAGCTGTAAGATGAAGCTCTATATGTGAGGCAGAGACCTTTCATGAAGACTTTACCACGTTGAATGCAGAACCTTGCAAAATCCTACATAAAATAAAAGGACATAGATTTACAGAGACAGATGACAATGTCCTTCCATTCTTTCTGCCAGAAGTTAACCCCTTCTATTAGAAAATTTAACCATTGGAAATAAGAACTCGTATGAGCCTAGGGATGATCAAGAGATGATCTAGTCCCAGAGAGACCTGCAGGGAAGGCTTCTATAACTAGTTGGTCACACAGAACTGGGGACTGAACCTACATCTTCACATGAGCTAGGCCAGTAAGTTATGTCCCTATTCACCCCCACAGCCACCCTTTCAAGAGAGAATTCCACTGAGTCGCCCAGGTTATCCTTGAATTCATGCTGTAGCTTCAAGAGTCCTTTAATTTATGATCTTCCTGCCTTGGTATCCAGAGTAGCTTGGGTTGCAGGCTCAGATGACCAGACCCACCTCTCAACTAGCCTTTATTGGGTGGTTTTTTTTTTTTTTTTGCCTTTAATTTGTCACTCATAGAGATTCAAAATGCTTTAACTTTTGCCATTTCTTCTTTTAAATAAAATTTATTTTAAAAAGTCTTATGTGCATAAACATTTGCATGATTGAGTGTGTGTGCCTGGCGCCTGAACAGGCCAGTAGAGGCCACTGAATTTCCCTGGAGCTAGAGTTACAGGTACTTGTGAGCCACAGTGTAGATGGGTGCTGGGAATTGAACTCAGGTCTTCTGCAAGAGCTGGAAGTCCTCTTAACCACTAAGCCACCTCCTCTCCAGTTCTGTCCTGTCATTTCTTTCTTTTTTTTTTTTTAAGATTTATTTATTTATTATATATAAGTACGCACTGTAGCTGTCTTCAGACACTCCAGAAGAGGGCATCAGATCTCGTTACGGATGGTTGTGGGCCACCATGTGGTTGCTGGGATTTGAACTCGGGACCTTCGGAAGAGCAGTCGGTGCTCTTAACCATTGAGCCATCTCGCCAGCCCCCCTGTCATTTCTTTAAATCTTTATGTTTTGTTGTTGAAAGCAGTCTATAAACTGGAATTCAGAGCCACTTCGTTCCTCAGGAGCTTCCTGTATATACATGAATGGTACACATTAATAAGCTGCTCATCATTCTCATCCACCTACCTTTTGTTACCTGGGTTCATTCTAACTAAAAACCTACTGGGTTGAAAAAATATCATCCCTTTTTCCTATACCATACTAGGAGTTTATGCCTATGGACAATATTTCCTAAAAAATATTAAACAGTGAAATAGAAGATTTGGTAAATGACAAAAACTATTTTTTTTTTTTTAGATTTTATTTTATTTTATTTTTGATATAGGGTTTAACATAGCTCAGGTTGGCCTCCAAACAACTCACTCTGTAGTCCAGGCTAACTTTGAGCTTTCTCCAGCCTCCAACCCCCAGTGCTGGAACTACTGGTCTGTCCCACCAAATCGGGTTAAAAACGACGCTTCTTAATCAAACTTTATTCCATTGCTCTGAGTCCTACTTTCAGCTTTTTCTTGCCAGACATGTACAGTCCAGTTTCAGCAAGGATCCTATTAAGATGCCTTACAGAAACCCCACCCTTTGAATCTGATTGACCTGAATGTCTGATTAGGTTCTTCACCCTCTATGGCCCTTAGGTGATGTCACATCACCCAGGTCTTACTGAGGAAGAATCTGGTCAGGTTGGTTGGACTAGAATCTCCACTCCCCTAGAGAGTTCCTTTTAGTGATTTTCTGTCCACATAAGTCACCTGATCCATCTCTGGAAACCACTGGTGATCCATGATGAATTTGCTTAGGTGTTGGTACCTTTCCTGGTATTAGAGTAGTTCCTGAATAAATCCATCTCCTGTTGTGTGGTTGTGTGTCCTTCCACCACAATTCATAATCTATCATTTTCCCTTTTGAGTAGTTGGCCTCTCCACCACAATGGGTGAGTCAGCATTTTCCTCCATGTGAAGAGGTTAGGAGGCAGAGATCAGTGCCTGTTGAGATCAGGCTATGTTTGCTATAAATACAGTAAAACAGTGCTTTGGGGCCTTGCTTTGTCCCAGGTGAGTTGTTTGTATGGAGGAACATTTGGCTCCACTTTTAGTATGACTGCAGAGGCAGATGACTGTATGTCACTGTGCGTAAACACCACCTGTCTGGCACCATCATGTGAGGCGCAGACTGACAAACATGTTGCTCTTAAGAGCAAAATAAGTATTGAGACAGGGCAGAAAGACAGAGAGGTGTAGAGCACGAAAGGGGCCGGGAGCCCTCCCCTTTGAATCTAGTTTAAGCTCAGCTCAGCTCAGCCTTCCCTGCAGATGCAGTCAATTCTTATGTATGTATGTATGTATGTATGTATGTATGTATGCATGTATGTATTCTATTAATCATTATATTTGTTTTCATTTCAAATAATATCCCCCTTCCCAGTTTCCCCTCTGCAGCCCTCCTCCCATCCCCCCATCTCCCCTTCTCCTTTGCCTCTATGAGGGTGCTCTTCCACCCACCCACCCACTCCCACCTCACTGCTCTAGCATTCCCCTACACTAGAGCACCAAACCTCCACAGGACCAAGGGCCTGGCTCCTGTCAGCAAGTGCTTCTTGGCATCAGCAATAGTGTCTAGGTTTGGTGTCTGCAGATGGGATGGTCTCTGGATGGCCTTTCCTTCAGTTTCTGTTCCAATTTTTGTCCCTGTTGTTCCTCTAGACAGGAACAATTCTGGATGAAAAATTTTGAGATGGATCGATGGCCCCATCCCTTACCTGGGAGCTGTGCCTATCTACTGGAGATGGTCTCTACAGGTTCTATCTCCCCTTTG
The DNA here is from genome assembly GCA_902729485.2 of Mus minutoides. Lineage (NCBI taxonomy): Eukaryota > Metazoa > Chordata > Mammalia > Rodentia > Muridae > Mus > Mus minutoides. The sequence continues at coordinate 397,217 of LR753453.1, forward strand.
TTGGATATTTCAACTAAAGTCATCCCTGTTGGATCCTGGGAGCCTCTCACTTCCCCAGTGCCCATATCTTCGAGGCTTTCCCCCACTTTCTCCTCTATAAGTTTCAGTGTCTCTGGTTTTATGTGGAGATCCTTAAACCACTTAGACTTGACCTTAGTACAAGGAGATAAAAATGGATCAATTCCCAGTATTCTACATGATAACCGCCAGTTGTGTCAGCACCATTTGTTGAAAATGCTGAACTTATAGAGGAGAAAGTGGGGAAAAGCCTCAAAGATATGGGCACTGGGGAAAAATTCCTGAAGAGAACAGCAAAGGCTTGTGCTGTAAGATCAAGAATTGACAAATGGGACCTCATAAAGTTGCAAAGCTTCTGTAAGGCAAAAGATACTGTCAACAAGACAAAAGGGCCACCAACAGATTGGGAAAGAATCTTTACCAATCCTAAATCAGATAGGGGGCTGATATCCAATATATATAAATAACTCAAGAAGGTGACACTAGAAAATCAAGTATCCTCATTAAAAAGTGGGGCACAGAGTTAAACAAAGAATTCTCAACTGAGGAATACCGAATGGCTGAGAAGCACATGAAAAAATGTTCAACATCTTTAATCATCAGGGAAATGCAAATCAAAACAACCCTGAGATTCCACCTCACACCAGTAAGAATGGCTACGATCAAAAATTCAGGTGACAACAGATGCTGGTGTGGATGTGGAGAAAGGGGAACACTCCTCCATTGTTGGTGGGACTGCAAGCTTGTTCAACCACTCTGGAAATCAGTCTGGCAGTTCCTCAGAAAATTGGACATAGTACTACCGGAAGATCCTGCAATACCTCTACTGGGCATATATCTAGAAGATGTTCCATCTGGTAATAAGGACACATGTTCCACTATGTTCATAGCAGCCTTATTCATAATAGCCAGAAGCTGGAAAGAACCCAGATGTCCCTCAACAGAGGAATGGATACAAAAATTTGGTACTACTCAGCTATCAAAAACAATGAATGTATGAAATTCCTAGGCAAATGGATGGATCTGGAGGGTATCATCCTGAGTGAGGTAACCCAATCACAAAAGAACTCACATAACATGTACTCACTGATAAGTGGATATTAGCCCAGAAGCCTAGACTACCCAAGATACAATTTACTAAACACATGAAACTCAAGAAGAATGAAGATCAAAATGTGGACACTTTGCCCCTTCCTAGAAATAAGAACAAAGCACACTTTGAAGCAGTTGCAGAGATCATGTGTGGAGCTGAATCAAAAGGATGGACCAACCAGAGACTCCAGCAGCCGGGGATCCATCCCATAATCAGCCACCGAACATAGACACTATTGCATGAGCCAGCAAGATAGTGCTGAAAGGGCCCTGATATAGCTGTCTCGTGGGAGGCTATACCAGTGCCTGGCAAACACAGAAGTGGATGCTCACAGTCAGCTAGATGGAACACAGGACTCCCAAGGAAGGAGCTAGAGAAAGTACCCAAGGAGCTGAAGGGGTCTTCAACCCTATTGGTGGAAGAATAACATGAACTAACTAGTACCCCCTGAGCTCATGTCTCTAGCTGCATATATAGAAGAAGATGGCCTAGTTGGCCAGCATTGGGAAGAGAGGCCCCTTGGTCATGCAGACTTTATATGCCTCAGTACAGGGGAATGCCAGGGCCACGATGTGGGAGTGGGTGGTTAGGGGAGCAGGGCGGGGATGGGGGAGGGTTTAGGGGACTTTTGGGATAACATTTGAAATGTAAATGAAGAAAATATCTAATAAAAATTGAAAAAAAAAAAAGAAAATGCTGTCTTTTTTTTTTCCACTGGATAGTTTTAGCTCCCTTGTCAAAGATCAGGTGACCTTAGGTGTGTGGATTCCTTTGTGGGTCTTCGATCCTATTCCATTGATCTACCTGTCTGTTGCTGTACCAGTACCATCCAGTTTTTATTACAATTGCTCTGTAGTACAGCTTGAGGTCAGGCATGATGATTCCACCAGAGGTTCTTTTATTGTTGAGAAGAGTTTTTGCTAGTCTAGGTTTTTGTTATTCCAGATGAACTTGAAAATTGTCTTTTCTAGATTATTGAAGAATTGAGTTGGAATTTTGATGGGAATTGCATTGAATCTGTAGATTGCTTTAGGCACGATAGCCATTTTTACTATATTGATTCTGCCTATCCATGAGCATGGGAGATCCTTCCATCTTCTGAGATCTTCCTCGATTTCTTTCTTTAGAGACTTGAAGTTTTTATCATACAAATCTTTCACTTCCTTCGTTAGAGTCACACCAAGATATTTTATATTGTTAATAACTATTGTGAAGGGTGTTGTTTCCCTGATCTTTTTCTCAACCCATTTATCCTTTGTATAGAGAAAGGCCATCCATTTGTTTGAGTTAATTCTATATCCAGCTACTACACTGAAGCTGTTTATCAGGTTTAGGAGTTCTCTGGTGGAGTTTTTGTGGTCACTTATATATACTATCATATCATCTGCAAATAGTGATAATTTGAGTTCTTCCTTTCCAATTTGTATCCCCTTGACCTCCTTTGGTTGTTGAATTGCTCTGGCCAGGACTTCAAGTACTATATTGAATAGGTAGGGAGAAAGTGGGCAGCCTTGTCTGGTCCCTGACTTTAGTGGGATTGCTTCCAGTTTCTCTGCATTTAGTTTGATGTTGGCCACTGGTTTGCTGTAGATTGCTTTTATTATGTTTAGCTATGGGCCTTGAATTCCTGATCTTTCCAAGACTTTTATCATGAATGGGTGTTGGATTTTGTCACATGCTTTCTCAGCATCTAACAAGATGATCATGTGGTTTTTGTCTTTGAGTTTGTTTATATAGTGTATTACGTTGATGAATTTCCGTATATTAAACCATTCATTGCATCCCTGCAAGTAGGGATGAAGCCTACTTGGTCATGATGGATGATCGTTTTGATGCGTTCTTGGATTCGGTTAGCGAGTATTTTGTTTGGTATTTTTTGCATCGATATTCATAAGGGAAATTGGTCTGAAGTTCCCTATCTTTGTTGTGTCTTTATGTGGTTTAGGTATCAGAATAATTGTGGCTTCATAGAATGAATTCGGTACTGTACATTCAGGTTCTATTTTGTTGAATAGTTTGAGAAGAACTGGAATTAGGTCTTCTTTGAAGGTCTGATAGAACTCTGCATTAACCCCATGTGGTCCTGGGCTTTTTTTTGGTTGGGAGACTATTAATGACTGCTTCTATTTCTTTAGGAGATATAGGACTGTTTAGGTCATTAATCTGATGTCCTTGTTTTTAATTGCTGAATAGTATTCCATTGTGTAAGTGAACTACATTTTCTTTAGCCATTCTTCAGTTGAGGGATATTTGGGTTGTTTCCTGTTTCATGCTATTACAAATAAAGCTGCTATGAACATAGTGGAGCACTTACCCCTGTGACATCACTGCTGGGGCATCTTTTTGGGCACAATACATGTTTTAAAAAAGTTTTTTATAGCCGGGCGTGGTGGCGCAAGCCTTTAATCCCAGCACTTGGGAGGCAGAGGCAGCCGGATTTCTGAGTTCGAGGCCAGCCTGGTCTACAAAGTGAGTGCCAGGACAGCCAGGGCTACACAGAGAAACGCTGACTCGAAAAACAAACAAAAAAAAAGTATTTTATTTATTTTATGTGAATACACTATTACCGTCTTCATATACATCAGGAGAGGGCATCAGATCCCATTATAGATGGTTGTGAGCCACCATGTGGTTGCTGGTAATTGAACTCTTGACTTCTGAAAGAGTAGTCAGTACTCTTAACTGCTGGGCTATCTCTCCAGCCCACACAACCCAAGTTTTGATGCTCTCAAGGAATTTTTTGAAAATTTGTTGATAATAAAACTATGCTTTCCATAATGTAACTTTACACATTTTATAACAGTGTACATGATGTTCGCTTCTGATAAGATTTTCCCTTGTATCAGCTTGCGCTCACTGTGGCCTGCAACCCCTCCCTATCTTCTCAGGTCTTATTTTTAGCATCTGTTCAATGTCTGGTTCTATTTTCTTAAGATAAGGCCAAGTTAGCTCATCACCTTCAGAATTTCATTTTCATAACTGGGGACACAATGGTGAAATCGAATCTCTTGTGTGAAGACATGCTCATTGTTCCCTGTAGAAGCCTGGAAGAGAGTTTCACCTAGTTAGTACCTTGGTGTTTCCTGATCTCCACAGAGGAAAGTCTGTATACATGGAGTGTAAGGTCTCCAGAGAGAAGGCTTCTCCCAGAGCATACAATGTTATAAAATCAGTGCACTCATTCACTAAGTTGTATGGAATGGATTGCTTTTTAAATAAGAGGTTACATATCTGATCCATTAGGGTAAGCATCAGCTTATAGGTTTTTGAGTTAAAAATTGTGCTTGAGATTCTGCCATTGGCTTCCACCTTATTGATCCTGTCAGGGGTTCCTATTTCAATTCTACTGGCATTTGGGGGTATTTGGCAAGTGATTGCTCTGTTCTGGTAAGAAAACCAGTTGCTCGATTCGTTCCCCCTTTCTTCTTCACACAGGGTCTAGATAACAGCTGTAGCTCTAAGAGAGTAACCTCGCATAAGTCATCAGTTCACAGTGAGCAGATCAGAGTGAGGTGGTCAAGAACAATTCTGTAGAATAAGAAATCCTGAGGAGAGAGCTACTTGGTCAACATGATAAGAAAGGTTAATACTAAAGCCAGTGAAACACGCTGGTGAGTTATCCAAGTTAGCACCAGGTACTCCATAATAAATGAAGAGAAGGACCAGTCAGATCCAGCTATTTATTTATTTATTTATTTATTTATTTATTTATTTATTTATTTATTATTTATTTATTTATTCATTCATTTATTTATTTTTGAGACAGGGTTTCTTTGCCTAGTCTTGGCTGTCCTGGAACTCAATCTGTAGACCAGGATGGCCTCAAACTTAGAAATTCACCTGCCTCTGCCTCAAACTTAGAAATTCACCTGCCTCTGCCTCCCAAGTGCTAGGATTAAAGCCATGCACCACTACTGCCTGGCTCCAGTTCTTATAAAACATTCACAAAAGTATGACTTAGATTTATTTAATGAATTTTATCAGCCTACTTGTTTGTTTAGTTAAATAAGATCCTCTCTGTATTATCTCATATCTTGTTTTGTACATTAGAAATTTTGTTTTTTAATTAAAGTTTTAATTTTTACTTCAGAGATTATTTTACTTATTTCATGAAATTTTGACATCAATAACATATTACTGTAGTTAGCTTAGACATTTGTTATTGGTATGTGTGTGTGCATGTGTGCATGTGCGTGTGTGCATGTGCTTGTGTGTGTGTGTGTGTGTGTATGTGTGTGTGTGTGTGTATGACCGCTACATGTAGAGTTCAGAGGCCGACATTGGGCAGCTTCTTTTATAGTTCTCTGCATTTTTCTTTCTGTTCTTTGAGACAGGATTTCACTGTGTAGCCCTGATTGACCTAGAACTTGCCTGTCTCTGCTTCCTGAGTGCTGGGACTAAAGGCATGCAGCATCATGTCAAGACTACCTTTATGTTTGATGACAGAGTCTCATGGAACTTGAGCTTATCATTTCAGCTTTGCCAACTGAGCAGTGAGTCCTGGAATCTGCCTGTCTCCACTCTGCCCCCCTGCTAGGATAACAGATGGGTATCACTATGTAGACCCAGATATTTCAAGTGGTTTCTGAGGCTCCAAACTCAGGTCCTCAAACCTGAACATGAACACCAAGCAAGTTACCCACTGAGCCATCTCCCTAGTCCTAGGATATCACTAGAGTCATACTTAGTAAATCAATTAAAAAAGCAAAACAAAAACAAAAAAACTCTCTGTTATGCCCTAATAATCTGAGCGGAAGGTATCATATGTCTTCAGTTTGTTATATAATTCTGTCCTCTGGCTTTCCTGTGTCATGTTCCATACTAAAATTCTGTTGTTTCTCTCTAAAAGCTTTATGTAAAGGCTGGCATCCTCTGTTCTAGTACTCAGGTATCACTAGAACAATTCCCCTCACTTATGCTTCTGAAACTGTTTCTCCCACTCTGGTTTCCTTACATGCCTGGCAGAGAAATGAGCATTTTATTCTGTGGGTCTAGGGAGGCCTGAATGTTTTGGGAGGAAGCATGGGATTGTTTTGATGGAGTCGTAGGAGACACAGATGGGAAGAGGAGGTGTGAAACCTGGGAAGTCATCAGGGTTCCATATCCTGATAAGAATGAATTTGAGTGGTGGCCAGGACCTGGCAATATTTATGGATTTCAGACTCTAAGTATGTGCGAGTACTGACAGTGAGGAGAAATCTGGAAGCAAGGGGAGTTAGAGTGGAGGAAGAATCAGGTAGAGGGGAGTCAAGTGGAGGGAGAGTGAGGAGCTTTGTACAGAAGTGGGCTCTGAAGGGGAACTGGACAAGGAGGGGATTGGAAGATGGTAGAGAATCAGGAATTTTATGCTTGTTCATTGCCTGACTCTTGTTCTACCTCCCTCAGCCTAGCCCTCTTTTTACTGCAGTTTTCTACTGATGAATAAGAAGCCCAGCTCAGAGCCAGAGGGCTGTCTGGGGTAATTCCTGACCATACAGGTAGGGGTCCACATACAGGGAGGAGCACAGGCTCAAGCTGGTCTGCTGTGGCTCGGTCAAGACCAATTTTTTTTCCAATTTTTTATTAGGTATTTTCTTCATTTACATTTCAAATGCTATCAGGAAAGTCTCCCAAATCCTCCCCACCCCCATCTCCTACCCACCACCCCCACTTCTTGGCCCTGGTGTTCCCCTGTACTGGGGCATATAAAGTTTGTCAGACCAAGCGGCCTCTCTTTCCAATGATGGCCGACTAGGCCATCCTCTGCTTCATATGCGACTAGAGACATGAGCTCTGGGGGTACTGGTTAGTTCATATTGTTGTTCCACCTATAGGGTTGCAGACCCTATTAGCTCCTTGGGTACTTTCTCTAGCTCCTCCACTGGGGGCCCTGTGTTCCATCCAATAGCTGACTGTGAGCATCCATTTCTGTGTTTGCCAGGCACTGGCATAGCCTCACAAGAGACAGCTATATCAGGGTCCTTTCAGCAAAATCTTGCTGGTGTATGCAATAGTGTCTGTGTTTGGTGGCTGATTATGGGATGGATCCCCTGGTGTGGTAGTCTCTGGATGGTCTATTCTTTCATCTCAGCTCCAAACTTTGTCTTTGTAACTCCTTCCACAGGTGTTTTGCTCCCAATTCTAAGAAGGGGCGAAATGTCCACACTTTGGTCTTTGTTCTTCTTGAGTTTCATGTGTTTTGCAAATTGTATCTTGGGTATTCTAAGTTTCAAAAATTCAAGTGATAGTAGATGCTGGTGAGGATGTGGAGAAAGAGGAACACTCCTCCATTGCTGGTGGGATTGCAAGGTGGTACAACCACTCTGGCGGTTCCTCAGAAAATTGGACATAGTATTACCTGAGGATCCCACAATTCCTCTCCTGGGCATATACCCAGAAGATGTTCCAACTGGCAATAAGGACACATGCTCCACTATGTTCATAGCAGCCTTATTTATAATAGCCAGAAGCTGGAAAGAACCCAGATGTCCCTCAACAGAGGAATGGATACAGAAAATGTGGTACTTTTACACAGTGGAGTGCTACTCTGCTATTAAAAACAATGATTTTATGAAATTCCTAAATAAATGCATGGATCTGAAGGGTATCATCCTGAGTGAGGTAACTCAATCACAAAAGAACTCACATGATATGTATTCACTGATAAGTGGACATTAGCCCAGAAACTTAGAATACCCAAGATACAATTTGCAAAGACCAATTCTTAAACCAGTGCTGCTTATGCCCCACAGCAGCCTCAAGCTTCTAGAAAAGTCAGACAGTGAATGTGCATCTTCTTAGTTCTCCTGTTGTTGATTATTTCTCTTTAGACACAGTAGTCAACTGAGGGTAGAGTCCAGGCTTTCTCAATTTAAATAATTATTCCTCTATGGATTTATTAAATTTCAGTTTATCACTTTTATTTATTACTTATGTGGCTAACTGTTTTCAGTTTTGGGAACAACACAAAGCCTAGAACAAAACTATTGTCATTTTGCAATTTATATTCTAGTTTATATTATTTTAGGCATAAAGCATATAAAGATTGGATTATTTTAATTTGTAGTGAGTGCTCTGGCAAATGGCAACCAGGTGATAGGAGTTAGAGCTCTGGGTAGCAGAGATGCTCAGAGTGGCTTGGGTGTCTTCTGTGGAATGTATAGCTCAGGTTTATCTGAAAGGGTTTAGATATTCTGGTGAGTGCTCAACCAGGGAGTGTGTGACACAAACTCCAAGCATATCTGTATTTTCCTTTAAAGGGAGCAAGTGAGTCATAGATTCAGAATGGTCCTACATGGTATTTTCTAAAGTCATTTTCTGATCTCAAGAATCAATGATAGAAAATTAGTTTCTAAAATTTCTCACTGGGACAAATTTCAGTAAATTTGGTTCACCTGGACCAGAAACCAAAGAAATATTCTGGGAGCCATTTGATTTATGTTTCTTTGCGGTCACTTTATCTACAAATCAATTTATGGGGGGATTTGGTACATTTATTCAGGTATATATGGTTTATTTTTCATTATTAACAATGTTAAATAAGTGTGCTTTGTACTTTAGTATTTATAAAAATATTTATCAATATATTTTTATATAAAATTGTCATAGTTTTAACTTGTTTGTATTTTTTACTTTTTGCCTAACTTCATAGTCTTTATTTAAAATTCATATACAAGTATACAATTAAAAACAACACATAGATGCATGCATCAGAGTAATGGAAGGTGGATCCTAAATATCACAATGCTTGCATATGTTCTAAGAATGGGTTTGGTTGATTTTTTGCTACATAGAAAATGTTTCCAAAGACTATTCTCCTAGTAGTCAATGTTTTAGCTTTAAAATTATTATTATTATTATTATTATTATTATTATTATTATTATTATTATTTAGTGTGTGTGTGTGTGTATATACATTTGCCATGGAGAGCTTGTGGAGGTCAGGTGACTTTTAGGAATGCTTTCCCCTGTCCACAGTATTAAGGATGATCTACTTTGATTCTGTTGCAACACACTCTCCAGACTAACCTTGAGCTTATGGGTATTTCACTGGGCTTTGCCTCTTACTCTCATCTTGGCATAGGAGCACTGGGATTACAGATGTACTATACCATTTATATCAAATGCTTTTTTAAATTGTTGGTTCAAGGGATGGAACTTTAGTTAGGCTGTGAGGCAAGTGCTTTTTCTAGCTGAATCATTTTTTCAGCCATATTTTATATTAGTTAAAGGATTTCTGAGCCAACATTGTAACTTGTCTTTTTATGTTTTAAAGATTCATTGTTACAATTTATTGGCCATTCTTCAAAACTGCTAGTCTGAACCTCTGTCAAAATGAGCATGCCTTTACAATTTCTGCCAAAAACTCTGAATTTGAACTCAGCTCCTGCTTTGTGACTTCATCTCATATGTACTGTGTCTCTAAGACCAACATAGGTCTCTACTATTGTGATGAGGAGGCAAAATCACAGCTCTGCGGTTGAATTCATCCTCTTGGGATTTTCTAACTATCCTGAACTTCAAGGTCAGATGTTTGGGACTTTCCTAGTTATTTATCTGGTGACTGTGTTGGGAAATGTGATCATTATCACCATCATCTTCCTGGATCAGAGTTTGCACATCCCCATGTATTTGTTTCTGCAGAATTTATCTTTAGTGGATCTCTGTTTCAGCACAGTCATCACACCTGAAATACTGGTGGTCCTGATGAGTAAGAAAGCGACCATTTCCTTTGGCGGCTGTTTTGTGCAGATGTACTTCATTCTTGTCTTTGGTGCGACTGAGTGTTTTCTTCTGGGGGCCATGGCTTATGATCGATTTGCTGCAATCTGCCATCCTCTATCTTATCCTGTGATTATGAGCAAAACAAAATTTGTGAAATTGGTTATGTGTTCGTGGGTCTTGAGTATTGTGACAGCTGTTTTATCAGTCACATGGGTGGCTAGCTTCCCCTACTGTGACCAGAAGGAAATTAACCATCTCTTCTGTGAGATTCCTCCTGTGCTGGAGCTTGCCTGTGCAGACACGTTCCTGTTTGAAGTCTATGCCTTCACAGGTACCATTTTGATTGACATGGTTCCCTTCCTGTTGATACTTTTGTCTTATACTCGAATTCTCTTTGCCATCCTGAAGATGCCATCCACTACAGGGAGGCAGAAGGCCTTTTCTACATGTGCCTCTCATCTCACCTCCGTCACCCTCTTCTATGGCACAGCCAGTATAACTTATCTACAGCCCAAATCCAGGTACTCACCAGACACCAAGAAACTGATGTCACTGGCATACACACTTCTCACCCCTCTGCTGAATCCACTTATCTACAGCCTGAGAAACCAGGAGATGAAAAGGGCTGTGGTAAAATTATGGCAAAGAAAAGTGACTTTACACACAGGTTGATTTGTTGAGGAACTTGGTGTTTTTCTATCATGGTTTGAACTTTATGAATTTTGGAGACTGTGAAAACAGTATATTTCTTGGTTAGAGTATATTTTATATCTTGATATCTTCATGTTTAAAAACATATCACATAGCTTTAAAAAATACTTTAGGCAATTGCTTTTAAGATGTATATGCTTCTGAAATACATCTCGCAGTTTATTGATCTACTTTCTATTATTGATGTACTGATAATTGCTATAGCATTGCCATTAAGACAAATGTTCCAATAAACATCTAGTTCCTAATGTTCATACGTTTGGTGATTTTTATTTAGTTTTCCAAATTGATTTACTTTGCATCCCAATCGCTGTCCCCTGTTCTCCCTCTCACAGTTCCTTCCCATTCCTCTGACTCCTTCTCCTCTGAGAGGTGGGGATACCTCCAATGGGTATCCCCCCACCCTGGCTTATCATGTCATTGCAGGGATAGGTGCATCCTCTCCCACTGAGGCCAGACAAGGCAGCCCAGTTAGGATTCAGAGACAAGCAACTGCTTTTGGGATGGCCCCCACTACAGTTGTTGGAGGACCCACATGAAGACCAAGCTGCATACCTCCTTTATATGTGTGTGGGCCCTAGGTCCAGCCTATGTATATTCTTTGTTTAGAAGTTCAGTCTCCAAGAACCCCCAAGGGTCCAGGTTGAATGACTCTATTGGTTTTCCTGTGGAGTTCCTATCCCCTCCGGGACCCTTGATACTTCCTCCAACTCTTCTATAAGACTCCCTAAGATCTGACCAATGTTTGGCTATGGGCCTCTCTATGTGTTTCAGTCAGCTGCTGTGTGGAGCCTCTCAGAGAATAGTTATGCTAGATTCCTGTCTGCAAGCATAACAGAGTATCATTATTAGTGCTTGCCCTTGGGATGGGTCTCAAGCTATTCCATCTTTGCTCCTGTATTTCTTTCTCTTTTTTGTCTTTTTTGAGCATTACTCAACTTTTATTGGTTATTTCATTTATTTACATTTTAAATGTTGTCCTTTTCCTGATTTTCCCCACCATAAACCGTCTATCCCATTCCCCTTTCCCTTTGACTATATGAGGGTGCTCCTTCACCCACTCACCCACTTCAGTTTTACCTTTCTATTATCCCCCTGTGCTGAGTCTTCAAGCCTCTATGGAACCAAGGGACTCCCCTTCCATTGATGCCAGATAATGCCATCCTCTGCTACAGATGTAGCTGGATCCATGGATCCCTCTATGTATACTCTTTGGTTGGTGGCTTAGTCCCTGGAAACTCTAGGTGGTCCGGATAATTGATATTGTTCTCCCTATGGGGTTTGAATCTTCTCCAGCTCCTTCTGTCCTTCCCCTAGCTGTTCCATTGGGGTCCCCAGGTTCAGTCTGATGGTTGGCTGCGAGTATCTGAATCTGTATTAGTCAGGTGCTAGCAGAGCCTCTCAGGGAAGAGCAATACCAGGCTCCTGTCAGCAAGCACTTCTTGACATAATCAATAGTGTGTGTGTGTGTGTGTGTGTGTGTGTGTGTGTGTGTGTGTGTGTGTTGAGGGCCTTTGTGTCTGCAGATGGGATGGATCCCTAGGTAGTGCTGTCTCTGGATGGCCTTTCCTTCAGTCTCTGCTCCATTTTTTGTCCCTGCATTTCCTCCTGTGCTTATTTTGTTCCCCCTTCTATTTTCTTTTCTCTCTCTTTTTTAATTTATTTTGATTACTACTTAACTTTTATTGGTTATTTCATTTATTTACATTTCAAATGTTGTCTTTTTCCTGATTTTCCCCTCCATAAACCCTCCATCCCATTCCCCTTTCCCTTTGACTATATGAGGGTGCTCCTTTACCCACTCACCCACTTCAGTTTTACCTATTATCCCCCTATGCTGAGTCAACAAGCCTCTATGGGACCAAGGGCCTCCCCTCCCATTGATGCCAGATAATGCCATTGAATCCTCCTTATTTTGGTCTTCCATCTTCTTAAGCTCCATATGGTTGGTTCTACGGGTTTTCTGAGCTCTTGTGCTAATATCCACTTATTAGTGAGTACATACCATGTGTGTTCTATTTTGTCTGCATTACCTCACTCAGGATGGTATTTTCTAGTTACATTCGTTTGCCTGTGAATTTCATGAAGTCCTTGTTTTAATAGCTGATTAGTACTACATTGTGTAAATGTACCATATTTTATGTATCCATTCTTCCATTGAGGGATATCTGGGTTGTTTCTAGCTTCTGGCTATTTTAAACAAGGCTGATATAAACATAGTGGAGCATGTATCCTTGATATATGTTGGAGCATCTTTTAGGTATATGCCCAGTAGTTGTATAGCTGGATCTTCAGGTAGAACTATTTACAGTTTTTTGAGGAACTGTTAGATTGTTTTACAAAGTGGGTTTTACCAGCTTGTAATCCCACCAGTGATGGAGGAGTGTTTCTCATTCTCCACATCCTTGCCAGCATCTGCTGTCACCTGAGTTTTTGATTTTAGCCATTTTGATTGAGATGAGGTGGAATCTCATGGTCATTTTGATTTGCATTTCTCTGATGACTAAGGATGTTGAACTTTTTTTAGGTGCTTCTTGACCATTTGACATTCCTCAATTGAAATTTTTTTGTTAAGCTGTTTAGTAGAAAATTCTCTGCACCCCATTTTTAGTAGGGTTATTTGGTCCTCTGGAGTCTAATTTCTTGAGTTCTTTGTATATTTTGGATGTTAGCCCTCTTTCAAACGTAGGGTTAGTAAAGATCTTTTCCCAATCTATAGGTTGTATTTAGTCCTATGTACAGTGTCCTTTACCTTACAGAAGCTTTTCAATTTTATGAGGTCCCATTTATCAAGTGTTGATCTTAGAGCCTGAGCCATTGTTGTTCTGTTCAGGAAAACTTCCCCTGTGCTGATGTGTTTGAGGCTCTTCCCCACTTTCTCTTCTATGAGATTGAGTGTATCTGGTTTTATGTGGAGGTACTCGATCCACTTGGACTTGAGTTTTGTACAATAATATAAGAATAGATCTATTTGCATTCAACTACATGCTGACTGCCAGTTGATGCTCATGATTCGGCAGAATTAACAACATAGTAAAAATGGCCATCTTATCAAAAGCAATCTACAGATTCAATGCAATACCCCATCAAAATTCCCACTCAAGTTTTTACAGAAATGGAGAAATTCTCAAATTCCGTTGGAATAACAAAATCCCAGGATAGCAAAAACTCTTCGCAACAATAAAAGAACTTCTGCGGGAGTCAACATCCATGACTTCAAGCTGAATTAATTACATAGCTATAGTGTTAAAAAAAAAAAAAACAACCCTGCAGGGTATTGGCACCGAGACAGGCAGGTAGATCCATGTAAGGGAAGTCCTTGCATTTCTTATAGTCAGGACAAATTTTGTGTCAAGAATTTTGTGGGTGCGTTGGAGTCCTTATTTCCCCATTGGTGCCCAGCCTGACCACAGGAGGTACCCTTTTCGAGTACCATATTCCCACTGCTTGGAATCTCAGTTAAAGTCACCCCCATAGACTCCTGGTAGCCTCCTCAATCCCAAGTCTCTGGATATCCTAGACGTGACACCCCCCTCATGCCAGTCACTGATTTCCATTTATTCTTCATAGTTTTATTTATATGTGATACTTTCCTAAAGGATGACTGAAGAGATGAATTATTTTGTATTTAATTACTTAAGTAGGTTTTAGATATACTTGCTGAAGTGGTTAATGCTTTTAATCCCAGCATTGCTAAGGACAATGCAGAAAAACCCAGAATTCAAGCTCAGCCTGGAGTACTTCTGTGCCATAGCACTGTGAGATTTATACTGAATGAGACTCATCCCAAGAGTACAAAATCTGAGGATTTCCCTCAATGATAGAATGCTTGTTTAACATGCACTAGGCCCTGAGTTTAATCCCAGTACTATAGAACGAGCAAAAACATTATAGCAGAATTGCTGTACACATGCATTTGCTTAGTTTAGGCTGATGTAGAGCCCCACTGAGCTTCACTCCTGTCTAGAACATCAGGAGACCAATAGTATGGTGAGATTTATCTACAGAGAAAACCCGTTCCAAAAGGATTAAAAATGCCTTTGTATTCCTAGATTCTCAGATTATAATCATAGACTAGATTACTTTGGGTATTTTAAAAATAGATATAATCTTAAGTGTGTACTTTTATAACTTACTACACTGTTACTACAGTGTGTGATCTCTTTGTGTCAGCTGCCATGTTTTACTTTAAGCCTTTGTTTATCTGTGGTGTTTGTCTGGACAAGAGGACCCACATTTCCCTATGAGCAGGAATGACTCAGGACATGCAGAAACGCTCCTCACAAACTCGCCGCTCAGTGTGTGTCAGGCAGATTTCATGGCTCCAATCTGTACTTCATGTACAGAGCTCAGGTATTGTGTACACACTTTGGAGCTTGGAACTTGCTGCTGCTGCATGATACAGATTTCATCTTCTGATTGAAGAGGAGTTTTCTCTCCTCCTCTGCTCTCCTGCTGTCAGAACACTGGAGCTCACAGAATACAAGGTCTCACTCTCCCAGGCTTCCCTGAAACTACAATAGAGTAGAGTTGAGTGATCTGTGGTCATCCACACCTACTTTCTCTTTTCTGTCAAAACAGGTACAGGGAAACTTTATAATCATCTTCCCACACAGCCCTCCTTGCTGGAACAAGAGGACCATGGCTTCTGCCCTCCAGGGCATGGTGTTGTCATGGTTTGTGTGCATGAGATGTAGGAGTTGAAGGCTCTGCTGGCATCCCCACAGGGACTTCCCAGAGCTGAGAGTTAGATAGACTTTAGGGGGAAGAAATGAAGCAATAGAAAGCACAGCCCATCACTTCCATACTGGTTTGGACTGGAAACAGTGTGTTATGAAGGAGTAAATGGATTATGTGGGAAGAGTATAGAAGTAGTGATTTTAAAAAAAGGTTTAAAAAAATGTAAACCTCCACAGGATCTGTGTGGAATCCTTCTAGCATCAGTCTTTCATCCTTGAGAATAAGGATTCTGGTCTTTCCCATGAGAACACCATCTTCTGCTTTGAGGGTCATCATAAAGGCCAGAGTGACCATGTACTGCTGGCTTTCAAGTGCCTTTAATATCAATAATCAGCACGAGAGACCAGCTTATTCTAAACTCTTTGACACTTTCCTAGACTAATACAAAGACATCTTATTTGTGTCCCCCCCTGCAGGTGTGGGTGTCTGTGGTGGCGTCTGGTAATGTGCTTCTCTACAGGTCCTCTGGGTCTCTGATGCTGATGGCCTAGATACCACCCTGAGAACCCAGCTCAGAGAACAAGGCTCTTCTTGTCTTGGTCTCAGTTGGGCTTGGTGTGTTTCTTCCTACTGCCCTACCCCCACCCCACCCACACTTTCCTCGTCCTCATCATATCTCCTATAATGTTTAAGTGATGCCTTGGGATTTTAAGAAATGAATTTTAGATTCCTGTTTCTGATTACTTGGATAGTGTCTAGTGGTACAGTGGCATTTTCTCCTTGGATAGTGTCTAGTGGTACAGTGGCATTTTCTCCTTGGATAGTGTCTAGTGGTACAGTGGCATTTTCTCCTTGCCTTTTTGTTTCTCAGTGTTTTCAGATTAGGTATAGCCCAGGCTGGCATTTTTCAGATGAGGTTTCACTGAATAGACCAGGCTGGGCTTGATCTTAGTATCCTACTATCTCAGTCTTGGAAGGGCTGAGATTACAGATTTGTTCTTTTATGTCAGGATTCCTTTCCTATTAGATAAGTCTGAATTTCACTTTTCAGCTTTTATAAACCTTCCATGTATTTATTCCAAAAGTAAAAATAAAAAAAATTAAGCCGAGATGCATGAAATAAATACAGACTTTCTTTCAAAGTTCTGTCTGCTTTCATCTCTAGTGGCATTCCATTGTTAAAAAAATAGTCATTTTGTGTTCATTTGTGTCTGTACCCTCCTACATTTCCTGTGGTCTGAAAACACAGGTGTGTGTGTGTAATGTGAAGTATTCTCATGAAATTGGGTTGGGCATTTATACCCTGGGTTTAGCTTGTTTTCCTTACTCCTGAGCTTTTTGTTTTCCATTTTGACTTTTGAATTTCTACAGCTTCAGGACATTGTGTTTCTTGCATAATTTCTGTGATTTTGAAACTTACTGGGATTTCCTTTCTGAAAAATCAATGAAATTTTATGAATATTGCAGAAACATTTTGGAATAAAAATATATAGTTAGGGGACCTACTATGTGTACTTTCAGTAAATCTTCTGTTTGCTTTCATTGTCATTTATTAACTTAAACATCATTATTTAAATCTCTCTGCACATATTTCATAGTGTCCATTTGCTCTAGTGAGCTTCCTCATTCACGAGGAGTATGAATTTCTCCACACATTGTCTATTGTCATATACATTATATTTTTGTTTGATTAGTAATTGATGTTATTATTACTTGCCATATATGCTTTTCAATGCACCTGGAATTAGCTCATTTTCACTGAGGTATCACATAGTTGTGGAAAGGGCACACACCATAATTCTACACACTTATGACCTGCAGACACAATCTTGGGTTGAGAGTCTAAGCAGAGAAAACTCACTTCAGATATTGAAGCTTAAAAACAAAAGCTTTAGTTTCTAAGCTCTCAGGGAGGCAGCGAGTATGGGACCTGAACCAAGTCCTCGAAGAAGAAGAAGAAGAAGATTGTACAACATGTTTAGAGGATGGGAACACAAAGTGGTGTGTGTGTGGCGCTGCAGTGTTATCCAATTTATTTTCACATTATCGGTTAAGGGAGGGAGTACCTACTGGAGAATGAGCTGTAGTTGGGACACCTGGCGGAATCACCATGCCCGACCTCAAGCTGTACTAAAGAGAAATTGTGATAAAAACTGCATGGTACTGGTACAGCGACAGACAGGAAGATCAATGGAATAGAACTGAAGACTCAGAAGTGAACCCACATACCTATGGTCACTTGAATCTTTGACAAGGGAGCTAAAACCATCCAGTGGAAAAAAAGACAGCATTTTCAACAAATGGTGCTGGCTCAACTGGTGGTCAACTTGTAGAGAAGAATGCGAATTGATACATTCTTTTTTTTTTTTTTGATAAAACTAGTAATTGATGTTTATTTTCTCATCAGAAATCAGGGTATTTAGTAATAACAATGAAGTGAACATAGGCAGCCCCACAAGAACCAGGGAGTTGGATATATTTATCTTGGATTTGTGTCATTACATCCTTATGTTCCACAGAAGTTAACTTTCATAGAGACTGAGCAAACTGAAAGAACACCCAGAATCCTGCAGGAGTGCACAAAATTACTGCAATCTTTATCTCTGTATTCATTCACAATATGTGTTGGTTTATGGTCCACAGGATACAACATGGTAACAGACCATTATACATCTAACTCCACTTACAGTCTCATCTCTGGACACAACTTTTAGAAGAAGTGTTTTTTTCTGGTTGAAGAAGTCATTGTTTGCTTAATTTTAAAGGGATCTGAGTTTCCTTACAAGGTTGGAAGGAGAAATTCTGCGGACTCTGACAAGAGCAACTTTCATGTTTATGAGAGCAAACCTCATGCCAATGCAGTTCTTTGGTCCACTCCCAAAGGGCAGGTACGTGTAAGGATGTTGTCTTGATTCTTCTTGCTGAACCTTTCAGGGCGGAATTCCTCAGGCTCTGGCCAGTACTTCGGGTCTTTGTGAAGAGCAAAGGTAGGTACCACCACCACAGTCCCTTTGGGAATGAATACCCCATTGATTTCAACATCTGTCTTACAGACCCTCTCAAGTCTTCCAGCAATTGGATATAATCTGAGAGTTTTATTCACCACTATGTCTAGATACTCCATCTCTAGCAGGGTATCATAGGTGGCAGGTGCCTTATTGGGCAGAGCTGCATCGATTTCATCCTGAAATTTCTTCTGTACATCAGGGTGAATGGCCAGCAAATACAATGCCAAGGGAAGAGCACCGCTAGTGGTCTCATAGCCAGCAAAAATAAAGATAATTGACTGAGCCACAATCTCCACATTGGATAATGCTTTATGAGATTCTTTGGTTTTGTAATTCTGGGAGTTTATCATCAGCTGAAGAAAATTTACTCTTTGCTTTTCTTTCTCTTTCATGTGATTCTCTTTCATTCATTCTACTGAAGTTTTAAAAAAGCTTATGGCATCTCTTCGAAACATGGACACATTTAGTGCATCAAATACTGGGGTAAGGAATGGAAAGAGTGTCACTGCAAGGAACAGTAGGATCAAAGATGTCAAATTTTAAGAGCTTCTTGATTTTTTTCCACAAAAGGATCCTGTGGGTTGTTGAGGGAATCAACATTCACTCCAAATGAGGTGGTTGTGATCACATCCATGCTGTAGGCTCCAAAGATGTCTTTCATGCTGGTGGGCTTTTCTTCTCCTAATCCCTGCTTCATGTTTCTCACCAACACATCTGTATACTGGTTAATGATGGGGAACATCTCCTTGAGCTTCCCACTCGTGAAGGTTGAAGACAGCAGGGCTCGGATTCTCTTCCATTCTTCATTCTCAGAGATAGAGATGGCTTTTTTCAAAATCCCCACTCAACCAATGCTCCACCGGTTTGTGAAGGTAGAGTAACATTCCTTCACCTGCACTGTTTTGATTATGTCTGGATCTGTGACAGCCAGCACAGGCTGTCGACCATCCCCATATTTTCCCATATTTTTTATGACATTGTATGTAACATTCTCAGAAGCCCTTCTTGTAAGCAAGAATCTTCCCTAAGAAAAGCAGAGGTTTGGGCCCAGGAATTCTCAACTTTTTAAAAATTCCATGTGAACGAGTTCCATATCTCTGCCAACCAAGTGCTGGGATGAAAAACATGGGCCACTACACAGGGCATGTTTGCTGTTCTTGCAGAAAATGGGAATTCAATTTCCAGTGCTCACCACAGGTGACCGGCATCTCCAGCTCCAGGAGACAGTCTGCAGTCCAGTTCCCAACAATGATCCAGTAGTAGCTGTGAATGGAAGTCCAAGGATCTAGCAGTAACTCAGTCCCACAGGCAAGCAGGCGAAGGAGTGAGCGAATTGATCCATTCTTATCTCCTTGTACAAAGTTCAAGTCTAAGTGGATCAAGAACTCCACATAAAACCAGAGACTCTGAAACTTATAGAGGAGAAAGCTGGGAAAAGCCTTGAAGATATGGGCACAGGGGAAAAATTCCTGAACAGCACAGCAATGGCTTGTGCCATAAAATCGAGAACGGACAAATGGGACCTTATAAAATTGCAAAGCTTCTGTAAGGCAAAAGAAACTGTCAATAAGACAAAAAGGCCACCAACAGATTGGGAAAGGATCTTTAGCAACCCTTAATCAGATAGGGGACTAATATCCAATATATATAAAGAACTCAAGAAGAAGCTGGACTCCAGAAAAATCAAATAAAACTATGAAAAAATGGGGTACAGAGCTAAACAAAGAATTCTCAACTGGGGAATATCGAATGGCTGAGCAGCACCTGAAAAAATGTCCAACATCCTTAATCATCAGAGAAATGCAAATCAAAACAACCCTGAGATTCCACCTCACAACATTCAGAATGGCTAAGATAAAAAATTCAGGTGACAGCAGATGCTGGCCAGAATGTGGAGAAAGAGGAACACTCCTCCATTGCTGGTCGGATTCCAAGCTGGTACAGCCACTCTGGAAATAAGTTTGACAGTTTCTCTGAAAACTAGACATAGTACTACCGAAAGATCTAGCAATACCTCTCCTGGGCATATATCCAGAAAATGTTCCAACTTGTAATAAGGACACATGCTCCACTATGTTCATAGCAGCATTATTTGTAATAGCTAGAAGCTGGAAAGAACCCAGATGTCCCTCAACAGAGGAATGGATACAGAAAATGTGGTACATTTACACAATGGAGTACTAGTCAGATATTAAAAACAATGAGTTTATGAAATTCTTAGGCAAATGGATGTATCTGGAGGATATCATTCTGAGTGAGGTAACCCAATCACAAAAGAACATACATGATATACACTTACTGATAAGTGGATATTAGCCCAGAAACTTAGAACACCCAAGATATAATTTGTAAAACACATGAAACTCAAGAAGAAGGAAGACCAAAGTGTGAATACTTCGTTCTTCCTTAGAATGGAGAGCAAAATACCCATGGAAGGAGTTACAGAGACAAAGTTCAGAGCAGAACCTGAAGAAATGACCATCCAGAGACTGCCCCACTTGGGGATCTACCCCATAAATAACCAACAAACCCAGACACTAGGCAGATGCCAACAAGAGCCTGCTGACAGGAGCCTGATATAGCTGTCTCCATTGAGGCTTTGCTAGTGCCTGGCAAATACAGAATTGGATGCTCACAGTCATCCATTGGACAGAGCACAAGGTCCCCAATGAAGGAACCAGAGAAATACTCAGGGAGTTAGTTGACTGAAGGCCCATAGAAGGAACATCAATATGAAGTAACCAGTAGCCTCAGAGCTGTTTGGAACTATACCACCAATCAAAGAAAATACATGGTGAAACTTGTGGCTCTAGCTATATTTGTAGCAGAGGATGTCTTAGTCCATCATCAATGAGAGGAGAGGCCCTTAGTCCTGTGAAGGCTCTATGACCCAGTATAGTGGAATGCCAGGATCAGGCATTCCAATGCAATGGGTGGGTTGGGGAGCAGTGGGAAGGGGGAAAGGTTAGGGGATATTCGGGGGGAAACTAGGAAAGATGATAACATTTGAAATGTAAATAAAGAAAATATCTGATAAAAATATAATTGATGAAAGGACTAATGAAATTTACTAAAAATATTAGGGACCCTCAATGCGGCTTGATAAAACTGGTTCCACATCTTTTAAAAAATTTATTAGATATTTTCTTTATTTACATTTCAAATGTTATCTCCTTTCCTGATTTCCCTCCGAAAAACCCCTCCCTTTATCCCCTCCCCTTTCCCCCTGCTTACCAACCCACCCACCCTCACTTCCTGACCCTGGCAGTCCCCTATACTGGGGCATAGAATCTTCATAGGACCAAGGACCTGTCTTCCCATTGATGACTGACTGGGCCATCCTCTGCTGTATATGTAGCTGGAGCCATGAGTCCTACCATGTGTACTCTTTGGTTGGTGGTTTAGTCCCTCAGAGCTCTGGGGGTACTGGTTAGTTCACATTGTTTTTCCTCCTATGGAGCTGTAAACCCCTTCAACTTCTTTGGCCCTTTCTCTAGCTCCTTCATTGGGGACCCTGTGCTCAGTCCAATGGATGGCTGTGAGCATCCACTTCTGTATTTGTCAGGTACAGGCAGTCTCACAGGAGACAGCTATAGCAGGCTCTTGCCAGCAAGCACTTGTTCGCATTTACAAGTATGCAGTATTCCGCCTGCAGTCCAGAAGAGGGCACCAGATCTCATTACAGATGGTTATGAGCCACCATGTAGTTGTTGGGAATTGGGAATTGAACTCTGGACCTCTGGAAGAGTAGCTAGGGCTCTTAACCTCTGAGCCAAGTCTCCAGCCCCTCACAAATCTTTGGAAAAGCTGCATTCACTTATTTACTAGTGTGCATGTGTGCATGTGTGTATGTGTGTTTGTACGTGTGTGTGTGTGTGTGTGTGTGTGTGTGTGTGTGTGTAGACAATACCTAGTCTGCTCTAGAATTCCTGGGCATAGTGGTCATTTTACTTAAGCCTTCCAAATAGTTGAATGTTGCTGTACCCAGTGCTCTAATTGTGATTTTAATTTGGACCTTTCCTATAAATAATATTATTGAGTCTCTACACAGTTTAACAGTTTTTTTTATATCATTTATTGTTTACTGTTAAAATTAAAAGATCTATTTAAAGATGTTATTGATACTACCCTTCATGGAAAAATATTTAAAACCCTCAATAAAAATATTTCTTTGAAGCAAATTAAAAGGAACAGTGTATAAAATCATGACTGAGTAGAATTTTGTCAAGGTATGGCTTTTTCAAGGCTGGACCAATATTTAGAGATCAATAAATACTGTCATATCCATAGACTGAAGAAGAAAAATGACATGATCATATTATCAAACGCAGAAAGAATAATATGAACCACCATTCATTCACAGTAAAAACTTGGAGCAGGTGGAGCTGGAGCTCAGAGGAATGTCACTTGCATAGAATTTATGAAGCCCTGGCTTAGGTCCAACGCACCACGGGGGCAAAAACAAACAAAAACTCCCAGGAGATTAGGAACAGAGGAAATGCCCTCAATTTGATGAGAACATCTAAGAAAATGTGTGCTGGTTTGTATGACCCCCATGGGTTTGTATATTTGAATGCTTGGTTCCTACTTTGGGAAGGATTAGGAGGTGTGCCCTTGTTTGAAGAAGTGTGTCACTTTGGAAATCTCAAAGCTCACACCAGGCCCAGTCTTTCTCTTTATGCTTCCATCTTAGGAATGTGAGGTGAGCTCTCAGGTACTGTTCTAGTACAATGCCTGCCTGTCTGCTGCCTTGCTTCCTGCCATGATTTTCATGGACTGGCCCTCTGAAAGTGTAAGCAAGCCTCTAGTTAAATGCTTCCTTTAATAAGTTACTGTGGTCATGGTGTCTCTTCACAAGAATAGAACAGTAACGAAGGAAAAGCTCAGCAGCTAAAAGTATTCATATTTCTGAGACATGAAATGCCATAAGAGCAGAAACAAGGTAAGAGTGTTCTCTACAACACTCCTATTCAATATTCAATATTGCATCCTAGTCAGGCAGTAAGACAAAAAATTATTCTAATCAAGAGGAAAGAAGTGAAACTATTCTTGTTCACAGATGATGTTTATCTATGCAGAAAATTCTAAAGAATTTGTTTTGAAATACTTCTCCAAAGTGACTAAGTGATTTATGTATGTTAATTATATGTGATATTGTATAATAATTGACTAATAAGTTAAGATGGAGACAAGCTTAATATGCAAGAGTCCATTGCTTTCTTATATATGCCCTTGGAATTTGGAATTAAACACAACAGGCCAGGCAAGATATTTCATAACTTCAGGGCCAGCTATGCGGGAGGCTGAACTGGGAGCAGCATCAGTGCCCAAGGGTACAAGGTCATCATGGCTGACACATGGAACCCTTGTCTCAAAAACCAAAACAAGAGACTTCCTACAGCAACATTCACTTGAACACTAAGAATACAATCACCTAAGCATAGATTTAATGAAATATATATGAGCTCTCAGAGAGAAAACCTACAAAAAATGATGTTGAAATGAAAGGTCTAAATAAATGGAGGCCTATTCCATATTCATAATGGGAAGAGTAATTGTTGCTAATGTCAGTTTTCTCCAACTTGATCAATTACCTTAAAGGAATCTCAATTGAAATCTACTTAAGTGATTTTGTTGACACTGAAAGACTGATTCAAAAATTCATATGGAAAAACAGAAAGTCCACAATGGTCAAGAAAAATTTTAAGAACAAAGTGACTCTTGCTTTAAAACCTCAGTAATCAAGACAGCGTGGTAGAAGTGAAACAATAGATAAATTAAAGGAGGGGAATAGAGGCCTAGAAGCAATCCTAGCATACAAGTCAATTGGTCTTTGACAATGGATAAAAGCACATTTACTTGAGGAAAAACAGTATTTTCTTTCTTTTTTTTTTTTTTTAAAGATTTATTTATTTATTATTATATGTAAGTGCACTGTAGCTGTCTTCAGATGCTCCAGAAGAGGGAGTCAGTCTACAGATGGTTGTGAGCCACCATGTGGTTTCTGGGATTTGAACTCAGGACCTTCGGAAGAGCAGTCAGTGCTCTTAACCGCTGAGCCATCTCACCAGCCCGAGAAACAGTATTTTCAATAAATAGTGCAGCAATGACTGGATATCCACATGCCAAAGACATAAACCTAGATAATGATATCATAGTTGCAAAAATAAAATAAATTATTAAAAATGAACCTAGGTATAAAATGCAAATGTGTAAAGCTTTTAGAAGGTAATATAAGAAAAAAAACCTAGGTGACCTTGTGTTTAGCGATGACTTTTTAAATATAAAAATTATGATCCTTGAAAACCTAATTAATCTTGGGACTACAAGGGCTCAGATTCCAACTGGTCCAAGCTCAGTGTGTAGTAGGATGACTGCTAGGTGAGCAGGTAAGGGAGGGTGTGGTGTCCCTTCTCCACCAGCATAGTTGGTGCAATGACCGGAGCCGCGCCGCACCCAATGGCATCCATTGTGTTGTTAACTAGGCTAAGAGAGCCCGGTACCCCTACGGCCAGGTTCTGCACATCTTCTAGGTCACCTGGCTCCGCCCAGCTTACCAGAGGCCCACCTACGACCAGCCCACCTGCGCAACCTGCGAGATGTCACGAGACTTCAGGGTTCCTGCCAAACTCCAGAAGGCCTGCGCAGAAGACTGGGGGCGGGGTTTCCCTTCCTTTATCCCCAAATGCTTGTCCACCATTAAACAGTCGTTCTAAGCAGAAGCAACCATGTAGCCTCGGAGTTCTTCTTTCTTCCCCCACTCCCTTAGTTTCATTTCAGCTTCGGGCCAATCCTCCAGGAACTCTGTCCACTGCGGGCAGTGGACCCCAACAGGAGGGGACAACTGACTTGGATGTCTCTAACTGGAGTTCTGGATTGGGCTCCATGACATCCCAGGGACCAGCAATAGGGAGGGAGGCTGAGAGTCTGTTCAGCTGGTGGACTGATTCTGAGAGCTCCTCCCTAAATTTCTTGTTTGGATTCTGAGTTTGGATTCCAAGCTGAAGTTCTGATTGGAATTTGGAGATTAGACTCCAAGCAGTCCCACATTGCTGTGGTTGGTGGGGTGGCTAAAAAGGTGGGCAGGCAGGTGAGGGGGTTGACTTTGGAAGTTTCTAAGTGTGGTTCAGGGTCATGCTGTGGTCCTGTGGTCTCAGTCAATGGGGCCTAGGAGTTGAGTGGGTGTCTGAATATGGGGAGAGAGAGGTGGGGTAAATGGCTCAATAATAAGGAAAAAAAAATCTCTATTTAAAAAGTACATAAAATCCATGGATCTCAGCACTGGAAGAAATTGAAAAATATTTTTGGGCAAAAATACTGAATAGACATTTTATTAAGGTTGAGAGATGGTAAATGGTCATTTGGAGGTGTTCAACTTCATGTGTCACTGGAGAATTTCAAATTGAAAATCACAGTAAAATATTTTGGCGTGCCTGTAAGTTTGGATAAAATACATATGATGTACAACATGGAATGAGGATTTGCATCAACAGGAACCCAAATTAAATCCTGGGAGTGATTTAAGATGGCATATATGCTCTGGAAGATGGGTTGGCAGTTTCTTAAAAAGTGGGGCATAGTCTTACCCTATATGCGACCCAGAAGTCACACCTCCAGATATTTAGCAAAATGAGTTGGAACCTCACATCCACATAGAAGTCTGCACACATGTGTTTGTAGTTGCTTTATTACAATTTCTAGCAATGAGAAACAACCAAGTTGCCATTCAGTAGGTGAATGAATAAGTAGAAAAGTCAGTCTAAAATACCATGTATCCTGTAAATCCAAATCCATGACATTATAAATCAGGCAACACTATGGGAACAGAGACAAGATCTTAGCAGAGATTCTCAGGTGGCAGGGAAGGGATGGCTATGTGGCTGCATAGGCAGCTTTAGCACAGAGATCCTGTTCTACATGACATTGGAATGATGGTCCACGACATTATGGATCTGTCCAATGAAGAAAATGTAACAAAAGTATGGACCTTAGTTAATTTAAGAAGGTTAATTTTTCTTCATTGATATATAAAATACTAGAACCCATATCAAAATTTAAAAAAAAAAAGAGAAATGTCCTAGACAACAAATCCCTTAAAGGCACATTGGCAATCGCCACCTGTTTCCCATTATTCACTTCTCCTTTGTTTTCCTCCTCTTCCTCTTCCTTATTTTTCTTTCCCCTCCTTCTCCTTCTTCCTCCTTTGCCTTCTCTCTTTCTTACCCCTCATCACGTGCATTCCTTGTATATTTCAGGTATTAATTCTTATCAGATGTATGGTTTGTTCATAATTTCAACCATAAACTGACTTTCACATCATTGATTGTTTTTTTGATGTGATTTTAATATGATGTCATTCCACCTGTCAGGTTTCATTCTTGTAGTGTAAGCACATGATGTGATATAAAAAACAAAACAAACACACCCATGCATGTATGCACGCACACACGTACATACATTTGGGCATGCATGCACGCACACACACATACACACACACTCACACACAGACATACCATCTGAAGCACTCCTGTCAGCTTTCTTTCTGTGTTTTTATTCTAGAAATTTTATGATTTCAGAACTTACACTTAAGTCTTCAATTTATTTTCTTTTAGAGTTTTGGAGACAAGGTCTAACTCTATAGCCTTGGCTTGGCAGGCTTGGAACTCACTATATAGCCAAGTTGGCCTTGAACATGCTCCAAGCCTCCTTCCTCAGCCTTCCAAATTCTGGGCTTATAAGTGTGAGCCACTATATCTGCTTTAGTTGGTTTCAAACACTGTAGAAGATAAGGATCTATATTCGCTCCTTTGCAAAGGCATTCATTTTCTCCATCACTATTTATAAGAGATTATCACTTCTTGGAATTTATTCTTGGTGCCCACAGTTGCTTTACTAAAGTCTAATAAGACTTAGATCACCTTGGTCATAAAGTCAGGAAAAATATCTTCATCTACTACAGGAATGTGATATCCAGGTAGTTTTAACTGCACACCTCCCCTTCCCTCTTTCTACTTTTGATCTGGCTGGAAGCTTGGGTAATTAAAGTGCTCTTTAAAGCTTATTAAAACAAAGGCTTCAGCAAGTAATTTTAGCATCTTTTTCTTTACTTATCACCCCTTGGCCCTGGGGTGTCAAACATGAACACTTGTCAGATTATAGTAGTATCACAATTTATATTCATCTAGACCCCACTGGCATCTCACCAGGAATCTTCCCTTTAATTGAAAAAAACCATACAATAGATTTTGATCATGTTTTTCCCTTTCCCCAATTCCTCCTTGATCCTCCATACCTCCCTACTCATCCAACTTTATGACTTATATATCTCTCGACCCCTCTGGCATCAAACCAGGAATTGTCTACACTTTTGGATATAGGCATTCATTTGTAATTACTAACAAGAATATTGTTTACTCAAATTAAGATAGTCTGTCAGATGGCTCAGCAGTTAAGAGTACTGGCTGTTCTAGAGGATCCAGGTTTAATTTCCAGAATCCACATTGCAGCTCCCAAATGTCTGTAACTCCAGTTACATAGGATCTGATCCCCCAGATCATACCGTGTAAGCAAAACACCAATGCATATAAAAATGATACTCTTCCCCATTTTAGCTCACTGGCAGTAATGAAATTACATAGTGTCTTGTGCCTCTTCCCAAATTCACTCTATTGTTTCTTTTGTTCATTAGTACTAATTGCAAAGGTCTCATGGACTTTCTTACTGAGAAGCAGGCTTGGCATCTGTACAGAGTTCATAGCAGTTGTGTTGAATGTTGTTTGTTTAGCCTGTGTGACAAAAGTGTAGTCAATTCAATAGAGACTCCTGAGTTATCAGGGTTTTTCCATTTCTCTAGACTTCTTTTAAGACCTTTCTCCCTTAGTCCTACGTGTAGCACCATCCCCAAAGGCATTTGCTGCGCATGGCATGACACACAGTGAAGTCATCGGTCTCTACTTCTAGTTATAATCCATTTTTTGTCTCTCTTTGTCACTGTCCTCAAGGACTGTCTAGTCACTGTGAAATTTATTGTATGGCCCCTTTCATTCTATCCATTTTCATTCCCTATCAGTCTGCCTAACAAAAGCAACTGAAGCAAGTTTACTGGTTCTCAGCATTTATCTTTTCTTTTGTAGTTACACAGTAATTGCAAGTATATCAAGCATTTTCTCACTAGGATATTGGAAATTAAACCACAGTTTTGAGCCATTCTTGAGACACATGCCTTAGGCACAATACTTATTTTTTCTGGGAAGGTATTTTTTTTTATTAAATATTTTCATGTATATATCATTGGGATTGACACCATGCCAAGTTATAGAGCAATTCTGTTAAAATGAGTGCCTGGTCTCATATTCTATCCCAGTGATGTCCATGCAATGTGACTCATGGATGGACAGATAACCACTCTGCAGAGAAGGACAAAAGGAGATATGTTAATTTTTAGGCATGAAATCTCTTCTCCATCAGGATGAGTGGTACATTTGCACTGGACATGGAATAAAGATGTTGGCATCTTTGATGCTCCTAAAAGAGGGATGTTCTTTGACAATGGAGCCCACTCTAGAAAGGTAGAGGTATGATATAGAGAAAAGTATTCAAGTCTTTTAACATTAGAATAAGATATTAGAGATGAGAGACTGAAAGAAGAATTTATGTCCTGGTCTCAACATATGAGCTCTGGATAAAGCTAACTCTTGACTGGTTCATCCCTATATCTGCTGGGCATGAGACAGTGGTCCCATTGATTGGTCAAGTCAGTTTGGACTAACTCCTAAGTACCATAATTCTTCTACAAGGCCTGTGAGAATAAATAAGATTGCCTGTGTTTCACTTAAAACTTAATAGGACTAGAGAACTTACATCTGTTGTTCAAGTTGCTATGCTTAGCATAGGTGTCTTTAATTCAAGGTAGTAAGATTCAACTATGAAAATAACCAGAAA
>LR753453.1:426470-488915 GCA_902729485.2 Mus minutoides
TCCAGCATATGCTATAGTGTTTATTTTGGTGGCTGATTATGGGAGGGATCCCTGGAAGCCGCC
Source organism: Mus minutoides (assembly GCA_902729485.2). Classification (NCBI taxonomy): domain Eukaryota; kingdom Metazoa; phylum Chordata; class Mammalia; order Rodentia; family Muridae; genus Mus; species Mus minutoides. Next base: position 426,534 of record LR753453.1, read on the forward strand.
GTCACTGGTTGGTCCATCCTTTTGATTCAGCTTCACACATGATCTCTGTAACTCCTTCAGTGTGCGCTTTGTTCTTGGTTCTAGGAAGGGGCACTGAGACCACATTTTGAACTTCATTCTTCTTGAGATTCATGAGAAACACATTTTTTATTATTACTTATTTCATTTATTTATATCCCAAATGTTGTCCCCTTCCCTGTCCTCCCCCTTGCAGAGTTCTTTTTTTTTTTCAACTTTTATTAGATATTTTCTTCATTTACATTTCAAGTGTTATCCAGAAAGTTCCCTATATCCTCACCCCTCCCGGCCCTGCTCCCCTACCCACCCGCTCCCACCCCTTGGCCCCGGCGTTCCCCTGTATTGGGGCATATAAAGTCCTTGCAGAGTTCTTACCCATCCCTGTCCCTCTCCCCTTTGTTTCTGAGAGGGTACCCCCTCCCCCCTATCCTCCTGCCCTGGGACATCAGGTCTCTACAGGATTAGGTGCATCCTCTCCTACTGAGGCCAAACAAGGCAGTCCTCTGTTACATCAGTGCCAGGGGCCTTGGACAGGTCCATGTATGCTCTTTGGTAGGTTTCTCAGTCTCTGGGAACTCCCAGGGATCCAGGTTAGTTGACACTGTTGGTATTCCTGTGGGATTGCCATCCCCTTCAGCTCCTTCAATCCCTTCCTTAACTCTTCCATCCAATGCTTGGTTGTGAGTATCTGCATCTGTCTCAGTCAACTGCTGGCAGAGCCTCTCAGAGGACAGCCATGCATGCTACGCTCCTGTTTGCAAGCACAACATGACCTCCATAATAGTGACAGGGTTTGTTGCCTGTGCATGGGATGGATCCCCAATTGGGCCGGTCACTAGTCGGCCATTCCTTTAGTCTTGGCTCCATTTTGTCCCTGCATTTCTTTTAGACAGGAGCGATTTTGGGTCAACATTTTGAAGGTGGGTTAGTATCCCCATCCTTCCATTGGGGGTCCTGTCTGGCTACTGGATGTTGCTTCTTCAGGTTCCATATCTCCACTATTGGGCATTTTGGCTAAGGTCACCCACATTGTGTCCTGTGAACCTCCCCCATCCTAGGTTTCTCGGATTTTCTTAAGGTTCTCCCTCCTCCCGACCTCCAGCAGCTGCATATTTCTTTCATTCTCCTGGTCCTCTGGGGCTCTCTCCTCTCTCCCCCTGAACCACACCTGACCTTGACCCCCTTATTCCCCCCTTTCCTTTCTCCTCTTCCGGTTGCTTGTTCCTTCTGTCTTCCATGATTATTTTGTTACCCTCTTCTAAGTGGGATTTATGCATCCTCTCTTGGGCCTTCCTTCTTGTTTAACTTCTTAGGGTCTGTGGGAGTATATCATGGGCATTCTGAAATTTTTGGCTAATATCCACTTATCAGTGAGTGCATAACATGCATGTCCTTTTAGGTCTGGCTTACCTCACTCAGCATGATATCTATTTCTAGTTCCATCTATTTGCCTGCAAAATTCACAATGTCCTTGTTTTTAATTGCTGAATAGTATTCCTTTGTGTAAATGAATTAGATTTTCTGTATCCATTCTTCAGTTGAGGGACATCTGGGTTGTTTCCAGTTTCTGCTATTACAAATAAGACTGCTATGAACATAGTGGAGCACTTACTCCTGTGACATCACTGCTGGGGCATTTTATTTGGACACAACACAAGTTTTTAAAAAAATATTTTATGTATTTTATGTGACTACACTGTTAATGTCTTCATATAAACCAGGAGAGAGCTTCATATCCCATTACAGATGATTGTGAGCCACCATGTGGTTGCTGGTATTTGAACTCTGGACTTCTGAAAGAGCATTCAGTACTCTTAACTGCTGGGCTATCTCTCCAGCCCACACAACCCAAGTTTTGATGCTCTCAAAGAATTTTTTTGAAAATTTGATGATAATAAAACCAGGCTTTCCATAAAGTAACTTTACACATTTTATAACAATGTACATGATGTTCGCTTCTGCTAAGATTTTCCCTTGTACCAGCTTGCTCTCACTGTGGCCTGCAACCCTCCCTATCTTCTCAGGTCTTATTTTTAGCATCCGTTCAATGTCTGGTTCTATTTTCTTAAGGTAAGGCCAAGTTAGCTCATCCCCTACACAATTACATTTTCATAACTGGGGACACAATGGTGAAATCAAATCTCTTGTGTGAAGACATGCTCATTAGTCCCTGTAGAAGCCTGGAAGAGAGTTTCACCTAGTTAGTACCTTGGTGTTTCCTGATCTCCACAGAGGGAAGTCTGTATGCATGGAGTGTAAGGTCTCCAGAGAGAAGGCTTCTCCCAAAGAATACAATGTTATAAAATCAGTGCACTCATTCACCAAGTTGTATGGATGGGAATGTTTTTTAAATACGAAGTCACATATCTGATCAATTAGGGTAAGCATCAGCTCATAGGTTTTGAGCTAAAGATTGTGCTTGAGATTCTGCCATTGGCTTCCACCTTATTGATCCTGTCAGGGGGATCCCATTTCAATTCTACTGGCATTTGGGGTATTTGGCAAGTGATCACACTGCTTCGGTAAGAAAACCAGTTACTCCAGTTGTTGCCCCTTTCTCTAAAATGTTCTAGTACTCAGGTATCACTAGAACAATTCCCCTCACTTATGCTTCTAAAACTGTCTCTCCCACTCTGGTTTCCTTACATGCCTGGCAGAGAAATGAGCATTTTATTCTGTGAGTCAGGGGAGGCCTGAATGTTTTGGGAAGAAGCATGGGATTGTTTTGATGGAGTCTTAGGAGACACAGATGGGAAGAGGAGGTGTGAAACCTGGGAAGTCATCAGGGTTCCATATCCTGATAGGAATGAATTTGAGTGGTGGCCAGGATCTGGCAATATTTATGGATTTCAGGCTCTAAGTATGTGCGAGTACTGACAGTGAGGAGAAATCTGGAAGCAAGGGGAGTTAGAGTGGAGGGAGAATCAGGTAGAGGGGAGTCAAGTGGAGGGAGAGTGAGGAGCTTTGTACAGAAGTGGGCTCTGAAGGGGAACTGGACAAGGAGGGGATTGGAAGATGGTAGAGAATCAGGAATTTTATGCTTGTTCATTGCCTGACTCTTGTTCCACCTCCCTCAGCCTAGCCCTCTTTTTACTGCAGTTTTCTACTGATGACTAAGAAGCCCAGCTCAGAGCCAGAGGGCTGTCTGGGGTAATTCCTGACCATACAGGTAGGGGTCCACATACAGGGAGGAGCACAGGCTCAAGCTGGGCTGCTGTGGCTTGGTCAAGACCAAGTCTTAAACCAGTGGTGCTCATGCCACACAGCAGCCTCAAGCTTCTAGAAAAGTCAGACAGTGAATGTGCATCTTCTTAGTTCTCCTGTTGTTGATTATTTCCCTTTAGACACAGTAGTCAACTGAGCATAGAGTCCAGGCTTTCGTAATTTAAATAATTATTCCTCTATGGATTTATTAAGTTTCAATTTATCACTTTTTTTCTCTTACATATGTGGCTACCTGTTTTCAATTCTGGGAACAACAGAAAGTCTAGAACAAAATTATTGTCATTTTTCAGTTTATATTCTAGTTTATATTTTTTTAGGCATAAAGCATATAAAGATTGGATTATTTTTATTTGTAGTGAGTGCTCTGGCACATGGCAACCAGGTGATAGGTGTTAGAGCTGTGGGTAGCAGAGATGCTCAGAGTGGCTTGGGTGTCTTCTGTTGAATGTATAGCTCAGGTTTTTCTGAAAGGGTGTAGACATTCTGATGGGTGCTCAACCAGGGAGTATGTGACACAAACTCCAAGTATAGCGGTAGTTTCTTTTAAAGGGAGCAAATGAGTCATAGATTCAGAATGGTCCTATATGGTATTTTCTAAAGTCATTTTCTGATCTCAAGAATCAGTGATAGAAAATTGGTTTCTAAAATTTCTCAGTGGGACAAATTTCAGTAAATTTGGTTCACCTGGACCAGAAACCAAAGAAATATTCCAGAAGCCATTTGATTTATGTTCCCTTGTGGTCACTTTATCTACAAATCAACATTTTTGGGATATGGTATATTTATTCATGTACATATGGTTTATTTTTTATTCTTAAGAAAGTTAAATAAGTGTGCTTTGTACTTTGGTATTTATAAAAATATTTATCAATATATTTTCATATAAAATTGTCATAGTTTTAAGTTGTTTGCATTTTTTACTATTTGCCTAACTTGAAAGTCTTTATTTAAAATTCATATACAAGTACACAACTAAAAATAACACAGAGATGCATGCATCAGTTTAATGGAAGGTGGATTCTCAATAACACAATGCTTGCATATGTTCTAAGAATGGGTTTGGTTGATCTTTTGGTACATAGAAAATGTTTCCAAAGACTATTCTTCTATTAGTCAATGTTTCAGGTTTAAAATTATTATTATTATTATCACAATTATTATTTAGTGTGTATGTGTGTGTCTGTGTGTGTGTGTGTGTGTATACATTTGCCATGGAGAGTTGTGGAGGTCAGGTGACTTTTAGGAATGCTTTCCCCTGTCCACAGTATTAAGGATGATCTACTTTGATTCTGTTGCAGCATACTCTCCAGACTAACCTTGAGCTTATGGGTATTTCACTGGGCTTTGCCTCTTACTCTCATCTTGGCATAAGAGCACTGGGATTACAGATTTACTATACCATTTATATCAAATGCTTTTTTAAATTGTTGGTTCAAGGGATGGAACTTTAGTTAGGCTGTGAGGCAAGTGCTTTTTCTAGCTGAATCATTTTTTCAGCCATATTTTATATTAGTTAAAGGATTTCTGTGCCAACATTGTAACTTGTCTTTTTATGTTTTAAAGATTCATTGTTACAATTTATTGGCCATTCTTCAAAACTGCTAGTCTGAACCTCTGTCAAAATGAGCATGCCTTTACAATTTCTGCCAAAAACTCTGAATTTGAACTCAGCTCCTGCTCTGTGACTTCATCTCATACATACTGTGTCCCTCACACCAACATAGGTCTCTACTATTGTGATGAGGAGGCAAAATCACAGCTCTACAGTTGAATTCATCCTCTTGGGATTTTCTAATTATCCTGAACTTCAAGGTCAGATGTTTGGGGCTTTCCTAGTTATTTATCTGGTGACTGTTTTGGGAAATGCCAGCATTATCACCATCATCTTCCTGGATCAGAGTTTGCACATCCCCATGTATTTGTTTCTGCAGAATTTATCTTTAGTGGACCTCTGTTTCAGCACAGTCATCACACCTGAAATACTGGTGGTCCTGATGAGTAAGAAAGCGACCATTTCCTTTGGCGGCTGTTTTGTGCAGATGTACTTCATTCTTGTCTTTGGTGCAACTGAGTGTTTTCTTCTGGGGGCCATGGCTTATGATCGATTTGCTGCAATCTGCCACCCTCTGACCTACCCAGTGATTATGAGCAAAACAAAATTTGTGAAATTGGTGATGTGTTCATGGGTCTTGAGTATCTTGACAGCTGTTTTGTCGGTCACATGGGTGGTTAGCTTCCCCTACTGTGACCACAAGGAAATTAACCATCTCTTCTGTGAGATTCCTCCTGTACTGGAGCTTGCCTGTGCAGACACATTTCTCTTTGAAGTCTATGCCTTCACAAGCACCATTTTGATGGTCATGGTTCCCTTCTTGTTGATACTTTTGTCTTATACTCGAATCCTCTTCTCCATCTTGAGGATGCCATCGACTACTGGGAGGCAGAAGGCCTTTTCTACATGTGCCTCTCATCTCACCTCTGTCACCCTCTTCTATGGCACAGCCAGTATAACTTATCTACAGCCCAAATCCGGGTACTCACCAGACACCAAGAAAATGATGTCACTGGCATACACACTTCTCACCCCTCTGCTGAATCCACTTATCTACAGCCTAAGAAACAAAGAGATGAAAAGGGCTATGTTGAAATTATGGCAAAGAAAAGTGACTTTACACACAGGATGATTTGTTGAGGAACTTGGTGTTTTTTCTATCATGCTTTTGAACTTTATGAATTTTGGAGATTGTGAAAACAGAGTACATTTCTTGGTTAGAGTATGTTTTCTATCTTGATATCTCTATGTTTTAAAACATATCACATACTTTAAAAAATACTTTATACAATTGTTTTTAAGAGGTATATGCTTCTGAAACACATCTCACAGTTTTTTGATCTACTTTCTATTATTGATGTACTGATAATTGCTATAGCATTGCCATTAAGACAAATGCTCCAATAAACATCTAGTTCCTAATGTTCATACGTTTGGTGATTTCTTATTTATTTTCCAAATTAATTTACTTTGCATCCCAATCGCTGTCCCCTATTCTCCCTCTCACAGTTCCTTCCCATTCCTCTGACTCCTTCTCCTCTGAGAGGTGGGGATACCTCCAATGGGTATCCCCCCACCCTGGCTTATCATGTCATTGCAGGGATAGGTGCATCCTCTCCCACTGAGGCCAGACAAGGCAGCCCAGTTAGGATTCAGAGACAAGCAACTGCTTTTGGGACAGCCCCCAACTACAGTTGTTGAAGGACCCACATGAAGACCAAGCTGAATACCTCCTTTATATGTGTGTGGGCTCTAGGTCCATCCCATGTATGCTCTTTGTTTGGAAGTTCAGTCTCCAAGAGCCCCCAAGTGTCCAGGTTGATTGACTCTATTGGTTTTCCTGTGGAGTTCCTATCCCCTCTGGGACCCTTGATCCTTCCTCCAACTCTTCTATAAGACTCCCTAAGATATGATCAATGTTTGGCTGTGGGCCTCTGTATGTTTTTCAGTCAGCTGCTGTGTGTAGCCTCTCAGAGAATAGTTATGCTAGCCTCCTGTCTGCAAGCATAACAGAGTATCATTATTAATACTTGCCCTTGGGATGTGTCTCAAGCTGTTCCATCTTTGCTCCTGTATTTCTTTTTCTTTTCTCTTTTTCTTTTTTGTCTTTTTTGAGCATTACTCAACTTTTATTGGTTATTTCATTTATTTACATTTCAAATGTTGTCCTTTTCCTGATTTTCCCCTCCATAAACCCTCCATCCCATTCCCCTTTCCTTTTGACTATATGAGGGTGCTCCTCCACCCACTCACCCACTTCAGTCTTACCTTTCTATTATCCCCCTGTGCTGAGTCATCAAGCCTCTATGGGACCAAGGGCCTCCCTTCCCATTGATGCCAGATAATGCCATTGAAGCATCCACACTTTAGTCCTCCATCTTCTTAAGCTCCATATAGTTGGTTTTATGGGTTTTCTGAGCTCTTGTGCTAATATCCACTTATTAGTGAGTGTGGGACGCGCTATTTCCTCGCCTGCGAGAAATTCACGCTGACACTGAAAGAAACGTCTGTGGAATCCTTTATTATAAATTAATCTAAAGGAGGGAGGGAAAGAGAGAGGAAGAGAGAGAGAGAGCAGAGAGAGAGGGAGAGCGAGAGTGAGAGAGAGAAAGAGCAGGAGCCTGAGAGAGAGAGAGCGAGCCCCCGGAGGGCTCTCCCTTATATCCCCTGAGGTAGCCCTGGAGCAGCGTGTTCCCATAGGATTGGCTACAAGGCCATAAACCCAAATCGCCCCGGGCATGGGCTCTGTGACTAGGTGCGCTTTTCCTCAGGACAAAGCACATTCCAAGGATCACATGTGAGAATGCTGGATGCCAGCGCCATTACTAAATGGTGAAATGCTGTCAGTGCTCAGAGTGGCTCTCTACAAGTGAGTACATACCATGTGTGTTCTATTGTGTCTGGATTACCTCACTCAGGTTGTTATTTCCTAGTTCCATTCATTTGTCTGTGAATTTCATGAAGTCCTTGTTTTTAATAGCTGATTAGTACTCCATTGTGTAAATGTACCATATTTTCTGTATCCATTCTTCCATTGAGGGAATCTGGGTTGTTTCTAGCTTCTGGCTATTATTAATGAGCCTGATATAAACATAGTGGAGCATGTATCCTTGATATATGTTGGAGCATCTTTTGGGTATATGCCCAGTAGTTGTATAGCTGGATCTTCAGGTAGAACTATTTCCAATTTTCTGAGGAACTGCCAGATTGTTTTACAAAGTGGGTTTTATCAGCCTGTATTCCCACCAGTGATGGAGGAGTGTTTCTCTTTCTCCACATTCTTTCCAGAATATGCTGTCACCTGATTTTTTGATTTTAGCTGTTTTGATTGGGATGAAGTGGAATCTCATGGTCATTTTGATTTACATTTCCCTGATGACTAAGGATGTTGAACATTTCTTTAGGTGCTTTTTGACCATTTGACATTCCTCAATGGAAATTTTTTTGTTAAGCTGTTTAGTTGAAAATTCTCTGTACCCCATTTTTAGTAGGGTTATTTGGTCCTCTGGAGTCTAATTTCTTGAGTTCTTTGTATATTTTGGATATTAGCCCTCTTTCAAATGCAGGGTTAGTAAAGATCTTTTCCCAATCTATAGGTTGTATTTAGTCCTATTTACAGTGTCCTTTCCCTTACAGAAGCTTTTCAATTTTATGAGGTCCCGTTTGTCAAGTGTTGATCTTAGAGCCTGAGCCATTGTTGTTCTGTTCAGGAAAATTTCCCATGTGCTGATGTGTTTGAGGCTCTTTCCCACTTTCTCTTCTATTAGATTGAGTGTATCTGGTTTTAAGTGGAGGTACTCAATCCACTTGTACAATAATATAAGAATAGATCTATGTGCATTCATCTACATGCTGTCTGCCAGTTGATGCTCATGGATCGGCAGAATTAACAACATAGTAAAAATGCAAATCTACAGATTCAATGCAACCCCCCATCAAAATTCCAACTCAAGTTTTCACAGAAATAGAAGGAGAAATTCTCGAATTGTGTTCGCTGCCTTCGCCGCGCTGCCGCTGCTCTCCAACGCCCGCGCTGCCTCTTGCTTGCCGAGCTCCAGCTGAAGGAGAAGGGGGGTAAGTAAGGAGGTGTCCATACCATGGCTCGTACAAAGCAGACTGCCCGCAAATCCACTGGTGGTAAAGCACCTAGGAAACAACTGCCTACAAAAGCTGCTCGCAAGAGTGAGCCCTCTACTGGAGGGGTGAAGAAACCTCATCGTTACAGGCCTAGTACTGTGGCACTCCATGAAATCAGACGCTATCAGAAGTCCACTGAACTTCTGATCCACAAGCTGCCCTTTCAGAGTCTGGTGCGAGAAATTGCTCAGGACTTCAAAACAGATCTGCGCTTCCAGAGTGCAGCTGTTGGTGCTTTGCAGGAAGCAAGTGAGGCCTATCTGGTTGGCCTTTTTGAAGATACCAGTCTGTGTGCTATTCATGCCAAACGTGTAACAATTATGCCAAAAGATATCCAGCTAGCACGCCGCATACGTGGAGAACGTGCTTAAGAGTCCACTATGAGGGGAAACATTTCATTCTCAAAAAAATTTCTTTTTCCTCTTCTTCCTGTTATCAGTAGTTCTGAATGTTAGATATTTTTTCCATGGGGTCAAAGGTACCTAAGTATATGATTGTGAGTGGAAACATAGGGGACAGAATCAGGTATTGGCGTTTCTCCATGTTCATTTGTGTGTGAATTTTTAATATAAATGCAAGATGTAAAGCATTAATGTAAGCAAAATGTTTCAGTGAACACATTTCAACAGTTCAACTTTATAACAATTATAAATAAACCTGTTAAAATTTTCTGGACAATGCCAGCATTTGGATTTTTAAAAAAAATAAGTAAATTTCTTATTGACGGCAACTAAATGGTATTTGTAGCATTTTTATCACACAGTAGATTCCATCCATTCACTATACTTTTCTAACTGAGTAGTCCTACATACAAGTACATGTTTTTAATGTTGTCTGTCTTCTGTGCTGTTCCTGTAAGTTTGCTAATAAAATACATTAAACTATAAAAAAAAGAAGGAGAAATTCTCAAATTCAGCTGGAATAACAAAAATCCCAGGATAAAAAAAAAACTCTTTGCAACAATGAAAGAACTTCTGCGGGAGTCAACATCCATGACCTCAAGCTGAATTATGTAGCAATAGTGATAAAAAAAAACCCAACTCTGCAGGGTATTGGCACCTAGACAGATAGTAGATCCATGTAAGGGAAGTCCCTGCATTTCTTATAGTCCGGACAAATTTTGTGTCAAGAATTTTGTGGGTGGGTTGGAGTCCTTATCTCCCCATTGATGTCCAGCCTGACTACAGGAGGTACCCTTTTTGAGTACCATATCCCCACTGCTTGGAATCTCAGTTAAAGTCACCCCCATAGACTCCTGGTAGCCTCCCCAATCCCAAGTGTCTGGAATATTCTAGAGGTGACCCCCCCACACTAATGCCAGCCACTGATTTCCATTTATTCTTCATAGTTTTATTTTTATGTGATAATTTCCTCAAGGATGACTGAGGAGATGAATTATTTTGTATTTACATACTTAAGTAGGTCTTAGAGATGCTGGCTGAAGTGGTTAATGCTTTTAATCCCAGCATTGCTAAGGACAATGCAGAAAATCCAAGAATTCAAGCTCAGCCTGGGGTACTTGTGTGCCATAGCACTGTGAGATTTATACTGAATGAGACTCATCCCAAGAATACAAAATCTGAGGATTTCCCTCAATGATAGAATGCTTGTTTAATATGCACTAGGCCCTGAGTTTAATCCCAGTACTATAAAACAAGCAAAAACATTATAGCAGAATTGCTGTACACATGCATTTGCTTAGTTCAGGCTGATGTAGAGCCCCACTGAGCTTCACTCCTTTCTAGAACATCAGGAGACCAATAGTATGGTGTGATTTATCTTCAGAGAAAACCCGTTCCAAGAAGGATTAAAAATGCCTTTGTATTCCTAGATTCTCAGATTATAATCATAGACTAGATTACTTTTGGTATTTTAAAAATAGATATAATCTTAAGTGTGTACTTTGATAACTTACTACACTGTTACTACAGTGTGTGATCTCTTTGGGTCAGCTGCCATGTTTTACTTTAAGCCTTTGTTTATCTGTGGTGTTTGTCTGGACAAGAGGACCCACATTTCCCTATGAGCAGGAATGACTCAGGACATGCAGAAACGCTCCTCACAAACTCGCCGCTCAGTGTGTGTCAGGCAGATTTCATGGCTCCAATCTGTACTTCATGTACAGAGCTCAGGTATTGTGTACACACTTTGAAGCTTGGAACTTGCTGCTGCTGCATGATACAGATTTCATCTTCTGATTGAAGAGGAGTTTTCTCTCCTCCTCTGCTCTCCTGCTGTCAGAACACTGGAGCTCACAGAATACAAGGTCTCACTCTCCCAGGCTTCCCTGAAACTACAATAGAGTAGAGTTGAGTGATCTGTGGTCATCCACACCTACTTTCTCTTTTCTGTCAAAACAGGTACAGGGAAACTTTATAATCATCTTCCCACACAGCCCTCCTTGCTGGAACAAGAGGACCACGTCTTCTGCCCTCCAGGTCATGGTGTTGTCATGGTTTGTGTGCATGAGATGTAGGAGTTGAAGGCTCTGCTGGCATCCCTACAGGGACTTCCCAGACCTGAGAGTTAGATAGACTTTAGGGGGAAGAAATGAAGAAATATGAAGCACAGTCCATCACTTCCATACTGGTTTGGACTGGAAACAGTGAATTGTGAAGTAAATGGATTATGTGGGAAGACTACAGAAGTAGTGGTTTAAAAAATAAGGTATAAAAACAAAGTAAGCCTCCACAGGATCTGTGTGGAATCCTTCTAGCATCAGTCTTTCATCCTTGAGAATAAGGATTCTGTGTGTTTTCCATGAGAACACCATCTTCTGCTTTGAGGGTCATCATGAAGGTCAGAGTGACTATGTACTGCTGGCTTTCAAATGCCTTTAATATCAATAATCAGCATGAGAGACCAGCTTATTCTAACCTCTTTGACAATTTCCTAGATTAATACAAAGACATCTGTATTTGTCCCCCCCCCCCTGCAGGTGTGGGTGTCTGTGGTGGGGTCTGGTAATGTGCTTCTCTACAGGTCCTCTGGGTCTCTGATGCTGATGGCAGGGATACCACCCTGAGAACCCAGCCCAGAGAACAAGGATCTTCTTGTCTTGGTCACAGTTGGGCTTGGTGTGTCCCTTCCAATTGCCCTCCCCACACTCCACCCCCACTTTCCTTGTCCTCATCATATCTCCTATAATGTTTAAGTGATGCCTTGGGATTTTAAAAAGTGAAGTTTAGATTCCTGTTTCTGATTACTTGGATAGTGTCTAGTGCTACAGTGGCATTTTCTCCTTGCCTTTTTGTTTCTCAGTGTTTTCAGATTAGGTGTTGCCCAGGCTGGCATTTTCCAGATGAGGTTTCACTGAATAGACCAGGCTGGGCTTGATCTTAGTATCCTACTATCTCAGTCTTGGAAGGGCTGAGATTACAGATTTGTTCTTTTATGTCAGGCTTCCTTTCCTATTAGATAAGTCTGAATTTCACTTTTCTGCTTTTATAAACCTTTCATGTATTTATTCCATAAATAAAAAAAATTAAGTGGAGATGCATGAAATATATACAGACTTTCTTTCAACTTTCTGCCTGCTTTCATCTCCAGTGGCATTCCATTGTTAAAAAATAGTCATTTTGTATTCATTTGTGACTGACTGTTTCCTCTGACATTTCCTGTGGTCTGAAAACACAGGTGTGTGTAACGTGAAGTATTCTCATAAAATTTGGTTGCGCATTTATACCCTGGGTTTAGCTTGTTTTCCTTACTCCTGAGCTTTTTGTTTTCCATTTTGAGTTTGTACAGCTTTAGTGACATAGTGTTTCTTGCATAATTTCTGTGATTTTTAAACTTACTGAGATTTCCTTTCTGAAAAAGGAATCAAATTTTATAAATATTGCTGAGACATTTTAGAATAAAAATATATAATTAGGGGATATACTATGTGTACTTTCAGTAAATCTTCTGTTTCCTTTCATTGTCATTTATTAACTTAAACATCATTATTTAAATCTCTCTGCATGTATTTCATGGTGTCTACTTGCTCTAGTGAGGTTCCTCATTCACGAGGGGTATGAATTTCTCCACACATTGTCTATTGTCATATACATTATATTTTTGTTTGATTAGTAATTGATGTTATTATTACTCGCCATATATGCTTTTCAATGCACCTGGAATTAGCTCATTTTTCACTGAGGTATCACATAGTTGTGGAAAGGGCACACACCATAATTTTACACACTTATGACCTGCAGACACAATCTTGGGTTGAGAGTCTAAGCAGAGAAAACTCACTTCAGATATTGAAGCTTAAAAACAAAAGCTTTAGTTTCTAAGCTCTCAGGGAGGCAGCGAGTATGGGACCTGAACCAAGTTCTCGAAGAAGAAAGAAGAAGAAGAAGAAGAAGAAGAAGAAGAAGAAGAAGAAGAAGAAGAAGAAGAAGAAGAAGAAGAAGAAGAAGAAGGAGATTGTACAACATGTTTAAAGGATGGTAACACAAAATGATGTGTGTGTGTGTGTGTGTGTGTGTGTGTGTGTGTGTGTGTGTGTGTGTTTGTGGAGCTGCAGTGTTGTCAAATTTATTTTCACATTATAGTTAAGGGAGGGAGTACCTACTGGAGACTGAGCTGTAGTCGGGACACCTGGCTTCAAGGTCCTTAATTCATTCTCCTAGTCATTAGGTCCGGAGCTCAGAGTGAAGAGGGGATAGAGAAGTGGGTCAGCTGCCTGTAGTTAATTAGGGTAAAACACATAGGTGGGTAATAATAACACCAATTATTAATCAAACAAAACATCATCTATATGATTTACATACCAATATTATATTTATATACCAATATATTGGCTATATATTTTTATAATTTATGGACCTTGGTTTAATGGCAATTTCTATATTTTTTATTGGTTAACAGACAATTAATAAAACATTTGGAGAAGTGGAATAGATATTTCCTGTGAACATAATCTTGTTTTGTTCTTCCCTGAGTCCATGGAAAACCAGGTGAGTTCAAGAATTGCGAAGTCGGCTGCAACTTGCAAAAGAGTCTATTTGCCTTTCCTTGCTACTCAGGGACACGTCCATATGACATTGTTCTTGATTCCCATCATAACTTAAAGGGAAACTTATATAATGCCGGAGCCCTTGACGTCCTGCAGATAAAGGAGGAGGATGTCCTCAAATTCCTTACTGCAGAAACCCACTTAGGTGTTATCAACCTCAAGTTTCAGATGGAGAAGTACATCTGCAAAAGGAAGAGTGACGGTATCTACATCATAAATATGAAGAGGACCTGGGAGAAGCTGTTGTTTGCAGCTTGAGCTATTGTTGCCATTGAGAACCCTGCTGATGTCAGCGTCATCTCCTCCAGGAACACTGGCCAGTGAGCTGTGCTGAAGTTTGCTGTGGTCACAGGAGCCACTCCCAATTGCTGGCCACTGCACACCTGGGACCTACACTAACCCGATCCAAGCAGCTTTCAGGGAGCCACAGCTTCTAGTGATGACCCCCAGCCACTCACAGAGGCCTCTTATGTCAACCTGCCCACCATTGCTCTGTGTAACACAGATTCTCCCCTGCGCTATGTGGACATTGCCATCCCATGCAACAACAAGGGAGCTCACTCAGTGGGTCTGATGTGGTGGATGCTGGCCAGGGAAGTACTCCACATGCGAAGCACTATCTCCCGTGAGCACCCATTGGAGGTTATGTCTGATCTTTACTTCTATAGAGACCCAGAGGAGATTGAGATGGAGGAGCAGGCTGCTGCTGAGAAGGCTGTGACCAAGGAGGAATTCTAGGGTGAATGGACCCCACCAGCTCCTGAGTTCACTGTTGCTCAGCCTGAGGTGGCCCGACTGGTCTGAGGTATGCAGGTTCCCTCTGTGCCCATCCAGCAGTTCCCCAAGAAAGACTGGAGTGCACAGCCAGCCACTGAGGATTGGTCAACAGCTCCCACAGTGCAGGCCACTGAGTGTGTAGGAGCCACTGCTGAGTGGCCCTGAGTTCCTCTGCAGACATCTGAGCAAAGGGAAAAGGTGAAAGATAAATAAAGTTCCTAAAAGCTGGGAAAAAATAAAAAGAGTCTTTTCTTGTTTCACTTTGTGAATACTGGCAAGCGACTCTGAGTCCAGAAAACATTGAGTTTGCATAGGAATAGTGTGAATATTTACAGAAAAGGGGAGTAGAGGGTGGAATAGCACTGAAGCAGGAGGGGGGTTAATGGGTGTCTGTTCAAGGACTAATTTTAAGGCCAGTCATAACTGCCTGTGACCTGACCTCTGTTTACACCCCCCCACCCCCACGTGAGCTTGTTATTTCTCTAAGGCCTCAAAGACAGGCAACTGGAGAGTTATCAGGAGGAGTGTTGGTTTTTGGAGAATGTCTCCTCATTAATGGGAATTTTATGGGTAGTGCCATTCTAACGCTTGGGGAGGGGGAGGGAGCCCAGGCTGCTGCAGCAGGATGCAGCACAGAAACCAGCTGTTTGCACATCATGCTTGCTATGGGGGTGGGGGGGTGGGGAGTTGGGGTGGGGTGAGGGAGGATGGGAGCCTCTGGTTGGGAACACAGAGGCAAACTGTCTGCATAACACTGAAGTGTCTCTAGTATCACTAATTCTGGGGTTACAACAGTTTGACCCTGCCAGCAAAGGGGGGATTGTCCTTGAGATTTCTGGACTCAGACCACTGTTTACAACTGAAGCTGTTCAGTTATAGGGAAGTCCCCAGTCCCGCCAGGGCCTGGGACCTTGAATTTAGTTTCTCCATATGATTAAATAGAGTCCATATGATTTAAATAGATTAAATGAAATGGTAGTACTTAGGATAAATTTTTTGTTTGCTTGTTCCCAACAGGAGAGTGTACTAGGGAAGAGATGTTCCCATGGAAAAATTTGGTGTAGGAATAATGAAAGTCCTGAGAATTATGGACTCATGCTGCATGCCTGAGGATGCCATCCTACCACAGTGAGTGATTTAGGAAGAGATCCCAGATTGAACTCTGAGAATGAAAACCTCTTCCCTCAGGGCACATGGTCCACTTCACATGGAGCATAGATCTGGGAGAATATATCTCTGTCATCCCCAGCCTATGGTTTCTGCTAGAAATCTGTAGAGAAGAGCAGCCTTGGCTAAGACATCAGTAGCGTTCTGTAAAGACTGCACCAGCAGGTCTGTGGAACCCAAGCTTTTCTGGGCAGAGTGAATGATCTCTTACTGTTCTGGGCAGAATAAACTGAAACCCAAGTTCCCGATTCACATATATACTCTATGGGACTATTAACACTGTTCTTTTTACAGAGAAATTTGGTCAGAGAAGTTCTGCTCAGTCAGGCAAGCTTTCTAAGTCTTTGCACTCTCAGGATAAGAATTTGTAAGGTACTTCCCTCCCCTCTCCTGGGAGGGTGGACAGGGCGAAGGAGACTTCCACTCCTGCTTTGCCTGGGTGCGTGAACCAGCAGGTGCCTCTTTGATGAATGAATGTGGTGGAAGAGCAGAGCAGTGTATGCACTGAGGAGAGAGGTGGAATTGGAGGTGAGGTATGATGGAGGTGACAGGGGTGAGAGAGGGATGAGGTGGACAGTGGAATAGGCCTTGCCTAGTGGGGTCATTGGAGTAGTGTGCAGCAGGCTGGAGCTTATTCACACCCAGCTCCTGAACACACACTGCTTGCCCAGGGTCATCTTGGTTCTTCACAGAGGCCAAAGATAAGGAATGGTTCACTTTCTGGATTGGACCTCCTTGGAGGACCACTGTGGTTTGTGATACCACTGAGGGCCATGTGTAGGTCATGTAGATCATGATATAGCTGGGGGCTGGATTGATGTCCGTAGACCATGTTACCACCTACTACCATGCAGATGTCTGTGATCTATGCCACAGCCATGTTGATGTTCCTAGGTCATGTCTTGTGCAGATGGATGTCTGTAGTCTGTGCTGCAGCCTGAAAACATTTTGATGTCAGTGGGCCATGCTGCCTCTGGGGGCCATATTGATGTGAGTGTCCTGTGCTGCCACCTGAAGCCCTGGCGATGTATGTGGTCTGGGTTGCCTCTGAGGGCCTTGTCTGTGGTCTTACTACAGCCAGGGACCATGTTTGTGGTCTGTACTGCCCTCAGAAACTGCAAGGAAGCCCCAATCTGAGCTCCAGCTGACAGTAAAGAGCAAGAATGCTACTTTGGTAGTGATATTGATGACTGCAGATAACACAGTTGAGAAAGGGGGGCATGGAAGACTTCAGTGACAATCCATACCCTAACTCCACCCCCAATGCCCCCCAAAAGTAATAGCCTAAAAGAAAAGCCATCAAAGAGAACTCTTAAACATTGTAATAAGGATGCTGAAGTGTGGCTTTCCATAACTGATGGCTTCTGGTGGGGATGCAGGTGGAGAAGGACTCAGTTTTCTTTAGGGAGGAGTCTGACCAGGCTCCTGGAAGCATATAGACAACACAAATTGGACTTAAAAAAACGTGTTGGTGGGGAAGGTCACAGGGTGAGGGGAGGGCAGACATGGAAGGACTGGGAAATGTGTGTGACTGAGTTGTATGATGTTAAATTCCCAAAGAATCAATAAAAATATTATTTTGAAAAACAAAGAATTTCTCTGAGATCAAGTGTAATGATGTTCTTTTTCTTTTCTTTTTAAATTTTAATGATTCTATTCTCCTTCCAGAAAAAAGAAAGTTCTGGTCACGGGAGCCTGAATGCTTTTTATCCAGAGTCTTGAATTTACCTGCCTTGCTGTACACACTGTCTGCTCATCGGATCAGATCCCCTCCTTCTAGAGCACACTTTCATCGCAACCCTCACTGTTTTCCTGTTTACAATATCATCCATTCTTCGCTTGCTTTTGTCTCTTTCTGAGAGTGCTAATGTGCATTCAAATCTCTCGTGTAAGGGAAGGTTATTCCCCATGGACAATCAAAGGAGTGATGCCCCACATCTGTTTTCTAGAGTGTTCTCCTCTAAGGGGCCAAGTCACAGGCCCCTTGAGTCATCATATCAAATATGAGGTTGATTCCAAGTTGTTCAGGGAGCGACTGTCTAAGGCCCAGAGCTGGTATCATCTAATGTTATAAAATCAGCACTGGATCAGGGCTTTGATTAGTATCAAAACAGACGATAATGTATGGGAAGTCCTACAGATAGTCATGAGGTAAGGAAGTGCAGCCTCTGCTTGCATTGTGTGCCTGTTAGAAAATTCCCTCCGCAGTTCTTATCACTGATGGCTGGAGATGCTGTGGAAGGGACACCCCAGTGCTCAGGGGTCACAATGTAGAGCTCAGTTGTTTAAGTCATCAGCAGAATTTTGTTTTCATGTGTGCTCATGTATTTTTTTTTTTTTTTCTGAGAGGCAAGAAGTCAATTCGGGAATAAGTACTTTGCATGCAACTAACCATCAAATCCTAGAAGATTCTGACTAAGTCACTTGGTCTAATACTTTTCTTAATGGGCTGGCTGAAGTATAAAGAAAGAACTACCTGCCTATTACCTGTTGGAAAGTTAGTTAATAGTTTAATCATTGAGCGGCCTATTCATAGCTATTTTTGACCACTCATGTGTTGTGGGTTGCCCTGATGCTGTTTGTATTTTGATGTTAATTCTGCTTCCTTGAGAGGGGTTGCCCCTGAGGAGCCATCATTCACATATTCAGGTGATCTCGTGTGAACCTTCTCCCCATTCTAACTGGTCAATAAAGATTAGAGCCTGTGATTGGGCAGTGGAGGGGAAAGGTGGGACAAGAGGTTTGGGAGAGTAAGGGAGGAGAAGGAGTTGGAGAAAGGGAGACAGAAGAAGAGGTGAAGGAAGCCATGATGGAGCAGAACGACATGGGCAGGAAAAACTACAAGTCGGAAAGGGTCTTATAGCTGGGGAATAAGTTAGCATAGCACTAGATCTGCCCAATCTAGGCACATAGCTGATCATTATAACTGGATTGTGTGTTTTTCATATGGGCTTATTGGGGTTGGAAATTCCCACAACATTCATGATACATTTTTTCCCCTGTGGAAAATTTGGCCTTTTAGTATATATGTTTGTCTTTCATTTGTCCCAGTAGTGTCACATCTAAGAGGTACAGAGTCACATTTCTGTAGTTGTGTGCAATGTATGAGAATTAGATTAGCACATCTGGCATTTATGTTGCTTCAGATATTTATATCTTTTTAGAAAAGAGATTTAATTTTAATTATATGTATGCATATTTGTGTGTGTGTGTGTGTGTGTGTGTGTGTGTGTGTGTGTGTGCAGGTGCCCATGGAGGACAGAAGGCATGCTGATCCCCTGGAGCTGGAGTGATAGGTGGCTGTGAACCTTTTGATGTCGAGGCTGGGAACCAAACCCAAGTCCTCTGGAAGAGGAACATGTACTTTTGTCTCCTGAGCCATCTCTCCAGCCCTCAGACACTTTGTTTGCTCTGGGAACATTTTGAATCTTTATTAGTTGTTCTGAAATATACAGTCAATTGTTGACAGTTCTAGGCTTCCAACTTATTAAAGATAATTTTATTTCATGAAGTGTTTTCACTGAGTTCCATAAAGGTTTTATTTCATGTTTTACTTTTTGAGATTATAATATGCTCACATAATGTCTCTCTTCCCCTCCCCACTCCACCTTTTTCCCCTTTCTAAAATCCATGGCCATTTTTTCGTTAACACATATGTGCTGTTACACACATGCACAGTGTGTGTATTCCTCATACATTAAATACAACCTGATCAGTCTGTGCAATGTCACAACCTAGTCAGTTTTCAGTTTCATATATTTAGACCTGAGTACACGTTGCTATGTTTATGCTGTTGGAAAGAAATTTGAGTGTTGGTCAGCAGAGTCTATTTTTTCAATTTGAAGAGACTTATTTTCAAAGCCAAGTATGTGTGAGCATTGTGGTTGCTTTAGGTTTAGATATGCAAGCATGGTCCAAATCAATAATAAATGAACTTACTCTGCTAATGCTCTCCAGATATGCAGTGAAGTTGTATGTCTACTGCTGAAGGTGTCCATCTGTGGTCTTGACCTCCTCATCTCTCCTGATGAACTTGCTCTGGGTTTCAGAACATCCCACACAGACCAGTGAGCTCCATTCTAGTCCTATGGTGTGATCAGGATCTATGAATAGGGGACGTCAGTCTTCTTGCATCTTCGTCTTCCTGAATCAGGGGTCTTCCACTGCAGCATCCTGAGGTCAGCACTGTTACTCTCGCTTTGGCCCATCCCCCACACCATACCTTAAAACTTCCCCATTGTTTTCCCACTGTAATATATTCTGGCTTCACTTTTATACATATTATTAATTTAGAATGAAGTCTAGATATTTCTAAGTTTTTTATTCTCAAAATATTGTATTAATATCTCTTATGAGCCCAAAACAATTGTAGGCATTGTATGTAAACATAACACGAGTTCTCTGTTTATTCTGCTCTAGAAGTCAGGTTTTTATGTATGAAAATAAATGTCAGTTGGTAATACCAGCGTCAAATAGAGGTGAGAGTACAAGGTAGAGTTATGGGCTCTAGGAGGGACTGTTTGTTGTTGCATGTTGGTTAGGGGCATGCCAATTTCATGCAGCACGCTTAGCTTCTCCTGACCTTAAGGCTCTAATGTGTTTGTGGCCATACAGAACCTTGGAAATTATAGTTAATCAGAAGTTGCAGAATAACTAGCATTTTTATGGACGTCTGCATGTATAGGGGTCTTGAGAGAAGGAAGAACGTGACAAAGAGGGTTGAGTAGAAACTCTCAAATCACAAGTCCATAATGACCTTCAAATGGGCGTAGAAAAAACTATGAGGGTCATAAGGAAGATAGTTGGACATCTATCCCTAAAAACGACACATCTGTGCTCATTCTAATAGAACCTAGTGGGCAGAGATCTGAAACCAATTCAAATATATGAGTGTCACCTAATAAAGGTACATTTGAAAAACACTCACTTTGTTTGTTCCTTCAAAATATTGAAGAGTTTAACTGTCTAAACTACTTCCTTCATTTTTATTTTGAATATAATAAATATTTTCAACAAATACATAATTTAATAATATGAATATCAGGTTATAAACATTTTGTGGATAGCTTTTAAAATCTATTTTCCTTTTTACATTTTAATTTTGAGGGTTTTGAATTTTATATTTAAGTAAATTTAAGTAAAATAAATAATATCTATTGTGGAACCACCTAGAAACATGTAATTTATCTTTACTTTAAATTATATTTGATTTTTACACTATATAACTTCGAATTGAAAATTGACATTATTTTGTATATTTTAGAATGTATTTTTAATACAGAATTCTTCAGTTTTTCTTTTATATTTGAAAGATTAATTAGTGCAAATGTGTAGTTACTCTCCAAATTGACAATGGGCGTTTTTGTGGAGATGGTCTCCTTTTATTATAGTCTGCCTTAACTCCTGGGGTGAATGCAGGCTGGACATGAGGTCATGATTCCATTTTTATATTTTATGCCTCTAAGAACAGCACAGGGCTCCACTACAGTAACAAGGGGGCAGAATGACAGCTCTGTGGCTGAGTTCATCCTCCTGGGATTTTCTGCCTTTCCTGAACTCCAAGGGCAGATGTTTGGGGCTTTCCTGGTTATTTATCTGGTGACCCTGATGGGAAATGCCACCATTGTTGCTGTCATCCTCCTGGATCAAAGCTTGCACATCCCCATGTATCTGTTTCTGCAGAACTTATCTGTGGTAGAAATGAGTTTTAGTGCAGCCATTACACCTGAAATGCTAGTAGTCCTGACTAGTGAGAAAGCGACCATTTCCTTTGGGGGCTGTTTTGCACAGATGTACTTCATTCTTCTCTTTGGTGGGACTGAGTGTTTTCTCCTGGGGGCCATGGCTTATGATCGATTTGCTGCAATTTGCCATCCTCTATCTTATCCTGTGATTATGAACAAAAGGGTCTTTGTGAAATTAGTTATGTTCTCATGGGTATCTGGGATCATGGTGGCTACTGTGCAGACCACATGGGTGTTTAGCTTTCCCTACTGTGATCACAAGGAAATTAACCATCTCTTCTGTGAGACTCCTCCTGTGCTGGAGCTTGCCTGTGCAGACACGTTCCTGTTTGAAGTCTATGCCTTCACAGGCACCATTTTGATTGTCATGGTTCCCTTTCTGTTGATACTCTTGTCTTATACTCGAATTCTCTTTGCCATCCTGAGGATGCCATCCACTACAGGGAGGCAGAAGGCCTTTTCTACGTGTGCCTCTCATCTCACCTCCGTCACCCTCTTCTATGGCACAGCCAGTATAACTTATCTACAGCCCAAATCCAGGTACTCACCAGACACCAAGAAACTGATGTCACTGGCATACACACTTCTCACCCCTCTGCTGAATCCACTTATCTACAGTCTGAGGAACAAGGAGATGAAAAGGGCTGTGGTAAAATTATGGCAAAGAAAAGTGACTTTACACACAGGTTGATTTGTTGAGGAACTTGGTGCTTTTCTATTATGCTTTAGATGTTTATGGATTTTGAAGGTGGTGAAAACAGAGTATTTTTTGTTAGATAGATTGATTACTTCATACTTGGAAACATATTACATTAGTTTTCTCTTTTAATATTGTAGTCAATTGCTTTTAAGTGGTATATGCTTCTGAAATACATGGATCACAGTTTATTGATCCACTTTATTATTGACATTCAGATCATTGCTACAGTGTTGCCATTAAGGTGATTCTTCAATAAACATCTAATTCTTTATACTAATATGCTTGGTTATTTTATTTTTGTGTATTGGATTGCTCTAAAAGTGCCTTATGGAATGAGTCATCTTGTTATTATATATTTAAAAATTTTAAGTTGAATTTATTTATTATTTGTGTGTATGCAGACTTTTTTGCATGCCATGGTACATATGAAGGCCCCAGATCCTTTGCTAGGAAGCAGGGTTTACATACAATCATAAATGGGACATTGTATTTGGATGTCCTAGCTGTTTTAAAGTGAATGGTGTTGGTGTTGAGTTTGTGTGGCTTACGCTCCACAGCATCCTCTCTGGTTTCCCACAGCTTGACGAGCTTTTGGTCATCACCAATATCAACGTCTGCCACATTAGGCTAGATGGCCTTATGATCATTCAAGACTGCAACCTCCTTTGCATTCCAGAGAATCATCGGATTCTGGTAAATTACAAACAAACAAACAAACAAACAAACAAACAAACACAAAAACAAAAAACCTACTAGTCCTATCAGAACCTGGTCCCAGCTCTTTTACAATCCTGCGGGTAAGGAAGAAGAGATTGTGGGCCATGTCACTGCTGAAATGGAATAGGACTCTAATAATATTCCCCCATGGACAGACTGACTGTGAAACGTGGGAACCAGGGCATGGTGGTTCCTCAGAAAATTGGACATAGTACTACCGGAAAATCCTCCAATACCCCTACTGGGCATATATCCAGAAGATATTCCATCTGGTAATAAGGACACACGTTCCACTATGTTCATAGCAGCCTTATTCATAATAGCCAGAAACTGGAAAGAACCCAGATGTCCCTCAACAGAGAAATGGATATAAAAAATTTGGTATATTTACACAATGGAGTACTATTCAGCTATTAAAAACAATAAATATATGAAATTCCTAGGCAAATGGATGTATCTGGAGGCCATCATCCTGAGTGAAGTAACCCAATCACAAAAGAACTCACATAAAATGTACTGACTAATATGTGGATATTAGCCCAGAAACCTAGACTACCCAAGATACAATTTACAAAACACATGAAACTCAAGAAGAAGGAAGATCAAAATGTGGACACGTCACTCCTTCCTAGAATTAAGAACAAAGCACACATTGAAAGAGTTACAGAGATGTGTGAAGCTGAATACAAAAGATGGACCCAATGACTGCAGCTGCCAGGGATCCATCCCACAATCAGCCACCAAACATAGACACTATAGCATATACCAGCAAGATAGTGCTGAAAGGGCCTGGATATAGCTGTCTCATGGAAGACTATACCAATGCCTGGCAAACATGGAGGTGGAAGCTCACAGTCAGCTATTAGATGGAACACAGGGTTCCCACGGAAGGAGCTAGAGAAAGTACCCAAGGAGCTGAAGGGGTCTTCAACCCTCTAGGTGGAAGAATAACATGAACTAACTAGTACCCCCTGAGCTCATGTCTCTAGCTGCATATATAGAAGAGGATGGCCTAGTTGGCCATCATTGGAAAGAGAGGCCCCTTGGTCATGCAGACTTTATATGCCCCAGTACAGGGGAATGCCATGGCCAAGATGTGGGAGCGGGTGGGTAGGGGAGCAGGGCCGGGAGGGGGGAGGGTATAGGGAACTTTCTGGATAACACTTGAAATGTAAATGAAGAAAATATATAATAAAAGTTGGAAAAAAATTAGAGAAATTTTTCATTTACATTTCAAGTGTTATCCCAAAAGTCCCCTATACCCACCCCCCGCCCTGCTCCCCTACTCTCCCCCTCCCACTATTTGGCCCTGGCATTCCCCTCTACTGGGGCATATAAACATTACTAGACCAAAGGCCTTTCTTCCCGAGTAATGGCCAACTAGGCCATCTTCTAATACATATGCAGCTAGAGACATGAACTCTGGGGGTTCTGATTAGTTCATATTGTTGTTCCATCTATAGGGTCGCAGACCCCTACAGCTCTTGAGTACTCTCTAGCTCCTACACTGGGGACCCTGTGTTCTGCCCTATAGATGGTTGTGAGCATCCACTTCTGTATTTGTCAGGAACTGTCAAAACCTGCCAAGAGACAGCTATATCAGGGTCCTTTTAGCAATATCCTGCTGGTGTGTGCAGTAGTGTCTGCATTTGGTGGCTGATTATGTGATGGACCACCTGGGTAGGGCACTCTCTGGATGGTCCATTCTTTCGTTTAGCTCCAAACTTTGTCTCTGCACCTCCTTCCATGCATATTTTAATCCCTATTATAGGGAGGAATGAAGTATCCACGCATTGGTCTTTCTTGATTTTCTTGTGTTTTGGAAATTGTATCTTGGGTATTCTAGGTTTTTGGGCTAATATCCGCTTATCAGTGAGTGCATATTAAGTGACTTCTTTTATGATTGGGTTACCTCACTCAGGATAATATCCTCCAGATACATCCATTTACTCAAGAATTTCATAAATTCATTGTTTTTAAATAGCCGAGTAGTACTCCATTGTGTAAATGTACCACATTTTTTGTATCCATTCCTCTGTTGAGGGACATCTGAGTTCTTTCCAGCTTCTGGCAATTATAAGTAAGGCTGCTATGAACATAGTGGAGCATGTGTCCTTGTTACCAGTTGGAATATCTTCTGGGTATATGCCCAGTAGAGGTATTGCTGGATCTTCTGGTAGTACTATGTCCAGTTTTCTGAGAAACCGCCAGACTGATTTCCAGAGTGGTTGTACCAGCTTGCAATCTCACCAGCAATGAAGGAGTGTTCCTTCTCGACATCCTAGTCAGCATCTGCTGTCACCTGAATTTTTGATCTTAGCCATTCTGACTGGTGTGAGGTGGAATCTCAGGGTTGTTTTGATTTTCATTTCTCTGATAATTAAGGATTTCGAACATTTTTTAAGGTGCTTCTCAGCCCTTTGGCATTGTTCAGTTGAGAGTTCTTTGTTTAGCTCTGTACCCCATTTTTTAATGGGGTTATTTGAATTTCTGGTGTTCAGCTTCTTGAGCTCTTTGTAAATATTGGATATTAGCCTCCTATCAGATTTAGGATTGGTAAAAATTCTTTCCCAATCCGTTGGTGGCCTTTTTGGGTTACAGGTGAGTGGAGCGCACTGTGGGCTTTGAAATTGTGGAGGGTCCAGTTGCTGTAGCAGCTGGAACAGAGGAACTCTGACCGACCAACCAGAGGCTGGGACCTCTCCCAGCCAGCCAGGACCTCCCCTGCTGCCTGCAGCCTGCCATCATCCCTCTCTGAACCTAGTGGATAGGGCTGCTTGTGCACTCTCCACATCCCAGGACATCACAGTACTCTTAATGAAACAATGTCTAACTGTTAGTAACTCTTCTGAGCTGGACACTGTTTCGGGATCTTCACTGTTCTTTCTCTCATACTGTTTAAGACACTAGTCAGATCCCATTATGAGTCAATCCTTTGATTATTTTCCCCCTTTTCTAGGTATGTGTTGGATCCTTTTTCTAGTTTTGTAAGTCTATACTTTTATTTAAACCTTATTATAAAGATGCAAATAAAGTATAACTTGGATATATTCACAAGACCCAACATCTATGTAGCTCCTTGAAGTTCTCCCTGGTGAGACAGCCGTTCTGCAGCTGCTGAGCTGTAGGGGGCATTCTACACTTTTACTATCAAGTGTATCTTTATGTATGACACACCACCAAACCCTGAAAAAGCCGTGACAGACTTAGAAGTAGACAAACAATAGCTTTCCATCCTTTAAGGTTTGTATTTTCTCGTCTGTCCCTTTTCTTATGACTCCCCTGTATCCCTGGCTGGCCAGAAATGTGATCAGCAGCTGCTCTCGACTTCCCCATCTCCAGCACTTTTGGTCAAGTGTATTTTCCATCTGAATTATTTTAAGTTCTTTTGATTTTTGTTTTACTGTGCCTGATTGTTCTGTTCTCTCTCTAGCTCCACTTTCCCACAACTATTCTGTTAACCTGTCCTTTGACATTGTGTTTTGATTTTTAAAAAAATAATCTCCTTTAAGCCCCAATAGTTATTGTTTTTCTCCATTCTTTTTTTAATTGGATATTTTATTTATTTACATTTCAAATGTTATCTCCTTTCCCAGTTTCCCCTATGGAAACCCCCTATCCCATTCCCCCTCCCTCTCCTTCTATGAGGATGCTTCCCCACCCACTCAACCACTCCCACCTTCCTGCCCTGTCATACCCCTGCACTAGGGCAGTGAGTCTTCCCAGGACCAAGAGCCTCTCCTCCCATTGATGTTCAACAAGGCCATTCTCTGCTACATATGCAGCTGAAGCCATGGGTTCCTCCATGTGTATTCTTTGGTTGGTGGTTTAGTCCCTGGGAGCTCTGGGGGGGGGCGGTCTGGTTGGTTAATATTGTTCTTCCTGTGAGATTGAAAATCCCTTCAGCTCTTTCAGTCCTTTCTCTAACTCCCTCATTGGGGACCCTGTGATCAGTCCAATGGTTGGCTGCCAGCATCCACCTCTGTAGTTTTCAGGCTCTGGCAGAGCTTCTCATGAGACAGTTATATCAGGCTTCTGTCAGCAAGCACATTTTGGCATTCACAATCTTGTCTGGGTTTGGTGCCTGTATATAGGATGGATCCCCAGGTGGGGCAGTCTCTGGATGTCCATTCTTATTGTTCTGTAATATTGTTTATGAGTACTTATCTATTTTGTGATTTTCTTTTGTAAAATCATTGCTCCATGGGTTTTTTAGAAATTCTGAGATGTTGAGCCAGTATGATGGCTCAGTGTGTACAATGTACTGGCCACCAAGCCTGATAACCTGAGTTTGATCACCAGAACTCACATGATGGAAGCAAAGAACTTATAGCCAGTGGTCTCTTACCTTTCATATGCACCAAGTGATACATAGACATGCACATAGACATGCACACATTTATGCATACTCACACACAGTCACATACAGAGACACATGCATGCATACACACACACACACACACACACACACACACACACACACACACACACACACACAAAATGTATTCTTAGCTCTATTTTTTGGTGACAGTTTATATCTTCTCTCTGCTGCTTTTTTGAATAATCTTTATGCATCCTTTGCTTTCCTCATTCTTTTTATCATCTAGTGTGCAAATTACTGCCATGTGCAATTTTTATGGGACAGCTCCCACACTGCAGAAGGATATTTTCTTTGTTGACTGTTTGTTTATCTCTGGTGTTTGTTTGGAGAAGAGGGCCCACATTTCCCTGTGAGCAGTAATGACTTAGTACATACAAAATGTTCCCCACAAACTCACCACCCAATATGGAGCTAGGCAGATTTCATGACTCCAATCTGTACTTCATGTACAGAGCTCAGGTATTGTGTACACACTTTGAAGCTTGGAACTTGCTGCTGCTGCATGATACAGATTTCATCTTCTGACTGAAGAGGAGTTTTCTCTCCTCCTCTGCTCTCCTGCTGTCAGAACACTGGAGCTCACAGAATACAAGGTCTCACTCTCCCAGGCTTCCCTGAAACTACAATACAGTAGAGTTGAGTGATCTGTGGTCACCCACACCTACTTTCTCTTTTCTGTCAAAACAGGTACAGGGAAACTTTATAATCATCTTCCCACACAGCCCTTCTTGCTGGAACGAGCTTCTGCTCTCCAGGGCATGGTGTTGTCATGGTTTGTGTGCATGAGATATAGGAGTTGAAGGCTCTGCTGGCATCCCCACAGGGACTTCCCAGAGCTGAGAGTTAGATAGACTTTAGGGGGAAGAAATGAAGCAATAGGAAGCACAGCCAGACACTCCCACACTGATCTGGACTATGTGGGAAGCTTACAGAAGGAGTGATTGTTTTTAAAAACAAGATCTTTATGAAATCTTCATAGCGTCAATATTGAGAACAAGAATGCTGCGTGCTTCAGACTCCATCTTCTACTTTGAGAGCCAACAACAAGGTCAGAGTGACCATGCACCTGCTGTCTTTCAAGTGCCTTTAATTTCAACATTCAGCATGATAGACCAGTTTATTCTAACTCATTTGAGAATTTCCTAGACTAATAAAAACACATCTGTATTTGTGTCCCCCTTAGAGGTATGGATGTCTGTGGTGGGGTCTGGTAATGTGCTTCTCTACAGGCCCTCTATGTCTCTGATGATGATGTCAGGGGATACCCAGCTCAGAGACAAAGGCTCTTTTCTTTGTCTCATTGGCCTTGATTCACATTTTCTGACTTTTCTCTGCCCAGTCTCTTTGATCTCACAGAATCTTTGTCATATTGTAAATTATACTCTGGTTATTAAAATATGAAGTTTAGATTCCAGTATATCATTCATTTATTTTTGTACAGTTTCCAGGAGGGCAGCAGTTTGCTCTCTCCCTCCATCCCCCTGCCCCCACTCATGTATTTTGTCAGATATGGTTTTATTGTGTAGCCCAAGCTGACCTGAGACTGAATCCTTCTGCCTCTAGAATGCTGGAATTACAGATATGTTCCTAATGTCTTTTCTATTAAAAACATCTCAATTTCATTTTTCTAGCTTAAAAAACTTGTCTTTACTTATCACAAAAGAAATCCCAGCAGGAAATGCAGGAAATACAAGCTACTTCTCAAAAGGCTCTCCACTATCCTCTCCACTTATGTTCTTAGGAACAGTCCTTCTAAACTCATTCATCTTCCATCTATCAGTTCCTGTGGTCTGAAAACACTGGTATTTCTACATGTTTTTTGTTTGTTTATTTTTACAAAACTAGGGTAAACATTAACATGCCATTCTTATTATTTTTTGTTTTTCCTTCTATTAATTTTTTTTTGAGTTTTGACTTGATGCAGTTTAAATGAAATGGTGCTTCCATATGATTCCTAAGATTTTGGAACATATTGAAATCATACATTGCATACCACAAAGTAAATATATTTATAGCTTTGTATTTCCATTATAGAATGGTTTCAGAGGGTTAAGAGGCTGTAGTAGAGTTCAAAAGCTTTCAGAAGAGGGTGGATAGAAAAGTAGAGCCTATACTGACAATATTGATAAAATAAAGATCAGAATAGAGCTGCAGTAAGAACTCAAGGAAGCAGAGGAGATCCTGAATGTCATAGGTTTAATAGAGAAGTTTTGAAGTTGAGTTCAGCTTCAAAGGGGAAAGGGAAGGATCAGATGAGGAATGGGTGGGTACAGGTGGATGGCGGGTCCAGAGAAGCAAACAGGATGACTGTCATATAGCCATTAAATAGATTCCTGCAACTGCATAGGACAAGCTGAACACACCCCTGTGGAAAAAGTGAAAAATTCTCTGCCAATGGGTTCTTGAGGCACAAACAGAGTGATCAAATGACAGGTCAGTGGAGGCCACCTCTATCACAGTTCTGTCCATTGTGAGGTCCAGGTGAGGATATTATACCCATTTCTTGGTCTTGTAAGTCTGGTATCTATGGGAATTAAGATATATTCAGGTAGCGCTACAGTATCAGTTCTCCTGGGTAAATTTATAGATTGGCACTTTTTCTGCTTCCAGGAATGCCATTTATCAGCCTGTGCTGTGTGGCTGGTCCTGTGCAGAAGGTGCCATTTGCACATGAGCTCAGGTGAAGAGTCACATCCCATCTTTAAAATGGAGTTGAATGCTGCTTGTAAAATGGAGTCTTGACCAGAGCTTGTAGAAATAAAGTCTCACCCTTCCAATCCCCACTGCACCAGCGCCAGTCTCCCGTGCAGGGCCTGTGCACTCCCAAGTGCCCGGTGGGACTCTCCAAGCTATCTTGAGACCACTGCTGAGCAGAACACAACATTTGTTCCAATCCAATCGCATGGGGCTTGAGACAGCAGCTGGGAGGTAGACAAAGGGCCAGGCCAGGGCAGTGGGTCCCTTCTGGTCTGCACCAGCACCGGGTCTCCTCGGGCAGAGATGGCAGGAGGCAAGTGTACTAACAGAAGCAACAGAAACCACGGGTACTTGGCATCACCAGAACCAAACTCTCCCACCATGTCAAGTTCTAGATGCAAAGTCACACTGGAAAAGCAAGACATGGATCTAAAGTCACTCATCATGATGATGATGGAGGACTATAAGAAAGAAATACAGGAAAACACAGATAAACAACTAGAAGCATTTAAAGAGGAAAAACTTAGAGAGTTACAGGAAAACAATACCAAACAGGTGATGAAACTGAACAAAACCATCCAGGACCTAAAAATGGAGGTAGAAACAATAAAGAAAACCCAAAAGGAGATAACCCTGGAGATAGAAACCATAGGAAAAAAAATCAGGAACCATAGATACGAGCATCAGCAACAGAATACAAGAGATAGAAGAGAGAATCTCAGGCACAGAAGATTCTATAGGGAGCATAGACACAACAATCAAAGAAAATGCTAAATGCAAAAGGATCCTAACTCAAAATATCCAGGAAATCCAGGACACAATGAGAAGACCAAACTTACAGATAATAGGAGTAGATGAGAATGAAGACTCTCAAACTAAAGGGCCAGCAAATATCTTCAACAAAATAATAGAAGAAAACTTTCCATACCTAAAGAATGAGATGCCCATAAACATACAAGAAGCCTACAGAACTCCAAATAGGCTGGACCAGAAAAGAAATTCCTCCTGACACATAATAATCAGAACAACAAACACACTAAATAAAGACAGAATAGTAAAAGCAGTAAGGGAAAAAAAGTCAAGTAACATTTAAGGCAGGCCTATTAGAATTACTCCAGACTTCTCACCAGAGACTATGAAAGCCAGAAGATCATGGATAGAGATTATACAGACACTAAGAGAACACAAATGCCAGCCCAGGCTACTATACCCAGCAAAACTCTCATTTACCATAGATGGAGAAACCAAAGTATTCCATGACAAATTCACATTCACACAATATCTTTCCACCAATCCAGCCCTTCAAAGGATAATAACAGAAAAACACCAATATAAGGATGGAAACTCTGCCCTAGAACAAGCAAGAAAGTAATCCTTCAAGAAACCTAAAAGAAGACAGCCACAAGAACAGAATACTATAAAAACAAAAATGACAGGAAGCAACAATTACTGTTCCTTAATATGTCTTAATATCAATGGACTCAATTCCCCAATAAAAAGACATAGACTATCAGACTGGCTACACAAACAGGACCCAACATTTTGCTGCTTACAGGAAACACACCTCAGAAAAAAAGACAGACACTACCTCAGAGTGAAAGGCTGGAAAACAATTTTCCAAGCAAACGGTTCGAAGAAAAAAGCTGGGGTAGCCATTCTAATATCGAATAAAATAGACTTTCAACCCAAAATTATCAAAAGAGACAAAGGGGCACTTCATACTCATCAAAGGTAAAATCTTTCAAGAGGAACTCTCAATTCTCAATATCTATGCTCCAAATGCAAGGGCAGCACATTCATTAAAGAAACTTTAGTAAAGCTCAAAACACACATTGCATCTCACACAGTAATAGTGGAAGACTTCAACACCCCACTCTCATTAATGGACAGATCCTGGAAAGACAAACTAAACAAAGACACAGTCAAACTAACAGAGGCTATGAAACAAATGGATTTAACAGATATCTACAGAATATTTCATCTTAAAACAAAAGGATATACCTTTTTCTCAGCACCTCATGGCACATTCTCCAAAACTGACCATATAATTGGCCACAAAACAGGCCTCAACAGATTCAAAAATATTGAAATTGTCCCATGTATCCTATCAGATCACCATGGACTAAGGCTGTTCTTCAATAACAACATAATTTGCAGAACACCAACATTCACATGGAACTGAACAACATTCTACTCAATGATAACTTGGTCAAGGAAGAAATAGAGAAAGAAATTAAAGACTTTCTAGAGTTTAATGAAAATGAAGCCACAACATACTCATACTTATGGGACACAATGAAAGCATTCCTAAGAGGTAAACTCATAGCTCTTATTTCCTACAAAAACAAACAAACAAACAAAAAAATGGAGAGTTCATACACTAGTAGCTTGGCAGCACATCTACAAGCTCTAGAACAAATGGAAGCAAATTCACCTAAGAGGAGTAGACGGCAGAAAATAATCAACTCAGGGGTGAAATCAACCATGTGGAAACAAAAAGAACTATTCAAAGAATCAATCAAACCAGAAGCTGGTTCTTTGAGAAAGTCAACAAGATAGATAAACCCTTAGCCAGACTCACTAGAGGGCACAGGGATAGCATCCTAATTAACAAAATCAGAAATGAAAAGCGAGACATAACAACAGATCCTGTGGAAATTCAAAACACAATTAGATCCTTCTACCAAAGGTTACATTAAAAAAATTGGAAAATATATATGAAATGGATAACTTTCTAGACAGATACTGAGTTCCAAAGTTAAACCAGGATCAGATTTATGACCTAAACAGTCCTATGTCTCCTAAAGAAATAGAAGCAGTCATTAATAGTCTCCCAACCAAAAAAAGCCCAGTACAAGATAGGTTTAGTGCAGAGTTCTATCAGACCTTAAAAGAAGACCTAATTCCAGTTCTTCTCAAACTAGTCAACAAAATAGAATCTGAAGGTACACTACCCAATTCATTCTATGAAGCCACAATTACTCTGATACCTAAACCACATAAAGACACAACAAAGATAGAGAACTTCAGACCAGTTTCCCTTATGAATATCGATGCAAAAATACTCAACAAAATTCTCGCTAACCAAATCCAAGAACGCATCAAAACGATCATCCATCATGACCAAGTAGGCTTCATCCCAGGAATGCAGGGATGGTTTAATATACGGAAATCCATCAACGTAATACACTATATAAACAAACTCAAAGATAAAAACCACATGATCATTTCCTTAGATGCTGAGAAAGCATTTGACAAAATCCAAAACCCATTCATGATAAAAGTCTTGGAAAGATCAGGAATTCAAGGCCCATAACTAAACATAATAAAAGCAATCTACAGCAAACCAGTGGCCAACATCAAACTAAATGGAGAGAAACTAGAAGCAATCCCACTAAAATCAGGGAATAGATAAGGCTGCCCACTTTCTCCCTACCTATTCAATATAGTACTTAAAGTCCTAGCCAGAGTAATTCGACAACAAAAGGAGGTCAACGGGATACAAATTGGAAAGGAAGAAGTCAAATTATCACTATTTGCAGATAATATGATAGTATATATAAGTGATCCCAAAAACTCCACCAGAGAACTAAACTTGATAAACAGCTTCAGTGAAGTAGCTGGATATAAAATTAACTCAAACAAATCGATGGCCTTTCTCTATACAAAGGATAAATGGGCTGAGAAAGAGATCAGGGAAACATCACCCTTCACAATAGTTACTAACAATATAAAATATCTTGGTGTGATTCTAACGAAAGAAGTGAAAGATTTGTATGATAAGAACTTCAAGTCTCTGAGGAAAGAAATTGAGGAACATCTCAGAAGATGGAAGGATCTCCCATGCTCTTGGATTGGCAGAATCAATATAGTAAAAGTGGCTATCATGCCTAAATCAATCTACAGATTCAATGCAATCCCCATCAAAATTCCAACTCAAGTCTTCAATGATCTAGAAAAGACAATTTGCAAGTTCATCTGGAATAACAAAAAAACTAGACTAGCAAAAACTCTTCTCAACAATAAAAGAACCTCTGGTGGAATCACCATGCCTGACCTCAAGCTGTACTACAGAGCAATTGTAGTAAAAACTGCATGGTACTGGTACAGCAACAGACAGGTAGATCAATGGAATAGGATCGAAGACCCAGAAATGAATCCACACACCTACGGTCACCTGATCTTTGACAAGGGAGCTAAAACTATCCATTGGAAAAAAGACAGCATTTTCAACAAATTGTGCTGGCACAACTGGCGGTTATCATGTAGAAGACTGGGAATTGATCCATTTTTATCTCCTATACTAAGGTCAAGTCTAAGTGGTTTAAGGATCTCCACATAAAACCAGAGACACTGAAATTTATAGAGGAGAAAGTGGGGAAAAGCCTTGAAGATATGGGCACTGGGGAAAAATTCCTGAACAAAACAGCAAAGGCTTGTGCTGTAAGATCAAGAATTGACAAATGGGACCTCATAAAGTTGCAAAGCTTTTGTAAGGCAAAAGATACTGTCAACAAGACAAAAGGGCCACCAACAGATTGGGAAAGTATCTTTACCAATCCTAAATCAAATAGGGGACTGATATCCAATATATATAAAGAACTCAAGAAGTTGGACACCAGAAAATTAAATATCCCCATTAAAAAGTGGGGCACAGAGTTAAACAAAGAATTCTCAACTGAGGAATACTGAATGGCTGAGAAGCACATGAAAAAATGTTCAAAATCCTTAATCATCAGGGAAATGCAAATCAAAACAACCCTGAGATTCCACCTCATACCAGTAAGAATTGCCAAGATAAAAAATTCAATTGACAGCAGATGCTGACGTGGATGTGGAGAAAGGGGAACACTCCTCCATTGTTGGTGGGACTGCAAGCTTGTTCAAACACTCTGGAAATCAGTCTGGCGGTTCCTCAGAAAATTGGACATAGTA
Source organism: Mus minutoides (assembly GCA_902729485.2). Lineage (NCBI taxonomy): Eukaryota > Metazoa > Chordata > Mammalia > Rodentia > Muridae > Mus > Mus minutoides. Next base: position 461,589 of record LR753453.1, read on the forward strand.
CTACCGGAAGATCCAGCAATACCTCTCCTGGGCATATATCTAGAAGGTGTTCCATCTGGTAATAAGGACACATGTTCCACTATGTTCATAGCAGCCTTATTCATAATAGCCAGAAGCTGGAAAGAACTGAGATGTCCCTCAACAGAGAAATGGATACAAAAAATGTGGTACATTTACACAATGGAGTAATACTCAGCTATAAAAAAACAATGAATATATGAAATTCCTAGGCAAATGGATGGATCTGGAGGGTATCATCCTGAGTGATCACAAAAGAACTCACATAACATGTACTCACTGATAAGTGGATATTAGCCCAGAAACCTAGACTACCCAAGATGCAATTTACTAATCACATGAAACTCAAGGAGAATAAAGATCAAATTGTGGACACTTCGCCCCTTCCTAGAGTTAAGAACAAAGCACACATTGAAGGAGTTACAGATATCAAGTGTGGAGCTGAATCAAAAGGATGGACCAACCAGTGACTGCTGCAGCCGGGGATCCATCCCATAATCAGTCACCAAACATGGACACTATTGCATATGCCAGCAAGATAGTGCTGAAAGTGCCCTGATATAGCTGTCTCATGGGAGGCTATACCAGTGCCTGGCAAACACAGAAATGGATGCTCACACTCAACTATTAGATGGAACACAGGGTTCCCAAGGAAGGAGCTAGAGAAAGTACCCAAGGATCTGAAGGGGTCTTCAACCCTTTAGGTGGAAGAATAACATGAACTAACTAGTTCCCCCAAAGCTCATGTCTCTAGCTGCATATCTAGAAGAAGATGGCCTAGTTGGCCATCATTGGGAAGAGAGGCCCCTCGCTCATGAAAACTTTATATGCCCCAGTACAGGGGAACGCCAGGGCCAATATGTGGGAGTGGGTGGTTAGGGGAGCAGGGCAGGGGATGGGGGATGGCTCAGGGGACTTTCGGGATAACATGTGAAAGTTATATGAAGAAATTATCTAATAAAAAAACAAACAAACAAAAAGAAATACAGTCCGTACAGACAAGGCTCAGTTTGAAATTCCATTGCTTTATATAACATGGAGCCACTTAGAGCAGATTAGATTGATCTCAACAGATATTTGGGATAAGAATAATGGAAGTCTGTGTTTGGCAGTACTTCCTGTCCCTGAGGCATGTAATTGCTGCATGGTTGTATGTGTGTTTCCTTGGTATGAATTCCGTAAATGAAAACTTTGCTTTTCAAGACAAATAATTCGTTTCACACTTGACACAGATCAGAATGAACTCATATCTGAGTGTTATTCAGTCTCATTGTTTCAGGAAGGGAAAGCTTTCTTGGAAAAGAAACCTCTTCCCAAAACCAGAGGTAGGAAATAGAAAAGGGGAACCTTGGTGGATATCCCTTTAATTTTGGCAAGGCCCCTTTGCAGGCTTATGCAACTCTGAGCTTTCCTGCAGAGGAGTGAATGGTCTCTCACCTCTCTAGCCCACATACATAATATCCTGAGTCATATGCCCTTTGAGATTAATAACATAATTTCTGGGAACTGGAGAGATGGCTCAGTAGTTAAGAGCACTGGCTACTCTTCCAGATGGGCCTGAGTTCAATTCCCGGCAACCACATGGTGGCTTACAACCATCTGTAATGGGATCCGGTGCCCTCTTCTGGTGTGTCTGAAGAGAGCAACAGTGTACTCATATACATAAAGTAAATAAATCTTTTTTTTTTTTTTTTAAGAATTTCTCTTTTACAGATAAAGTGACAGAAGCAGAGAAGTTTAGTTCAATGCCAGTCAAATCAGTCAAGGATTTATGTCTGAGCTCAATTGTAATATTATTTTTCCTATAACATTTCAGTGATTCCATTATCTTCTAGAATGGGTGAAAGTTTTGGGTGTACAGACATGGACATGCAGACTTCCTATCCAGCATCTTATATTTACCTGTGTTGCTTCCCACCATTGCATAGCCTGCCCATTCTATTGAACCCCAACCTCTTCCTTTAGACCACACTCACTCCCCTTTCTTCCATGTTCTCTTTCTGATAATTATTTCCTAAAGTGAACCGTCATGGTGAAGTCAAGTCTCTCATGCGCGAGCTGTTTATTCCTCAGGGACATTTGAAGAGTAACTACTAAGCTTGTCCTCTTGAGCTTTCTCTCCCAAGAGGCCAAGTGATAATCTTTTAAGTCATCATGTTAAATATGAGCAGATCTCTTCCAAGGTCTTTAAGGGGGCAGTCTCCAAAGCACATGACTTGATAATGTTTTGTGAAAATCCTAGAGACAGCCATGAGGTAATAGAATGCAGCGTCTAGTTGTGCTGTGTGCCTATAAGAGGGTTTCCTTCATGATTCTTGTCACTGGTGACTGCAGATGATGAGCAAGTGATATCTCTGTGCTCAGGGGTCACTAGGCACAGCTGAGTCACCTGGATCAAGAGACTTTGTTCTGAGGCCTGCTGATTCTTTCTCTTTCTTTCTTTCTTTCTTTCTTTCTTTCTTTCTTTCTTTCTTTCTTTCTTTCTTTCTTTCTTTCTTTCTTTCTTTCTTTCTTTCTTTCTTTCTTTCTTTCTTTCTTTCTTTCTTTCTTTCTTTCTCTCTTTCTTTCTCTCTTTCTTTCTCTCTTTCTCTCTCTCTTTCTCCCTTTCTCTCTCCTGTTCTCTCTCCTGTTCTCTCTCTCTCTCCCTCCCTCCAACCCTCTCTTTCTTTTTTAGAAGAGAACAGACAGTGATTTCAGGAATAAGTACTTTGCATACTTTGCATGCACTATCATGATCTAGAAGGTTCTGACTGTATACTAGGTCAGTGAGCCAATACTTACCTTTCTCCATATGCAAGGTGAACCTTAAAGGAAAGAGACCTTCCCTGGTACCACTAGTTACAATTATTTAGGACAATGTTAGAGTGTTTTAATAATTGAGAAAGCATTTATGGTCAGTTCATCATAACCTTCATGATAATTCTTTTGCTTTTAGGTTTTAAATGTTTGTTTTTCATGTACTTATGAAGAACAGAGTCACAAGTCAGTACTTGTATACAATGTACTATGATCATGTCAGGGCAGTTAGCATTTCTGTTGTTTCAGACATTTCTTTCCTTTGTGCTGGGGACATTCCAAACCTTTACTAGCTGTGTTGAAATACACAGTGAATTGTGAATTGTCTGCTGGAGCCATCCTAACATGCTATTAAAGACGGTTTTGTTCTAATATACATTGTTAGTTGGTTTCATATTTTTAAAATAAAATATTTTTATTAAATTAGTAATAACTTACTCTCATACATTTAGATTTGAGTACATACAAAATTTCAACTTTATCAGAGACTATATTACCTGTTGTAGAAGGTATGTATGTATGTATGTATGTATGTATATATGTATGTACCTGTAAGCATGAGTATGCTTTCATGAATGTGGAGGCCAGAGTTCTATGTGTGTTTCTTAGGAACTTGTTTTTGTTTTTTTGTTTTTTTGCTTTTTCTTTAAGACAGGGTTTCTCTGTGTAGCTCTGGCTGTCTGGAACTTACTCTGTAGACCATGCTGGCCTCGAACTCAGAAATCCACCTGCCTCTGCCTCCCAAGTGCTGGGATTAAAAGTGTGAGCCACCACTGCCTGGCAGGAATTTATTTTTTGAGACAAGGCTGATGCTTGGGGCCTGCTGATTATAATAGTCAGGCTGGCCAGTGAGTTCCAGGGAGATTCCTGTCTCTACCCACCAAGAACTGAGATTAAACTTGTAAACCACTATGCCCCACTTTTTGTGTGGGTTCTAGTGATTGAATCTTAGGTTTTCATGATTTCACAGCAAGAACATTACCAACTGAGCTACTGCCTCACTAGCAGCCCCAATTTTAGGAGTTTTTGATATCTAAAATATGTGTAAGAAATGATACAGGCAATTTGTTAGAGCCTATGACCATGGTGCAATTCAAGAATAAATTAACTTGCCTACTACTCCTTACTAATATTCTACAGATCTGCACTGAAGGTCATGATACATATCTTCAAATGGCAGTGTCTCTCTGTGGTTCTGGCTTCCTCGTCTCCCTCAGTATATGTCCTCTGCATTTCAGAACATCACACAGAGACCAGAAGGCTCCATTCTAACCCTATGGCATCATCCCAGAATCTTCTGAGTTGAGCAAATCACAATCCCTGGTTAGGATTGCTATCTTCCCTTGTCATGTATGCAATAAGATTCCCTCACTGAATTTTCCAATCCAGATCTTATTACTTCTCAATTCTTTCCATACTCTGTTATGTTCTGGCTTCTCTTTTCTTTTAGACAACCCTTTTATTAAAGATAGAGCCTAGATTTTCCTAGGTCCCTTTATTCTGCAAACATTATTTTAATATTCCTTATGATCCTGAGACTGTTGCAGGCACTGTGCATATAGGCAAGAAACCAACACAATCTTTGTTCTTCATTGTTGTGTCATTGTATGGGGTAGGATTTTAATATACAAAAATACTATGACAGTTGTTAATAAGAGGAAACATACAAGTAGAAGTGAGAGTGTCCTGAGGTGTGTGTGGGATATCTTATGCAGCATGCTTCTAGAGACTTATGCCTGCGTTATGTAGTACCCTTAATTCTTCCTGAATTGTATAAGCTATTAGAACAGTTGTGACTATATATTGCCTGGAAAATGACAGCTCCCTGATCAGAGTTTGCTGAGGAAGTAATTAATGATTTCATGAACTTCCTGAAGTAGAGGAGGTTGGAGAGATGCACAAGAGATGAAGAGGAATAGAGAGAAAGTTTACAAGAAAGTTTCATAATGACCCTTAGATAGTCCCTTTCTTTTGGTATCATAGTCACAAGGAGAGACTCCAGCATTTAGTCCTAAGAAATGAAAATCGTACTTAGGTAAATTTCAAGAGAATTGATCACTTCCATTCTAGGCTGAGACCAGGAAGCTTGAAACTCATTCAAACATGTTGGTGTCACCTAATATAGATAAATTTAATATACAACACCTTCCATGCATTTCTATGGAATGTTGATCACTACCTGTCAAAACTGCCCTATTCATTTAAAATGTATTGACACATTGAACAAATGTACTGTTACAACTGAATGATTAACCTATCTTCACTACACATTACCGTCCATGTTTTAAAATTTTATATGTAATACAGTTAAGTAAAAGAGATATTTCTAACAATAGTATGGGGAAGAAATAAAATTACAAATTATTTTTATTTACTTTAGGACTATGATTTAATTCAAAGTATATGGTATTCTATGACATCTTATGCTTTTCAGCCTAAATTTCTAAGCCATATCGTATTGTTATTTCTTCTTTTATGTGTAAAAGATTCATTAATCCAATTGTATAGCTATTTTCCAAACTCAAAATAGATAATTTTTTTGTGTGGTCAGTCTTCTCTTGTAATGCTCTGTCAGAATTCTTCAAGTGAATGGAAGCTAGAGCCGGGACTGTGACTTCATTCTTACACACTGTGTTCCTAAGAATGACCCAGGGCTCCACTACAGCAATGAGGGGGCAGAATGAAAGCTCTGTGGCCGAGTTCATCCTCTTGGGATTTTCGAACTATCCTGAACTCCAAAGGCAAATGTTTGGAGCTTTCTTAGTTATTTACCTGGTGACTCTGACTGGAAATGCCCTCATTATGTCTGTCATCCTCCTGGACCGGAGCCTGCATATCCCCATGTACCTGTTCTTGCAGAACTTGTCTGTGGTGGAGACTGGCTTCAGCACAACTGTTATGCCTGAGATGCTGGTGGTCCTGACTAGTGAGAAAGCAACCATTTCCTTTGGGGGCTGTTTTGCACAGATGTACTTCATTCTTCTCTTTGGTGGGACTGAGTGTTTTCTCCTGGGGGCCATGGCTTATGATCGATTTGCTGCAATCTGCCATCCTCTGTCCTACCCTGTGATTATGAACAAAAGAGTTTTTATGACGTTAGTGACATGCTCCTGGCTCTCAGGAACCATGATGACTACTCTGCAGACCACATGGGTGTTCAGCTTTCCCTACTGTGGCTCCAATGAAATTAACCACATCTCATGTGAAACCCCCGCAGTACTGGAGCTTGCATGTACCGACATCTTTTTCTTTGAGATCTATGCCTTCACAGGCACTGTTCTCATCATTTTGACTCCCTTCGTGTTGATTCTTTTGTCTTACATCCGAATCCTTTTCTCCATCCTGAAGATGCCATCCACTACAGGGAGGCAGAAGGCCTTTTCCACGTGTGCCTCTCATCTCACCTCTGTCACCCTCTTCTATGGCACAGCCAGTATGACCTATTTGCAGCCCAAATCCAAGTACTCACCAGACACCAAGAAACTGATGTCATTGGCTTACTCTTTGCTCACTCCTCTGCTGAATCCACTTATCTACAGCCTGAGAAACAAGGAGATGAAAAGGGCTGTGGTAAAATTATGGGAAAGAAAAGTGGCTTTACACTCAACCTGACATGTTGAGGAGTCCTGTGATATTCAGATAGGTCATAACTGAACTGTGAATGAACTAACAAGATGAAAACTAAATTTCTTGGTGAGCATGCTTTAATACTTTCTTTCTAAAACTATTCTATAATTATTAATATTGTTGTTGCTGTTGTTGTTATTTACTTCACAAGCACACTTTCCTTTCCCTCCTCTCTTCTGGGTCCTTCCTCCCACCTCCCCTTTGCTCTGCCCACCCACTCCTTCTGTCCTTATTCAGAAAAGGCCAGGCTTCCCATGGATATCATCCAAAGATGACATATCAAGATGTAGTATGAAAAGGTACCTCCCTCGTATTAAGGTTGAACAAGGCAACCCAGTATGAGTAAAAGAGCTCCAAAAGCTGGCAAAAAAATTAGAGACAGCCCCTACTCCCACACTGTTAGGAGTCCTACAAGAAGACTAATCTATACAACTGTTACATATGTGCAGAGGACCTACGTCAGCCATATGCAGGCTCCCTGGTTGTCAGTTCCACCTCTGTGAACCTCTATGAGCCAGTTTAGTTGATTCTGTGGATTTTCTTTGGGTGTCTTTGACCCCTCTGGCTCCTAAAAGCCGTCCTCCCCTCTCTTCCACAGGATTTCTCAAGTTCTGCCAAGTATTTGCTGTGGGTCTCTGCTTCTGTTTCCATCAGTTGCTGAATGAAACCTCTCTGAAGACAATTGGACGAGGCACCAGCCTACGCGTGTAGCAGAATAGCATTAGGCATCATTTTATTGACTTCTTGGTCAGATGTGTTTTGTTCTATCCTAGGTTCCTGGACTGACTAACCTCTGGGTCCTGGGCCACCCAAGAGTGTCAGGGGTCTCATGGCATGTGTCTCAGGCACAATTGTTTATTTTTAAAGTTTTAAAATGCCATTTAAAATTTTGCTTTCTTAAAAAAAAACAATTGCAGACATCTTTTATTGGTTTATTTAATTTCTGACAACTGTTTCCACACAGTGTGTCATCCTTTGGTCCATAAACCCACAGACTAAAAACATTCTTGAAGAATATTTACATATAAATAGAAATGTGTGCATTTATATATAAATATAAATGTATCCTCAAGATGACAGAAACCTTTGCAAATAAAATTAAAATTGAATCTGAGTGAGAAATGATCAGATTTTCTACTTTGGCAAAGACTGAAATCTCTCCGGTCAGCCATGTTGGAGTTGGATCCCTGAGTACAAGGGAAGGAAAAAACACATGACAGAAGAACTATGTTCTCCAGGAGCAGGGCATGAGTCTGGGAGGCAGGCTAAGGCCAGGGGAGAGAGGCATGGATGCACTGGGGAGGTGTGTGTGTGTCTGTAGTTGTACATGGGAGACCATGGGTGGAGACAAAATTAAGTTTCCTATTTTCACAATAGCAGCTAAGTCATAATGGACAGAGACTTGGATTTTATCTTCTGGCCAATGTGACATCTGGGGCCAAGTGTTCCTGACAACTTGCCAGATACTTGAAACATTTCCATTCCCACATAGCCTTTGGTGACACTGGTGTCCTGAGCCTATAAGGACGGGACTGGAGTGCAATTCTATGAGATGGGCACCCTCTCTTCACTCTGCACCCCAGAGTAAGACTGTCGATTCAGGGCAGCTCTTGAGAAGGTGCAGCTTAGAGGACAGAGGCTTTCTTAAGGGTTTTCTTATGGTTTGAGTGGTCAAAGTCCAGCTGGCCACTGAGGGAAAGAGTGGCTGCTAGCCACGTCATGCTTTAGGTCCTGTGTGATGGTGACCACTTCAGCTGTGGTGGTACTGTGGCCTACACTGAGCCAGATTGCATTCTGAGCCATATCCATGGTGATACCACAACTCAGCACCACCAGAGATGGCTGGTCTTCATGATCTGAGTGATGTGAAGCTCCCACATTGGCCAGTAGTGTCTGGTACAGTACAAGCAGCACATATCCTTGGAGCTGGAACAGCTGGATGGAAATGTCTCAGGTGTTTGGAAGTCTCTCCTCCCTTGGAAACCAGCTGTTCAGATGGATTTCCTTACCAAATTATCCTCCAGCCTCTCCTCTAGGTAACCCCAAGACACGAGGGCTTCATAAACCTGACAATTTTCACTCACCAGGTTAGCAGCTTTCCCAAGGCCATCAAACATGGGCGTGCTCTCAGTCCCTGGCCTGAAATTCTGTTCTTGTTCACCTCCAAACAGCATGGGATACAAGGGGTTAACTTTACCGATCCCTTGTACAAACAGAGCACCAATTCTGGAACCATAGAACTTGTGCCCCACGATGGTCAGAAAGTCCACACCTAAGTCCACTACATCCACTCCCTTCTTCCCAGTGCCCCAGCAGTATCTGTGTGCATAAGGACTTGGGGCAGCCTGGAAGCAGCCAGGATCTGGTTCTGTGCCTTAATGTGTCAACTGATCCCTGAGACAAGCATAATGACACTGGTCTTGTTATGGGCCATTATGATGGTCATTAGGCTTATGGTGGGGCTAACAGCCTCACCTCTGCCTGCCCATTCACCTTTGATACAAAAGTGTCTAAGTGGGCAAAGTGACCTCTGCTATTTGTCTTTCTATTAGGTGTCCCAGGGGCAGCTGGCTGGAGTCACGTTCCACTGTGCAAGTAATAAAATGGGGCCTGGTCCCCTCCTCAGGACTGTGCTGGTCAGTCATGTGCCTCTTCAGGGTCTGCTGTTCATGGAAACATCTTACCATAAAGTGGTTTACTAAATTTGACTCAGTGCTCCAGGAAGTAAATGAGGCTTTCCCCCTATCTTCTTGGCTAGACTCACTTGAGCTGTGTTTATAATGTCCTTGGCCATCCTACCTGTCCAGAGGTCTCTCTCGATACCTTCCATGCACCTTTCAACATGCTCATACATCCTGCTTGCCCCTGTGTTGCCTTTTTAACATAAAAAGTAAATTCTTTATTTCTAAAGCAATTCTTTATTTTTTAAAAATTTAAGATTCTTTAAATTTTATTTTAAATTCTTTATTTTAAAAAATCTCAGCTTATTTCTCTCTTTTAATCCTACAGTCTATTGGTTTTAGGGTGCACATGTTTCTATAACACACAATACAACCATTTATTGATTTATTTTGCATATATATATATATATATATATATGTAGAATATTGCTATTAAGACAATATTTTACTAAACAAACATGTAGTCCCAATAGTCCCAAATTTTCATATGCTTGGTGATCTTTTTTTTTTTTTCAGCTTGGCCAATGAATGTGTTTTATTGTAATCACAAGAACATGGGCTAGAGGTTATTTATAGGAGCAGAAAGGACTCACAGGCAACTGCATCTTCAAAGCCTGTTGCAGCATGAGCAACAGCTTCCAAAACCTGGGGAACTGTAAATACATGGAACAGGCTGCAAGATTATCAACAGGTTGGAGGTGTCCTTTACAAGTGAATCTGTTCTAAACCTCTTCCAGGCAGCTTGGGTGGTTTCTGGTTGTCCCAAGCAGCAGGGCTGGTCTCATGAGTTCTCTTTAGATCTTGGCTCGTCTCAGTTTCTTTGTGTCTCAGCTTTCTTCCCTCTGAGAGTAATTCAAAGCTTTTATTGCTTACTCGGTAAATGAGGGGCCTAGTGAATACTATACATTTCAGGGGGTTCCTGAAGGTATTGTCAATTGTTTACTTTCCTGTAGTATGGAATGTTTCAATCTCAGTGGAAATTGTCACAAAAGAGATGATCCATGGTTGATGTTTGCCTAGAGCACAATCAGCTCTTCATTTGAAAGCCATCGTTACAAAGAAATAAAGTATATGGCAATTGAAGCTTATTTACTGTAGTCTTCTAAAAATGACTTCTTTTTCTTTTCTTTTCTTTTCTTTTCTTTTTTTTTGATCTTATTTATTTATTGGACATGATTTTTTTCTTTTTTTATTATATATTTTCTTCATTTACATTTCAAGTGCTATCCCACAAGTCCCCTATACCTCCCCCCCCCCCCCGCTCCCTTACCCACCCACTCCCACTTCTTGGCCCTGGCATTTCCCTGTAGTGGGGCATATAAAGTTTGCTAGACCAAGGGGCCTCTCTTCCCAATAATGGCGAACTAGGCCATCTTCTAATACATATGCAGCTAGAGGCAAGAGCTCTGGGGGTTCTGATTAGTTCATATTATTGTTCCATCTATAGGGTTGCAGACCTCTACAGCTCTTGGGTACTCTCTCTAGTTCTGACATTGGGGACCCTGTGTTCCACCCTATAGATGACGTTGATGCTTGGTGATTACTAAGTATTCTGTGGCAGATTCTTGGGTTGAAAATTGACAGGATGAGGCCTGTTGTGGACATATATTTTAATGATCGTTGTAAGGTGGTACACAACTGTAATTCAAGCACATGGAAAGTCATGGTGGGAAGCTGTGGAATTCAAGTCCAGCTTATTTTTATAATAAGTTCAAGGAAAGATTGTGTCTTGATAAAATAAGGGTATTCTCTGAGTTGTTGCCACGGAGCAGCCTCAGTGGACCCTCCCCCAATTTATGGGAGAAATTAGGGTTCCAGACAGGTGGGCAAGGAGTTGGCGATGAAAAGGGTGACAAACAGACACGGGTACAAGGGAATGCTGTATCTAGATGTAATTTTGTCAAAGTTAGCATCATATATATATATATATATATATATATATATATATATATATATATTACAGAAACAAAGAAATAGGGCGTCACAGCAGGCAAGGTACATTGAAGTTATCTGACACAAAACAGAGAAATGCCTTCAAAGGACTGGTAGGAACCAGGCAATGTTTACAGTTAAGAATAAAAGCAGCCCTGCCTAGAGTCAGCTAATGACAGGGGCCAGGAGAGTATTTCACACCCTAGTTGCAATTTATGCTATTCCTTTGAGCCTTGTGAATGAAAGCTAGCACCAGGGGGTTCTGCTCTAGCAGACCTTATCATGAATAATGGAATACTGTAGTTTCTCCTAAAACCACAACCCTCCTTTTTCCTAGGCTATGGTAAATTCTTGCATATGGGAATGCCAAGGTTCCAGGAGGCTAAGTTTCTGTGAAACTCTTTGCCTTGGGACTGCTTCCAGGCTTTCTAGGCCTGTCACACAAGTCACTACTGGAGTGGATGTTGCACTTTGTGTTTTTGGTTGAGGATTTGAGCTCTCAGCTTCCTTCACCTGTCATCCTCTCTGTGGTTTACTGCCATGCTTGCCTGCCCAAATAAACCCTTATCCTCTTTGGATCTGTAAGCTCAAGTTAACTCTTTCTTCTATATTTTTCCTTGGTCATTGTATTTTATCATATCCACAGAGAAGTAACTAGTACAATTTGGTACCAGGGAGTGGGGTGTTGCTATGAAGAACTTAACCATATTGCTTTTTGAAGAAATGTAGACCAGTTTGGAACTTTGGTATAGAAAAGTGGTTGACTTCTGCTATAAGCAGAGCTTAAAGGGCAATTTCTTTGGGGGCAATGACTTATAACTGATTTGCTGTAATCTGCCATCCTCTGTCCTAAGTGGTGATTATGAATACAAGGATGTTTATGAAATAAGTGATGTGTTCATAGATCTTGGGCATCATAGTGGTTATTGTGAAGAACACATGGGTGTTTAGCTTCCCCTACTGTGACCACAAGGAAATTAACCATCTCTTCTGTGAGACTCCTCCTGTGCTGGAGCTTACCTGTGCAGACAGCATAGCCTAAGCCAACCAGAAGATTTGCTGCATTCAGAGCAGTTGGTAAGAGCCCACCTCCCCCACCCCAAGTCCCAGAGTTGTTGCTGAGAGCCAAGTGGACTCGGGACTTATCACCAGGCCAAGCTAGCCAATCTGCTCCCTTGAAGACCCATATCCTGAGTCATCCCAGAAGATCTGCTGCACTCAGAGCAGTCTGGCAACTGACACCACAGCATGAGGCATCCCAGGAGATCTGCTGTGCATAGGGCAACTGAACAACTGATCACCAGCTTGTCTGCTCCCCTGAAGACACCACAGCTTGAAGGCACCCCAGGAGCTCCTCTGTACACAGGGCAACTGGGCAACAGACACTCCAGTCTGTAGACATTCTGGGGGTTCTGTGGTAGGCAGGGCAACTGAACTGACAGATGAAAGCCTCCCTGGAGTTCTGCTTCACACAGGGAAAGGGAAAGGGAAACCACAGTCTGTAGGCTCCCCTGGAGAACAGCCTCACACCAACAATAGCTTGAAGGCATCTCTGAAGACTTAACAGTCTGAAGGTCTCCCAGGAGATCTACTACAGCCAGGACAACAGATCAGTAGCTTCTCTGTCCCCTCTGAAGAGACCCCAATTGGAAGGCCCCACAGGTGGCCTGCTACAGCCAGAGTTGCAGGCCTACTAGGAGACCTGAAGCAACCCAGGGACAAAAGAAGACAGAGTCATCCAGACCAGAAAACACCAGGGATAACCAGGTGGCAAGAGGCAAGCACAAGACCATAAGCAACAGAAGCCAATATACATGGGCATCATCAGAACCCAATTGTCCCATCACAGCAAGCACTGAGTTCAATAACACTCCGGAAAATCAGGAAGCCGACTTAAAATCCTATCTCATGAAGGTAATAGAGCCATGTAAGGGGGATATAAATAACTCACTAAAAGAAATACAGGAAAACACAGGTAAATAGGTAGAAGCCCTTAAAGAGGAAACAAATAAAATCCTTAAAGAAATACAGGAAAACACAATCAAACAGGTGAAGGAATTGAATAAAGTGGTCCATGACCTAAAGGTAGAGGTAGAAACAATAAAGGAAACACAAATGGAGGCAAACCTGGAAATGGAAAATCTAGGAAAGAGGAATTACAAATGTAAGTATAACCAACAGAATATAAGAGATAGAAGAGAGAATCTCAGGTGTAGAAGATACTGGGGAAGAGATTGACACAACTGTCAAAGAAAATTCAAAATGTAAAAAAATCCTAACCCAAAACATCCAGGAAATTCAGGACACAATGAAAAGACCAAATCTAGGAATAATAGAAATAGAGGAAAACAAAGTTTCCCAGCTCGAACAACCTGAAAATGTCTTCAACAAAATCATAGAAGAAAACTTCCCCAACCTAAAGAAAGAGATAGACATTAAGGTACAAGAAGCCTGTAGAACACCAAAAAATTGGAACTAGAAAAGAAAATCTTTGGGGCCAGAAGCAGAGACCTGGCTCTGGACCTGATCCCTCACAGCACACACCCCATTTGCAGCTTGACCCCCTAGGTATTCAGACATACCCAGCTTTATAAGTAAGATCTTAAACCCTGCCCAGAGACCCGGAGTTCTAGGACCTCTGTAAACAGGGGAAGCAGATTCTCACCCAGCTGGATACCAGAGTGCCTTCCAGCTCTCACTTGTGCTGCCAGAAGCAGAGACCTGATCCCACACAGCACACACACCAGTAGCAGCTTGAACCCCAGCTTGTCTCCCAGGATAACAGGATCACAGGAAGGACAGGCTCCAGTTAGATACAGGGATGCCAAATAATACTAGAGATAACTAGGTAGTGAGAGCTAAGCATAAGAATATAAGAAACAGAAACCAATTTGACAGAACCCAGGTATCCCACCACAGCAAGTCATGGACACCCAAACACTCCCTTAAAACAAGATTCAGAACTAAACACTCATTTCATGAAGAATAGAGGACTTTAAGAAGAACATAAATAAAAATGGAAGGAGGAGATACATGACTCCCTTAAAGAAATGCAGAAGAACAGGAGTAAACAAGTAGAAGCCTTTAAAGAGGAAACTCATAAATCCCTTAAAGAAATACAGGAGAACACAATCAAACACAGGAAGGAATTGAACAAAACCATCCAGGATCTAAAAACTGAAGTAGAATTGTTAAAGAAAACTCAAGGGGAGAAAGCCCTAGAGATGTAAAACCTAGGAAAGGGAACAGGAGTCACAGATGCAAGCATCACCAAGAGAATACAAGAGATAGAAGAGAGAATCTCAGAGGCAGAGGATACAATACAAGACAGACACAACAGTGAAGGAAAATACAAAAACCAAAATGCTCCTATCTCAAATATTCAAGAAATCCAGGATACAATTAAAAGACCCAACCTGAGAATAATGGGTATAGAAGAGTGTGAAGACTCCCAAGTCAAAGGGCCAGCAAAATCTTCAACAAAATTACAGGAGAAAACTTTCCTAATTCAAAGAAAGAAATGCTTACAAACATACAGAACACTAAGCAGATGGAACCAGAAAAGAAATTCCTCTCATCATATAATAATTAAAACATAAAATAAAATGTACAGAATAAAGAAAGAATATTGAAAGCAGTAAGGGGAAAAAGGTCAAGTAACATATAAAGGCAGACCTATCAGAATTACACCAGACTTCTCAACAGAGAATATAAAAGCCAGAAGATCCTGGGAAAATGTCATACAGATCCTAAGAGACCAAAAATGCCAGCCCAGGTTAATATACCCAGGAAAACTCACAATTACCATAAATGGAGAAACCAAAGTTTTACAAGACAAAACCAAATTTAAACAATATCTTTCTACTGATCCAGATCTACAGAGGATAATAGAAGGAAAAGGCCAAAACAAGGAGGGAAACTACAAGCAGAAAAAGCAAAAAATTAATCTTTTCACAGTAAAACCAAAAGAAGAGAAACACTAATGTAATTCCAACTCTAACAATAAAAATAACGGAAAGCAATGATCATTGGTCCCTAATATCTCTCAGCACCAATGGACTCAATTTCACAATAAAAATACATATGCTAACAGACTGTAGATGTAAACAGGATCCAGAATTTTGCTGCATATAGGAAACACATCTCAGAGTCAAAAACAGACATTACCTCAAAATAAAAGGATAGGAAAATAATTTCCAAGCAAATGGTCCCAAGAAACAACCTGAAGTAGCCACCCTAATATCCAACAAAATAGACTTTCAACCAAAAGTCATCAAAAAAGATGGGAAAGGTCACTACATACTTATGAAAGGAAAAATCCACCAGGATGAAACTCTCAATTCTGAATATCTATGCCCCAAATGCAAGGCCACCCACATTTATAAAAGAAACATTACTGAAGCTTAAACACACATTGAACATCACACAATAATAGTAGGAGATTTCAACACCCCATTCTCACCAATCAATGGACAGATCAGGGAAACAGAAACTAAACAGAGACACAATGAAACTAAAAGAAGTTATGAACCAAATGATTTAACAGATAACTACACAACATTTCACCCTAAAACAAAAGGATATATGTTCTCTCAGAATCTTATCGTACCTTCTACAAAATTAACCATATACTCAGACACAAAACAAACCTCAACAGATATAAAATCAATGAATTAATCTCATGTATTCTATCAGGTCACCACAGATTAAGGGTGGTCTTCAATAGCAACAATAACAACAGAAAGCCCATGTACACATAAAAGCTGAACAACTATTACTCAGTGATAACTTGGTCAGGGAAGAAATAAAGAAAGAAATTAAAGACTTTTTAGAATTTAATTAAAATAAAGGTACGACATACCCAAACTTATGAGACACAATGAAAGCAGTGCTAAGAGGAAAACTCATAGTTCTGAGTGCCTTCAAAAAGAAACTGGAGAGAGCATACACTAGCAGCTTAACAGCATGTCTGAAAGCTCTAGAACAAAATGAAGTAAATACACCCAAGAGTAGTAGATGGCAGGAAATAAACAAACTTAGGGCTGAGATCAACCGAGTAGAAACAAAAGAACTATACAAAAAATCAACCAAATCAGGATCTGGTTCTTTGAGAAAATCAACAAGATAGGTAAACCCTTAGCCAGACTAATGAGAGGGCTCAGAGATAGTTTCCAAATTAACAAAATCAGATATGAAAAAGAGACATAACATCAGAAACAGGAAATTAAAAAAAAATATCAGATCTTACTACAAAACTAGAAAACCTGTTTAAGTTGACTGAATTTCTAGACAGATACAAGGTACCAAAAGTTAAATCAGGATCAGATAAACCATCTAAACAGTCCATAACCTGAAAGGAAACAGATGTAATCATTAAGTCTCCCAACCAAAAAGAGCCAGGGCCAGATGGTTTTAGTGCAGAATTCTATCAGACCTTCAAAGAAGATCTAATACCAATACTCTTCAGATTATTCCCCCAAATAAAAACAGAAGATGTAATACCCAATTCTTTCTGTAAAGCCACAGTTACACTGATACCTAAACCATACAAAGACTCAATGAAGAAAGAGAATTTCAGACCAATTTTCCTTATGAATACCATTGCAAAAATACTCAATAAAATTCTTGAAATCCAAATCCAAGAAAACATAAAAAGGATCATCCATCAAGATCAAGTAGACTTCATCCCAAGGATGCAGGGATGGTTCAATATACAGAAATCCATCAATATAATTCACTATATAAATAAACTCAAAGAAAAAAAAAACACATGATCATATCATTAGATGTGCAAAAAGCCTTCCACAAAATACAACACCCATTAATGTTAAAAGTATTGAAGAGATAAGGAATTCAAGATGCATACCTAAATATAATGAAAGAAATATACAGCAAACCAATAGCCAACATTAAACTAAATGGGGAGAAACTCAAAGCAATCCCATTAATATCAGGGACTAGACAAGGCTACCCACTCTCTCTCTACCTATTCAATATGGTACTTGAAGTTCTAGCCAAAGCAATTAGACAACAAAAAGAGATCAAAGGAATAAACATTGGGAAGGAAGAAGTCAAGTTATCACTATTTGCAGATGATATGATAGTATACATAAGTGACCCCCAAAATTCTACCAGAGAACTCCTAAACCTGATAAATAAGTTCAGCAAAGTGGCTGGGTATAAAATTAACGCAAACAAATCAGTGGCCTTCCTCTACTCAAAGGATAAAAGGAATGAGAAAGAAATTAGGGAAAGAACACCCTTCACAACAGTCACAAATAATATAAAATACCTTTGTGTGACTCTAACCAAGCAAGTGAAAGATCTGCATAACAAGAACTTCAAGACTCAGAAGAAAAATCGAAGATCTCAGAAGATGGAAAGATCTCCCATGCTCATGGATGGGCAGGATTAATATAGTAAAAATGGCCATATTGCTGAAAGCAATCTACAGATTCAAAGCAATCCCCATGAAAATTACAACCCAATACTCCATAGACGTAGAAAGAGCAATTCTCATACTCATTTGCAATAATAATAATAATAATAATACCTAGGATAGAGCATTCACAAGACCAAGGGCCTCTCGGCCCATTGATGTCAGACTAGTCCATCCTCTGTTACCAGTGTGGGGGAATACCAGGGCCAGGAAGCAGGAGTGGGTGAGTTAGTGAGCAGGCAGAGGGGGGGAGGGTGTTTTTCAGGGGGAAACCAGGATCGAGGATAACATTTGAAATGTAAATAAAGAAAATATCCAATAAAAAAATAGGATAGCAAAAACTATTCTCAACAATAAAAAATTTCTGGGGAATCACCATCACAGACCTCAAGTTGTATTACAGAGCAATAGTATAAAAATGCACGGTATTGGTAAACAGGCAAGTAAATCAATGGAATAGAATTAAAGATCCAGAAATGAACCCACACACCTATGGATGCTTGATCTTTGACAAAAAAGCTAAAACCATTCAGTGGAAAAAAGACAGCATTTTCTTTTTTTTTTTTTTTTTTTTTTTGGTATCACATGCTTTTAATCTCAACACTACAGTGGCAGAGGTGTGTGGATCAGATTGGTCTAGGTAGCAAGTTAGAGGAAAGCCAGCACTAAACAGTGAGAACCTATGTCAATAAAAAATTATATAAATGTAAATAGATAAATATTCCCATGTGATTCTTTTTTAAAATTTTTTTATTTTTTCCCTTTTATTAAACATAGATTCTTTTCTCATACAATATATCCTGCTTATAATTTCCTCTCCCTCTTCTCCTGCTAGTTTCTCCTCCTCTCTGATCCTGATCTATTTTCTTTTTTTTTGTTTTCACTTTTTAAAAATTTATTATTAGAGAGTTTCTTCATTTACATTTCAAGTGTTATCCAAAAGTCCCCTATATCCTCCCCTGGCCCTGCTCCCCCACCCTCCCTCTCCTGCTACTTGGCCCTGGCATTCCTCTGTACTGGGGCCTATAAACATTGTTAGACCAAGGGCCTTTCTTCCCAAATAATGGCCAACTAGGCCATCTTCTAATACATATACAGCTAGAGACATGAACTCTGGGGGTTCTGATTAGTTCATATGGTTGTTACATCTATAGGGTTGCAGACCCCTACAACTCTTGGGTACTCTCTCTAGCTCCTACATTGGGGACCCTGTGTACTGCCCTATAGATGATTGTGAGCATCCACTTCTGTGTTTGTCAGGAACTGTCAAAGCTTCCTAGGAGACAGCTATATCAGGGTCCTTTCAGCAATGTCCTGCTGATGTATGCAGTAGTGTCTGCGTTTGGTGGCTGCTTATGTGATGGACCACCCGGGTGGGGCACTCTCTGGATGGCCCATCCTTTCATTTTAGCTCCAAGCTTTGTCTCTGCACATCCTTCCATGTATATTTTAATCCCTATTCTAGGGAGGACTGAAGTATCCACGCGTTGGTCTTTCTTGATTTTCTTGTGTTTTGGAAATTGTATCTTGGGTATTCTAGGTTTTTGGGCTAATATCCACTTATCAGTGAGTGCATATTAAGTGACTTCTTTTGTGATTGGGTTACCTCACTCAGGATGATATCCTCCAGATACATCCATTTATTCAGGAATTTCATAAATTCATTGTTTTTAATAGCTGAGTAGTACTCCATTGTGTAAATGTACCACATTTTTCTGTATCCATTCCTCTGTTGAGGGACATCTGGGTTCTTTCCAGCTTCTGGCTATTATAAATAAGGCTGCTATAAACATAGTGGAGCATGTGTCCTTGTTACTAGTTGAAATATCTTCTGGGTATATGCCCAGGAGAGGTATTGCTGGATCTTCTGGTAGTACTATGTCCAGTTTTCTGAGAAACCGCCAGACTGATTTCCAGAGTGGTTGTATCACCTTGCAATCCCACCAGCAATGAAGGAGTGTTCCTCTTTCTCCACATCCTCGCAAAGACAGCATTTTCAACAAATGATGCTGGTTCTACTGGCAGTCTGCATGTAGAAAAATGCAAATTGATTCATACCTATCTCCTTTGCACAAAGCTCAAGTCCAATTGGATCAAGGACCTCCACATTAAACCAGATATTCTAAATCTAATAGAAGAGAAAGTGGGGAAGAGCCTTGAATACTTGGGGAAAACTTCCTGAACAGAACACCAATGCCTTATTTTTTAAGAGCAACAATTGACAAATTGGACCTCATAAAATTGAAAAGCTTCTGTAAAGCAAGGGGCATTATCAATAGGACAAAATGGCAACCCACAGATTGGGAAATGGTATTTACCAACCCAACATCTGATAGAGGGCTAATATCTAGCATATACAAAGAACTCATGAAAGCCGACTCCAGAGAACCAAATTACCCTATTAAAAAGTGGAGTACAGAGCTAAATATAGAATTCTCAACCAAGGAATCTCAACTGGCTGGGAAACCCTTAAATAAATATTCAACATCCTTAGTCATCAGGGAAATGCAAATCAAAATGACCCTGAGATTCCACCTCACACTAGTCAGAATGGTTAGGATCAAAAACTCAGGTGACAGCAGATGCTGGCGTGGATGTGGAGAAAGAGGAACTCCTCCATTGCTGGTGGAATTGCAAGCTGGTACAAGCACTCTGGAAATCAGTCTGGTTCCTCAAAAAGTCGAACATAGTATTACCTGAGGATCCAACTATACTACTCCTGGGCATACACCCAAAAGATGCTTCAATATATAACAAGAACACATGATCCAATATGTTCATAGTAGCTTTTTTATAATAGCTAGAAGCTGGAAATAACCTCGATGCCCCTCAACAGAAGAATGGATGCAGAAAATGTGGTACATTTATACAGTGGAGTATTATGCAGCAATTAGAAAGCATGATTTACGACTTCATGAAATTCCCAGGCAAATTGATGGAACTTGAAATTATTATCCTGAGTGAGGTAACCCAGACACAAAAGAACACACAGGGTATGCACTCACTAATAAGTAGATATTAGCCCCCAAAGCTTGGAATACCCAAGATACAATTCACAGACCACATGAAGCTCAGGAAAAAGGAAGACCAAAGTGTGGGTGCTTCAGTCCTTCTTAGAAAGGGGAACAAAATACTCATCGGAGGAAATATAGAGACAAAGTGTGGAGCAGAGACTGAAGGAAAGGCCATCCAGAGACTGCCCTGTTGTAGATAGCCCAGGGGCTAATTATATTTGATGTTAATTTGATTCTCCTTTGAGTGGTTGTGATCAAAGAATGAGTCAGCACTCAGATGATTTCCTGTAAACTTGCTTCCAACCTTAATTTGTAAAACAAAGGAGAGCTGTAATTGGGCAGATAAAAGGGAAGGTGGAGCAGAAGGGGGTGTGGGGGGAGAAGAAGAGAAAATGGGAAGAGGCAGGAGGACAAAGAGAAAGAGGAGGAAGAAGAAAAGCAGAGCAGAAGCACATGGCCTGGAGAAAACACAAGAGCTAAGGGGCCTCATTGATGTGGCAGATGGTAGTGTAGTGGTAGATCTGCCCAATCTAGGTGCACAGCATGTAATCGTATTAACTGAGTTGTGTTTTCATTGCCGGGGCATATCTGGGTTGGAGAGTTATACCTCAACACTGCCCCACCTAGGGATCCATCCTATATACACACACCAAAACCAGACACTATTTTGGATGCCAAGAAGTGATCACTGTCAGGATCCTGATATAGCTGTCTCCTGAGAGGCTCTGCGAGAGCCTGACAAAAGCAGGCGGATGCTCAAAGCCAACCATTGGACTGGGCATGGGGTCTCCAATGGAGGAGTTAGAGGAAGGACTGAAGGAGATGAAGGGGTTGACAACCCATAGGAAGAACAATAATATCGACCAACCAGAAACCCCCTCACTGAGCCACACCCCTAGATATTTAGCCAAATGAGTTGGAAATTCACATCCACACAGAAGACTGCACACATGTGTTTGTAGTTGCTTTATTACAATTTCTAGCAATGAGAAACAACCAAGTTGCCATTCAGTAGGTGAATGAATAAGTAGAAAAGTCAGTCTAAAATGCCATGTATCCTGTAAACCCAAATCAATGTCATTATAAATCAAGAAATACTATGGGAACAGAGACAAGATCTTAGCAGAGATTCTCAGGTGGCAGGGAACAGATGGCTAAGTGGCTGCATAGGGAGCTTTAGGACAGATTCTATTCTACATGACATTGGAATGATGGTCCACGACATTATGGATCTGTCCAATGAAGAAAATGTAACAAAAGTATGGACCGTAGTTAATTTAAGAAGGTTAATATTTCTTTATTGTCATATAAATTACTAGAACCCATATCAAAATGAAAAAGTGAGAAATGTCCTAGACAACAAATCCCTTAAAGACACATTGGCAATCGCCACCTGTTTCCCATTATTCACTTCTCCTTTGTTTTCCTCCTCTTCCTCTTCCTTATTTTTCTTTCCCCTCCTTCTCCTTCTTCCTCCTTTGCCTTCTCTCTTTCTTACCCCTCATCACGTGCATTCCTTGTATATTTTAGGTATTAATTCTTATCAGATGCATGGTTTGTTCATAATTTCAACCATAACCTGACTTTTCACATCACTGAATGTTTTCTTTGATGTGATTTTAATGTGATGTCATTCCACCTGTCAGGTTTCATTCTTGTAGTGAGCTCATGATATGATATAAAAAACAAAACACACTCACCTATGTATGTATGCACGCACACATGTACACACATTTGGGCTTGCATGCATGCACACACACACACACACACACACACACACACACACACACATTCATCAGAAACACTCCTGTTAGCTTTCTTTCTGTGTCTTTATTTTAGAAATTTTATGATTTTAGAACTTACACTTAAGTCTTCAATTCATTTTCTTTTAGAGTTTTGGAGACAAGGTCTAACTCTATAGCCTTGGCTTGGTAGGCTTGGAACTCACTATATAGCCAAGTTGGCCTTGAACATGCTCCACGCCTCTTCCTCAGCCTTCCAAATTCTGAGATCATAAGTGTGAGCCAGTATATCTGCTTTAGTTGTTTTTATCTTTGAGTTTGTTTATATAGTGTATTACGTTGATGGATTTCCGTATATTAAACCATCAGTAATAGTGTCAGGCCTTGGAGCCTCCCCTTGAGCTGGATCCCAATTCGGGCCTCTCACTGGACCTCCTTTCCCTCAGTCTCTTCTCTACTTTTGTTCCTGCAGTTTTTCAGACAGGAACAATTCTGGGTCAGAATTTTTGACTGTGGGATGGCAACCCTGTCACTCCACTTGATGCCCTGTCTTTCTACCGGAGGTGGAATCTACAAGTTCCCTCTCCCCATTTTTGAGCATTTCATTTAAGGTCCCTCCATTTGAGTCCTGAGAGTCTCTCACCTCCCAGGTCTCTGGTACAGTCTAGAGGGTCCCTTTATCTCCTGCTTCCTGAGGCTGCCTTTTTCCATTCATTTTGATGGTGCTCAGGGCTTCACTCCTGTCCTGCTTGCCCAACACCTGGATCATGTTCCTCTTTTCCCCCAACCCCCTCATTGCTTTCTTATCCCTCCAAGTGCCTTTGAACCCTTTGGCTTCTTAACCTTTTTGAATTCTCTGGATTATTTACTGGGCTGTACTATTTTTTTTTTCTTTTTATTAGTGAGTACATACCAAGCATGTCCTTTTGGTCTGAGTTACTTCATTCAGGGTGATATACTATAGTTCCATCCAATTGCCTGTATAGTTCATGATATCCTCATTCTTAATAGCTAAATAATATTCCATTGTGTAAATGAAGAACATGTATCCATTCTTCCATTGTGGGTCATCTGGGTTGTTTCCAGCTTCTGGCTATTACAAATAAAGCCACTATGAACATAATGGATCACGTGCCCCTGTGACATCACCAGTGGGGAATCTTTTTGGTACAACCCAAGTTTTAAAAAAATATTTTATTTATTTTTTGTGAGTATTTTATTGTTATACTGTCTTCATATGCACCAGGAAAAGGCATCGGGTCCCATTACAGATGGTTGTGAGCTACCATGAGGTTGCTGGTAATTGAACTCTGGACTTCCGAAAGAGCAGTCAGTGCTCTTAACTGCTGAGCTATCTCTCCAGCCCACACAACCCAAATTTTTATGCTATCAAAGAATTTTTTGAAAATTTGATGATAATAAAACCAGGCTTTCCATAAAATAACTTTACACATTTTATAACAGTGTACAAGATATTTGCTTCGGATGAGATTTTCCCTTGCATCAGCTTGCTCTCACTGTGGCCTGAAACCCCTCCCTATCTTCTCAGGTCTTATTTTTAGCATCCGCTCAATGTCTGGTTCTATTTCCTTAAGGTCAGGCCAAGTCAGCTCATCACCCACACAACATTTTCATAACTGGGGACACAATGGTGAAGTCAAATCTCTTGTGTGAAGACATGCTCATTATTCCCTGTAGAAGCCTGGAAGAGAGTTTCACCTAGTTAGTACCTTGGTGTTTCCTGATCTCCACAGAGGGAAGTCTGTATGCATGGAGTGTAAGGTCTCCAGAGAGAAGGCTTCTCCCAGAGCATACAATGTTATAAAATCAGTGCACTCATTCACCAAGTTGTATGGATGGGAATGATTTTTAAAAATGATCCATTGGGGTAAGAATCAGCTCATAGTTTTTTTAGCTAAAGATTGTGCTTGAGATTCTGCCATTGGCTTCCACCTTATTGATTCTGTCAGGGGTTCCTATTTCAATTCTACTGGCATTTGGGGGCATTTGGCAAGTGATCACACTGCTTCGGTAAGAAAACCAGTTGCTCCAGTTGTTGCCTCTTTCTTCTTCACACAAGGGTCTAGATAACAGCTGTAGCTCTAAGGGAGTAAGCTTGCATAAGTCCTCAGTTCACAGTGAGTAGATCAGAGTGAGGTGGTCAAGAGCAATTCTGTAGAAGAAGAAACCCAGAGGAGAGAGACACTTGGTCAACATGATAAGGAAGGTTAATACCAAAGCCAGTGAAACACGCTGGTGAATTATCCAAGTTAGCACCAGGCACTCCATAATAAAGGAAGAGAAGGACCGGTCAGGTCCTGCTATTTATTTATTTATTTATTTATTTATTTATTTATTTATTTATTTATTTATTTATTGAGACAGGGTTTCTTTGTCTAGTCTTGGCTATCCTGGAACTCACTCTGTAGACCAGATTGGCCTCAAACTTAGAAATTCACTTGCCTCTGCCTCCCAAGTGCTAGGATTAAAGGTGTGTACCACCACTGCCTTGCTCTAGTTCTTATAAAACATTCACAAAAGTATGACTTAGATTTATTTAATGAATTTTATCAGCCTACTTGTTTGTTTAGTTAAATAAGATCCTCTCTGTATTATCTTATATTATAACTTGTTTTGTACATTAGAAATTTTGTTTTTGAGTTAAAGTTTTTAATTTTCCTTCAGAGATTATTTTACTTATTTCATGAAATTTTTGACATCAATAACATATTACTGTAGTTAGCTTAGACATTTGGTATTGGTATGTGTGTGTGTGCATGTGCATGTTATATGTGTGTGTGTATGTGTGTGTGTGTATGTGTTGGACTCTACATGTAGAGTTCAGAGGCCAACATTGGGCAGCTTCTTTTATAGTTCTTTGCCTTTTTATTTTTGTTCTTTGAGACAGGATTTCACTGTGTAGCCCTGATTGACCTAGAACTTGCCTGTCTCTGCTTCCTGAGTGCTGGGACTAAAGACATGCAGCATCATGTCAAGATATCTACCTTATTTTCTATGACAGAGTCTCATGGAACTTGAGCTTATCATTTCAGCTTTGCCAACTGAGCAGTGAGTCCTGGAATCTGCCTGTCTCCACTCTACCCCGTGCTGGGATAACAGATGCATATCACTATGTAGACCCAGATATTTCAAGTGGTTTCTGAGGCTCCAAACTCAGGTCCTCAAACTTGAATATGAACACCAAGCAAGTTACCCACTGAACCATCTCCCTAGTCCTAGGATACTACCAGAGTCATACTTAGTAAATCAACTTTTCTTTTTTTAAACTCTCTGTTATGCCCTAATAATCTGAGCGGAAGGTATCATATGTCTTCAGTTTGTTATAGAATTCTGTCCTCTGGCTTTCCTGTGTCATGTTCCATACTAAAATTCTGATGTTTCTCTCTAAAGCTTTATTTAAAGGCTGGCATCCTCTGTTCTAGTACTCAGGTCAGGTATCACTAGAACAATTCCCCTCACTTATGCTTCTAAAACTGTCTCTCCTACTCTTGTTTCCTTACATGCGTGGCAGAGAAATAAGCATTTTATTCTGTGAGTCAGGGGAGGCCTGAATGTTTTGGGAGGAAGCATGGGATTGTTTTGATGGAGTCGTAGGAGACACAGATGGGAAGAGGAGGTGTGAAACCTGGGAAGTCATCAGAGTTCCATATACTGATAAGAATGAATTTGAGTGGTGGCCAGGATCTGACAATATTTATGGGTTTCAGGCTCTAAGGATGTGCAAGTACTGACAGTGGGGAGAAATCTGGAAACAAGGGGAGTTAGAGTGGAGGAAGAATCAGGTAGAGGGGAGTCAAGTGGTGGGAGAGTGGGGAGCTTCCTACAGAAGACGGCTCTGAAGGGGAACTGGACAAGGAGGGGATTAGAAGATGGTAGAGAATCAGGAATTTTATGCTTGTTCATTGCCTGACTCTTGTTCCACCTCCCTCAGCCTAGCCCTGTTATTACTGCAGTTTTCTACTGATGAACAAGAAGCCCAGCTCAGAGCCAGAAGGGTTGTCAGGGGTAATTCCTGACCATACAGGTAGGGGTCCACATACAGGGAGGAGCACAGGCTCAAGCTGAACTGCTGTGGCTCCTCAAGACCAATTTTTTTTTTTTTTTTTTTGGTTTTTCGAGACAGGGTTTCTCCGTGTAGCCCTGGCTGTCCTGGAACTCACTTTGTAGACCAGGCTGGCCTCGAACTCAGAAATCCGCTAAACCAGTGGTGCTCATGCCACACAGCAGCCTCAAGCTTCTAGAAAAGTCAGACAGTGAATGTGCATCTTCTTAGTTCTCCTGTTGTTGATTATTTCCCTTTAGACACAGTAGTCAACTGAGGGTAGAGTCCAGGATTTCTCAATTTAAATAATTATTCCTCTATGGATTTATTAAATTTCAATTTATCACTTTTATCTATTACTTATGTGGCTAACTGTTTTCAATTTTGGGAACAACACAAAGCCTAGAACAAAACTATTGTCATTTTGCAGTTTATATTCTAGTTTATATTATTTTAAGCATAAAGCATATAATGATTGGATTATTTTTATTTGTAGTGAGTGCTCTGGCAAATGGCAACCAGGTAATAGGAGTTAGAGCTCTTGGTAGCAATGATGCTCAGAGTGGCTTGGGTGTCTTCTGTGGAATGTATCTTAGGTCTATCTGAAAGGCTCAACCAGTGAGTGTGTGACACAAACTCCAAGTATAGCGGTAGTTTCTTTTAAAGGGAGCAAGTGAGTCATAGATTTAGAATGGTCCTATATGGTATTTTTTAAAGTCATTTTCTGATCTCAAGAATCAATGATAGAAAATTGCTTTCTAAAATTTCTCAGTGGTCCATCGTGATCTGATAGGATGCATGGGACAATTTCAATATTTTTGAATCTGTTGAGGGCTGTTTTGTGGCCAATTATGTGATCAATTTTCGAGAAGGTGCCATGAGGTGCTGAGAAAAAGGTGTATCCTTTTGTTTTAGGATGAAATATTCTGTAGATATCTGTTAAGTCCATTTGTTTCATAGTTTCCGTTAGTTCCACTGAGTCTCTGTTTAATTTCTGTTTCCAGGATCTGTCCAT
>LR753452.1:0-105093 GCA_902729485.2 Mus minutoides
CATCGAAGCAACATGGTGCCTCTCTAGGTGACCCCTGGCAGGAGTCACTTTTCAGTGAGTGGCAGAGCTGAGCCTACATAGATAGACCCTGATGCTCGTTCAGTGTCTATGAGAATTACAGAAATAGGTCACTGAACCTTTTTAAAAATAGAATTGACACATTTCAGGAAAGAACTTTTTTTTTTTTTCTGCTGAGACAGCATACAGTATGAAGTGAAACAAGCTCGAGAAGTAGAATTTTTAAAACCTTTTTTTTTTTCAGTTTTATTTACACTGTGTGTTTTACTGTGTTGCACAGATGCGTGGTATGTATGTGTGCCACAAGTGGGCCTGCTGCGAGAGGCGTTCGGAAAAAGGGTGTCAGATGCTCTGGAGTTGTGGGTGGCTATGAGTCATTTTGTGGGTGCTAGAAACTGGTTGAACCCAGGTCCTCTGCAAGAGCAACAGGTGCTTGTAACCGCTCTGTAGCCTCCCCACCTCCAAAGTAGAATTTAGGCACCTGGCATTAAACTTAAACATCATTTTTTTTAAAGATTTATTTTTTTATTGTATGTGCATTGGTAAGTTTTGCCTATGGCCTATATGTATTTCTGCGAGAGTCAGGTTGTCAGATCCCCTGGTACTGGAGTCACAGACTATTTTGAGCTGCCATTGGGTACTAACATTGAACATGAGTCTTCCAGAAGAGTAGCCAGTGCTCTTTACTACTAAACTGTCACTCTAGTCCAAATTTTAAGCATTCGTTTTTAAAAAACAATTATTTATTTTTATTTTATGTGCCTTGGTGTTTTGCCTGCATGTATGTCTGTGCGAGGGTGTAAGATCTTGTAGTTGTGAGCTGCCATGTGGGTACTAGAAATTGAACCCTGGTCCTCTGGAAGAGCAGTGAGCTCTTAACCACTGAGCCATCTCTTCAGGTCCAATTTAAACATTCTTAATGATAGTGACATACAGTGTCCCCACTGTGTCTTTGCTAAGAACCTATATATCCGCCTGGACAGCTTGGTCAGTTCTGAGGCATGAGCAAGTCCTTATGAACTTGTCCCCCACCCAGTCATTTGGCAACGGTTTTTGATGGAAAAGAAAAGCCACACCATCAACTGTTGGCAGTACTTGCTCTCTTGCCAAAGTCAAGATCGTCATCTTACCTGGGTTTGCCTTCTTCCCATGCAGTTACATCACAGTCCCCCAGATAAAGCTTGGGCAATTATCAAACACACGGCTGCTTTCTAAGACACAAGGCGACCATATCACCTTCAAATAGCACCATTTCAACTCTTCCAAGCACTTAGCTTATCATGGCTGGGACAGTCATACTCTGTTTTGCCCAAGGCTCCTTAAGACCAGCTAAAGTCCCAGTTCTGTTCTGTGGGAGGCTGTGTGTGACCTGCTCCTGAGCCATCTTTAGAAAGCTCTCTCCAGCTGTTGCCTGCCCCCTTCTCACAACAGTATCTCTGTTTCCTTCAAAACCCCGTCAGCTTCAGGGGGGAACTCAGGTCTCCTCTGGATCTCTAAGGAGCTTCTCACATCTCTATACTTGAGTCTGACGCAGAGATGAGCGTTGTCCAATTAGGAAAGCCAAGCCTCTGGTGGCCCCGAGAAAGGTGTTAATTCCAAGAATAGCAGGAGAAGACAGAAGAGGGACTCAGCTGTCTCAGGAAAAGGAAGTGAGCATGAGTGAGGCTGGAGCAAGGTAAATCTGAGTGTTCGGTGTTGTACTGTACCTAGCCCAAAGATGATGGGAAACAGAGAGAGGGACAGGTCGAAGACAAAGTTTTAGTAGAACACCTTTGAAAACACAGGCACCAGTGATAAGAGGAGCCAAGGAACCTGGCGTGGCATCTCTACCCAGACATAGAGATCTGCCCACACTATGTGCTCCGTTCCTAAGCATGAGATGGGCTCTTACTTTGCAGGAGACATGGCTGTGGACTCTGGAACTACTATCATGGTTCAAAGGCTATTTCCATTCAGATGGGAGGGGCAAAAACCAAGTTAGACAATATTCAAAAAGCTCATTTTTCCATGCTGATAACCACTCTTGAAAAATGATGAGGGATGTGGAAATCTGTGGCCAGGAAGGATGTTTCTAAGGTAATCAATTCCACCCGAGACCTCAATGAAGAGAAGGTGCCAATCAAAGAAGATCTTGACCAAACATTCTAGCTAAATAAGAGAGCTTCACCAAATGGCTCTGGGGTAGGAAAAATCTTGGCATACTTCAGAAGCAGGAAGAGGAGCTCTGTGGCACTGCCAAGAGGTTTGTCCATCAAGGTGGCATTCTGATTGTCTGCCAGGCTGCCCTGGAGCCCTCAGATCTTGGAATTATGTCTTTGGTTTCTAGATACCTTGGGTCCTGCCTACATCTCCTTTCTCTTTCTCTTCAGACCAGCTTCACCCAGCAGTGGCATTAATACATTTAAACCTACCTATGGTTCGAGAAGGAAGTAGTATCACAGCTAGTCTGTAGAAATAGATCGAGGAGAGGCTCTGGGACCAGCCTGCTCCTTTTCTCAGGGATATGGTTCTTATGCACTTTGACCCATGAACCGCTTCAACAATCTGCCATATGAAAATTGCACAGATAATATTCCATACACAGCTAAGGAAGAGTTGACGAGGTAAGCAAAGTTCAGCAAGGACTCTCTCCTAGGGTCCTTCAGCAGCTCTTTTTGAGTTAGCCTGTTTTCTCCAAAGGTTGGGTTTGTTTTTTATAACAGGATAGAGGTGCAAAATTGGCCTTATAAACAGGAATCACCCTTTAGTCAGCATATATATATATATATCCCATATATATATCCCATATATATTATATATATATCCCATATATATATTATATATATCCCATATATATGTATATATATATATATATATATATATATATATATATATATCCCACATATATTCCACAAATATATTCCATATTCAAGAGAGACACACCTATACAGGACAAAACGTAATATAATGATGGGAAAACACGTTTGCACAGAGCCTCTTAGATTGCAACACACGGATCATCTTATCCCTTCCACACGCTTTGCACTCAGGCCGGGCAGGGCTGGGCAGATGTTGCCCCATTTTATTTATGAGGAAACTAAAGGGCAGGTGGCCAAGCAGGTGCCTGCAGTAACTGGGCCAGCTGGTAGCTACCCTAGAATGGAAGCCTACATTTTGTCATTCCCAGCTCCAGCCTCCTCAGTTCAGGTCAGGGCAGTCAGCACAGTTATTCCCTTTTATCTTCTCTATGCCATATTTACCCCTGGGCCTGGTGACAATTCCTGCAGGGCAGTGTCCACACACACTGTGGCCCTTGTGGACCTCCGATGGGAATGAAGGTGTCGGGGCAAATCCTTTCCAGTGTGGGGAGAGAAACACAGAGCTTCCCTCCATAATCTAAAGCTGTGACGATGAGGGGAATGTTCCAGAAGGACGTCCTTTCGGTCAGTTACACCTAGAGTCATTTCCTTTATCTTTGAAGACTTAGGTTTCTTGCCAAACTTCTGCAGAAACGAACCTGAAGGACCGCCACCTAGTGGCCTGCACCGTAAGGATTGACACTCATTTCCCCCGCACCCCCCCCCCACAGTTCCATGGGGTCTCCTTGCCTAGAAAACTGGGTTCATAGGTCTGGCCGTTCACCAGGATAAACTCCAAATGGACCAGGAGTCCTGATGTGAAACATGAAACCATACAAACGTTAGGGGACACTTGGGTGGATTTATTTATATCCTGGGCGTGGGGGAAGTTCATGACTCAAAGACTGTGTGTGAATCAGGGGCATTTTGGACACCTGTTGGTCCAGATTACAGGGGTGACGTGAGGTACATCCTCCCTAATCAGCACTAAGCTCCCCAGTCTAGGCTCACTTCCTCCGAAAAGGAAATGAGATGAAAAACCAACTATGCCGGTTGGGCCGGCTCCACACATCGCCTCTTTGGCAGGTTAAAAAATACACCTTATTGTTGTGCCTAACAAAGGGAGACCGTTTGTTGGGTATGGTGATACACACCTCAGTCCCCTCTGGAGACTGAGGCAGCGTCGGAAGTTTGACAATGAACACTATAGAGAAACCTCTTCGTGAGTGGAAAAGCAAAAAGGTACAATCTCCAGAGAAGGAATTTGGAAATATTTAGTAAAAAACAGTATGTGTTTACCTTTGAACCCAGCAATCCTAACTCAAGGAACTTACCCTGCAAGTGTGTGTCCACAAAGTAAGAGATTTTCAAGATCGCCATTTGTCACAACAAAATGTTGCGAGCAACCTAGGTGCTTGGTCTAATTGAAGTAAATGATGCCATGTTCTGGTCGTGAAGAGCCCTACAGCTGGAAGGGGCAGATGATAGAGGACTTGTAAGGTGCAGTAAGTGGAGGAAAATCGAATAAAGAGCAGATGTAGCACACTAATTTCATACAAATAAAAGATATACAGGAAAAATAAACTAGAACTCCAAATGTCACTATAAGACCTACTTCTTTGTATAATAATTATAAGTTAGTTAAAAAAAACTTAAAGGAATAAACAAAAACCCAGTGAAGTTGGTTGAATGAAGGGATTGGTAGGGACCCCGTTGGGAGGAAGGGCTGAGGCTGTAAGAAAGACTAGTGAGGACACCTTTAAATTTACATAAAATGTAAGTTTTCCATATTTGAAATTATTCTCTTATGGACTTAAAAAAAGATTTCTTTTTAAATTTAGTATGCATGCATAAGTCTGTGTGCAGATATTTTTAGCATGTGATAGCCCACGTCCATAGGGGCCAGATGCATAGGATTCCCCAACCCTGGCATCTGCAGTTACAGGCAGTGGTGAGCCACTCGACATGGGTGCTGGGAACTGAACTCACATCCTCAACAAGAGCTATTAACTACTGGGTCATTGCTTCATCCCCCATGTTCTAAATTATTTAAAATGTAAAAGTTGCAAAAGAAAATAAGAAGACCATAAAAATAAGTGAAAATAGAACATAAGGGATATAATTATATACGAAATTGATCATGAACCCACACGGGAAAAGCAGAATCTTATAACTTGAGAACATAGTATTCTGACGTCACGCCCTTTGTAAGGTATGTGCTCAGAACGAATAGAAATATGGCATTCCGAATGTTTGGGGTTTGTGTGTTTAGTTTTGTTTTCAAGACAGGGTTTCTTTATGTGCCCCTGGCTGACCTGGAACTCTCTCTGTAGATCAGGCTGGCCTGGAGCTCAGGGATTTACCTGCCTCTGCCTCTCAGCATCGGGATTAAAGGCCTGTGACACCATGCCCGGCTTGAATGCTCTTAGAAGGTGTTGATTGGGGAATAGTATTGGAGTCATAATTCTGAAGACGTTTAGGGCAATTACAGGCTAGAGTGAACGATTAAATATGTTTAGAAAGCAGGGTTGTCACTGTGGAGGGACGATGTCAAGTATGAAGTGGGAAGGTGGGGGAAGAAACCATAAATGGGATTTGAACTGGAGGAAGTCTCTTTACAAAAAAGCACCTTGTTACTTTATCTGTTTACCTTAATGGAATGCGTCTCCCGTCTCTATACATTCACAGGGTCTGTAAGCTGTGACATCCAGGTGTCAATGAGCAAACCTCTGAGAGTCTCCCTCTAAAATAAGCCTTCGAGAGCAGCTCTGGCGCAGGGAAAATAAGGACACCAGTCAGGCATCAGGTCAGACGGTAATGCATCAGAAAGTAAGGACACAGCCGGGCGTGGTGGC
The DNA here is from genome assembly GCA_902729485.2 of Mus minutoides. NCBI lineage: Eukaryota > Metazoa > Chordata > Mammalia > Rodentia > Muridae > Mus > Mus minutoides. Next base: position 5,711 of record LR753452.1, read on the forward strand.
GCATGCCTTTAATCCCAGCACTTGGGAGGCAGAGGCAGGCAGATTTCTGAGTTCGAGGCCAGCCTGGTCTACAGAGTGAGTTCCAGGACAGCCAGGGCTACACAGAGAAACCCTGTCTCAAAAAACCAAAAAAAAAAAAAAGAAAAAAAAAAAAAAAGAAAGTAAGGACACCTACAGATGTCACATTGAAGGAACCTTCATGAACCAGTCATGGGGCAACCAGGATATCAAACATGGCAGTGATGTTGGGTACGGAGGTGCCGCTTAGTGATAGAATACCTGCCTCACATACTGTAGATCCAGGCTCTATCCCCAGCATCACAAATAATAACACAGACAATAATAACGAAAATCAGGAAAGCACTCACACTGGAACTGAGCGGGAAGCTCCCCCCAGCCGAGCAGCATAGCCAGAAGCGCAAGCAGGCTGCTGGGGGGAGAAAGTCACCTATAGTCTAACACAGTGTGACCCTGGAGGGGTGCGACATGACCTTGCCAGCTAGGGTGTGCCCACTGTGCACTAGCAACTCGAACATCCTGCTTAGCCAGCCGGGAGGAGCCTTCCAGCTCAGCTCCAGTTTAATTCCTTTTATGCCCTGCAACCATGGTTGTCTTGCAAGAGGTTCTTATCATCTAATCACGTCGAGCAAGTCAAAACAGTGGCAATGGCCCCTGCTTGTGCTGTTTTTTGGGGGTGTCTCTGAAGCCTTTCAATCAATAAGGAGGATTCTACAGCTAACAATAGGATTTTCATTTAGTTGCCAATAGCTTCTGGCAGCAACATCCTGTATCCTGTACCCATGTAGACTCTCTCTTTTCAAAGTTTTCTTCTCCTTCTCCTCCTCTTCCTCCTCCTCTTCCTCTTCCTCCTCTTCTTCCCCTTCTTCCTCTTCCTACTCCTCCTTCTTGTGTTTTTAATTTATTTTTTACATTTTAAATTATCTTCAAAATAGTAGGTCTCCAAATGTCTTTTTCTCATTGATCCTTGTTTCAGTTAACCTAGTGTGCCCCTCTCTAGTTCTATATGGCATGGCATATTTCATTTCATACTATGTATTTTCCCTCAGGGCCTCCTTCTCCCACCCCAGGGGGTCCCTTTCTAGCTTCCTGGACTCTACAGATGCTCTAGTCAAACACACAGGTCTAAAACTCTGAAGCAAGGATCTTCAAAGAAAAGAGAACATAATGTTTTTTCTTTAAATTTTTTTTAAACCTTACTCGGTATAAAATGTCCAAGTTCCACCCATTTCCTTGCAGATTTTATTTTTATTTACAACCAAATAAAACTCATTTGTTCATGTGTACTGCCCTTTCTTTATCCGTTAATTAGCTGCTGAACATCTAGCTGGATATCATAGAGCAGCTACGCACAGTATTCTGTACATTTGAGTTATTCTACTCTCTGGAACAAGTCCAACTCACACTGAAGGAAGAAGGACACAAAAGGTGTAAATTCCACCATCTCAGGGTCATGGATCACACCGCCCACCATGGGACAGGCTGGCATTATGTACCTTCAGGTACAACAGCACTAGAAAATATACATCACCAGCTATGTAGTGAAGTGGAAACTTTAAGGGGTTCTTTGGAATGTCAGTTGGAAGGTGTTTTGCTGTGCAAACACTTGAAGGAGTGTTTTCCTGAAGTGGACACAGGTGAAAGACTAAGGCAGACTCATGAAGGAACATTTAGCTGAAGCAGACACAGGAGAAAGGGTATTTTGCTAAAGCAAGTATGTGAAAGGACAGACCTGGACTCCAAGTCTTACACTGTTGCTTCCTGGTTGTGCAACTTTGGGGAGGTTACAAAATGTCTCTGACCCTCGGTTTTGTCATTTGCTAAAGGAGGAGTGACGGTACCCACTCTGCATGGCTGTGGTAGTGTCCCAAGTAGATACTTTCTCTTAGGCCACTTCCCATATTCATCCACTCATCAGATATTTTTGCTGTGTGTGCTTGGGAAAGCATACACGTATGAGCCAAGTCACTCCAGGGAACTGTAGCGATCAACTGGGAGAGAGAATCCATGTGGTCAGCGCTACAAGGGAAATGCTGGGATTTTATGCATTGAGGACTTCACGGAAGGTTTCACGGAAGCTGTGGAGTTGCGCTGTCTGCGGCCACGTGAGTTTGGTTGCCTGTGCTGTTGAGAGAAGAGGGTGTGCTGTGGCAGTGACACTCCGAGACAAATGTATTAGTACTTTAAGCATCCAGCAGGTGGCTAGACCTCCTTGGAAAAAGAGCTTGGCCAGTGGGCAGGGCCATGGTAAGGAAATGGGTCACAGGCAAGTAGTATCGGGCTTTAAAGAAACTTTCCAAAGGCCATGTGCTCTCCCCATGAGGTAAGCCGTGAAGTCTGATTTAGAACGGTGTTGGAACGTGGTTATGTTATATTGATAGAGGAGCAAGGGATAATTATAGAGGGAAATGCTGGGTCTTAACCTTCTCCCAGTCTTCTTCCCAAAAGGGGAAGAGAAAGCCAGGCTGGGAACCAGGCTGGACACTAGCAGGTACCAAGGGAGGCTCGTAGCCATCTTGCAACCGTTTTATCCAGTCCGTTCCTCGCTGCGCCTAAAGCCCCATCCACACCGCGCGCTGCAGAGACCTCTGAATTTTGAGGTTACTTTTTTTTTAAAGTGTAGTTTTATGAAGTACAGTGTGATGATCCTACACAAGAATGCAATGTATCAAACCAGGTAGCCTGGTGGTTTGTTTTTGTGTATGTGTCTTTTGATTTTTTTTTTTTTTTTTTGAAGTGCTTGGGATGGCACGAGGGCCTCGTGCATGCTAGATCGGCCCTCGGCACAGAGCTGCATCCTCAGCACCCCAGCGAGTCATAGAAAAACACTAGACACTAGAATCTACTCACACCTCTGGTGAAATTACCCAGCCTCCTTCTATCCTGCCTGCTACACAGTATGAAAGAAATTCTGATCACACGTTTCTAGTATACGTTTTTATCGCAAGTATACATGACATTTGATTTGAATTTTTAAAAAGATTTATTTAGTTTATGTCTGAGTGGTCTATCTGCATGTACACCTGCGTGCCAGAAGAGGGCACCGGATCCCACTACAGATGGTTGTAAGCCACCATGTGGTTGCTGGGGATTGAATTCAGGACCTCTGGAAGAGCAGACAGCACTCTTTACTGAGTCATCATTCTAGCCCCTGATATTTATTTATTAAAAAAAATATTTCCGCCGGGCGTGGTGGCGCATGCCTTTAATCCCAGCACTTGGGAGGCAGAGACAGGCGGATTTCTGAGTTCGAGGCCAGCCTGGTCTACAAAGTGAGTTCCAGGACAGCCAGGGCTACACAGAGAAACCCTGTCTCGAAAAACCAAAAAAAAAAAAAAAAAAATTTCCATTATTTTCAAGCGTGTGTGTGTGTGTGTGTGTGTGTGTGTGTGTGTGTGTGTGTAACTAGAGTTATAGGTGGATGTGAGTAACCCCACGTAGGTGCTGGAAACAGAACTCAGGTCTTCTGGAAGAACAGTAGGCTCTCTTGATCCACCCCCTGCCCCCAGCCCCTGATGGTTACATTTTCTTGTTTAAAGTCAAAGGGGCTAGAACTCCATCATCCAGGTCCCATAGCAAACTAAGTGTATCTTCTTCCTAGCATCTCTTTCCTGCTGGCATGGCCCACCATGGCGCTCCGTGTCTTCTCTCTACTTCTAGACAACAAGAAAGAGAAGATAGCATCCTGGTGGCTTTGAGCAAGCCACTAGGACACCAGGCCTATGTCAGCCCTTGGCTGAGAGCTCAGTGCTCCCTGTCACCAGGGACCTGGCCTCCTGGACCAGGAGTCTCAGTCTTGCCCAGTGCACACATGCACAAGGAGGACTGTTGCCTCGTTCCAAATCGTTTTTTCTAAGAACAAAAGTATGCACAAATAAGTATTTCCATCTTTATTTCAAATTCTAGGTTTCAACAGCAATATTAGTGCTACTCTGCAGTGCTGTAATAATATATCATTATTTCTATTTTACAGTTCTTTCCTTAAAGTAGCAAAGCGAATGTTTAAAACAGCAAAACTCGCAGCCCCACAATTCCCCATTCAGGCTCAGAATCTGTACTCCCCTTTCAGAATTGCGCATAATTGAAAACAATGCAACCCCCTGATGTGCTAAATGCTGCAGTCATTAAAGCATATATATATATATATATATATATATATATATATATATATATATATATATATAAAATTTGGGGGGGATAAAAGATCGTTCTTGTGGTTGGGGTTATTATTTATTTATTTTTAGAAACCCCAAACAGGCTTGCTTCCTGTTCTCAGACTGACATCTGCTGGGGACCACAGGCTGGAGGACTTGGGAGGCAGGCCCGCAGCCGGCTGCCACTCGGCGCCCTGGGGCTCATTAGAGCCATCCTCGAGCCTGCGCGCTGCTGGGGCGTGATCCAAGTTCAGCAACCGCCCGGGTACCCCACTTTCTCCCGCGCTTCTAGCAGCTGAGATAAGGCCCAGAATGACACAGTCTTGACACAGGAACTCCAGGTTAGTGACTCTGGCAGGGAATTGGTTGGACAGGAATAGGAGCGTGGGCAGGATGTGTGACCCCACCGTATGATCCTCGCCCTGGTGTCACTAGGCCAGTGAATTGTTTCCTGCCTCCTTCAGGATGCGTCTGCGGGTATGGCTCACTTTTTTTGCATTGGTTCCTCTGTTCTGCGAATTCAGTCCAAGGAAGCTCCCAGTTCTACTCTCCACGTATTTTACAACCAGGAGCCAAGCTTCCTTTGCAGAATGAGGTCAGAGAGGACCCTGGCCTATTTCTCATTCTTCTTCTTAATTTATAGCAGCCTGGCTCCTCCTCCCACCACTCGCCTCCAGGTCTGTCCCCTCTCCACCTTGGGAGTGACGCTTAGAAGGCTTTCAGTGTGGAAAGTTCTTTTGCCCTCCTCACGCCCACACTGAAGTGGGCCAGATTCCCTGGCAGTTTCCTGTTACCTATATCAGATCAGCCCAACCCTCCTGTCTCTAACTTCTTACGGAAATGTTCCTCCTCCTCCTCCGGTAAAACTATCTTTGTAAGGTTTGTCTTTGTTATCTTTAACTGTAAGTATATGGGGGGTGGGGTATGTGAACGTGAGTGCGGGTGTGGGGCCTGGATCCCCTTGGAACTGGAGATACAGGCAAGTGTGGGTGCTGGGGACTGACCTCCTGCCCTCTGCAAGAGCAGCAAGCACCTCTGAGTGCCAAGCCATCTCTCCAGCTCCTTCTGAACTATCTTGCAAGGCAGCCCCGAGCCCATTTAAGTACCTTTAGATTTCCTACTCACAGTCTTGGAAAGTCCCTTAGCCTGATGCAGATCGGGGTAGGTGGAGGGTGTGTCCCAATGCCTGGGAGCCCGTGGGGGGACCAGGGAACCATTGGAGAGGTGATGAGAAGGACTAACCGTGGAATTATGGAATAGGACGGTGAACATGAGATGGGAAGTCTGGCTGGATGCTGTCTTTTGTTGTTGTCGTCGTCGTCGTCGTCGTTGTTGTTGTTGTTATGTTTTAATTTTAGAATAAGGTTAGACTTAACAGAAATTTGCAAGAACATCCCATAGATTTCTTGTATACCCCACAACTATTTTCTCTTTGGTTTTCACTGCTAGTCAAGGTCCTGAGCCCTCGCGGAAGGCCTGTGTGACACTCTGGCAGCACAGAGAACACTTCTGCAGAATGCCCTCGGCAGGGAGGGGCCGGGCTCTGAGGACACCGCGGGAGGGTGTCCAATGAACACATTTTCTGTCACCTTCTAGTTCTTGTAAGTGATTCTACACGCAGATGGAACACCAAAGAAGCCCCCCAAAGAAAGGGGTTGTGTAAGTTTGAGCAAACCATATGTACTCTTTATCCTGTTTGGCATCAATATTCATATCGGCCTCTGAGAGCATTCATCCGTTCTTTTGCCCTGCAGGGGTGTTCTCTGATGTAGGGAGTGCATCGTGCTTTATCATCTGCCTAAATAAGAAAAAAAGTCTGTATTCCACACCACATCCGGAACTTTGTGCTTTCCACCCGTGGCTGGAGTAGAAAGTTCCTTGTAAGAATACATTTAAGTAAAAAGAACAAGCCAACTATAAAACAATACACACAATTTTTATTTTTTAAGGTTCTCTTGCTTTTCCTATTTTGGGGGGTGGGTAGGTTTGTTTGTTTGTTTGTTTGTTTGTTTGTTTTGAGACAGGGTTTCTCTGTATATCCCTGGCTGTCCTGAAACTCACTTTGTAGACCAGGCTGACCTCGAACTCAGAAATCCGCCTGCCTCTGCCTCCCAAGTGCTGAGATTAAAGGTGTGCGCCACCACAGCCCGGTGTTTTCCCCATTTTTTTTTTAAACCCTAGGTGGAGAGTATGCATTGCCCTGTGATCCTCAGCTCATACTTCTCTGTGAGATAGACCTTCAAGCTCCCTCAAGCCAGACCTGCGGTCCCTAGCACAATAGGGTTTGCCTGAGGTCCTTACACATTATGTTCTGTTTCCTGGAAAGGTTTCCTCTCTCTTCCTTCCCGGGTACTTCTGGGCTCCTTCTAATCTCTGCTCAGATCCATCCTCTTCAGGGAGTCTTATGTGGTCTGCTGTAAGGTCCCAAGATTTGGGCTCGGTTGTCCCCTAATTAAGCTCGTCACGGAGCTGAGTTGGTGTGAGCAGCAGCAGGCCACTCCATTCAATATGCTACCCCGCACAGCATGGCTGACAGGAAGTGTTGAGATCCCCTGGATCAAGAAATTGAGGCTCAGAAACAGAAGTTTCCTTCCCCAGCCTGCACGAGGCAGGAACAGCCAGAATTCCTCCATCCTTCCCTCTTACTCTCTACTACAAGGACTGTGAACACCATGTGAACATCACAGGGTTTCTGAGACCACAAGATGGCTGGGAAGGGCATTTTCAGAGTGCCATCCTGGGTACATGAGCTGACTGATCTGCTCTGTGGTTATGTCAGCCAGGTGGCCTGTAAGAGGCTGTTCTCTGCCTCCCTATTCATTTTTATCTCTGCACTGGAATTCTCCTGTCTGGCCTAAACTAGGTGAGGCTGACCTATGCTGTGTTAGATTCAGGGTTTACAGTTTGTGCCTCTTTTTATGAGCTCAGCAGACATATGTTGCCAGCTTATGTTCTTTTATCTAGCATCCTGTACATGAATTGAACCAAGAGAACTTGGTAAGCATGAGGGAAAAAAAATGATTGAATGGACAGGTGGATTGGTAAATGGATGGATGGATGGGTGGGTGGATGGATAGGTGGATGGATGGATGGATAGATGGATGGATGGATGGAAAATAACAAGGAATAGACACATTTTTGTCCTTAGACATTTCTAACACACTTGACACGCCGTGACTGAAGGAGAGTGAAAACTAACACTTTCCAGATAATACTTCTCCAACCAGATGTTCAGAGACTAAACAAAAAAGGGAAGAAAAAAAATAACCCTTCACACTGCTTTGCATTCTGTGCCCACATCTCTAGAAGAATAATGTGGTAGTCATATTCAACACGTATGGTCTGCACTTGGGATGAAGTTAACTGGGACAGAATAAACACCATGCTCTACTTGATACAGAAACGCCAACAGCATTGAGGGAAGAGCAGGCAGGAAAGTGCCTGACCAGGACCACACAATCCAGATATGACAACTGCCACCTATCCGTGTTAGTGAAGTAGATTCCTATGGGAGACGTGAAAAGATGTTCAGGTGTGGTCTGGAACCTTACATCTGTGTAGCTGTCCTCAGTAGTTGTGGGATCTGCATCCATGGCTGCAGTTAGTGGGAAGAAACTTGCTCTGTATTGCATATAGATGGCTTCTCCCTTGTGTGGACCCTACATAGCACAGTAGAGATGATTTAAAATACACAGGAGGGTAAGTGCAGGGTATATGCAGATTCCTGTCACAAGGCTCCTTGGACCCAATCCCCATCAGACATAGATAGTCTGTATTTCAGTGACTGTCATGGACATTCTGTTTATCAGAGTGTATGGCCTTACCATTTTCTACTCTTCTAAATTCATCAGTAGACGGATAACATGTTGACTAATGAGTCTCATTAAGAGGCCAAAATGGCTATATATAGATGAGAGGACACTATTTTGCCAGAGGGTACAGACCGGTCTAACGATCTAAGGACTCTTAGGCACTGCCATTTAAATTATAAGCTATTTATTTGTCTCTTTATTTACAATTAGCACCTGGTAATGTGCTGATCTTATGGAAGTCCTTAGGATCTGTTACCATGGTTACCACCAATGTAAATGCTACACTATATAAAAGAAACAATTTAGAAATGGCTGGCTATTAAGCCAAGCCTATTTAACTGGTTTGGGAGATATTTTATTCTGGTGGAGTCCTTGCATTTGGGTCCCACTTCAAAGTCAACGCATTAAGTTTTTGATGGGCTTTAAGATGCTTTCAGAGCCTCATGCTCGCACAGTAGGGAGCTGAATGTTTTTCAAAAGAGCCCGGAAGAAAGTGGTGCCTGGTAGAAAACAAGTGCAATGGGTGGAGAGCCCAGCAATCTCACTTAGAAAGTGTTCAAACCGCCACCAAGAATAGCAACATCTCCTCCCACAAGCCCGCAGGCTCTCACTCCAGGCCCAGAGGTTTCCAGCAGCTGTGCCCAGGCCTTTGTGCCCAGGCCTCCTGCGCCCATCCCCCAGCGGGGCAGACTGGAATGTGCAGATGAAAGAGTCTCCCACTGTCTTCCTTTCTGTCACCAGACTATAGGCTTTAAGGTCACCCTCTTGACATTCACCTGGCTTCTTAGTAGGCCGTTAGGAAGCCATTTGCAGAACTACTAGCCTATGACCCACAAAAAACCGATTACGTTGGTAGGATGGGTGACTGGCATTTTCAGATGTGACCACTCCACCTCTCTCTCTCTTTCTTCCATATAAGCAGAAGAAGCACAGTGAGCACTGCTAGGGAAGGTCTCTGCTGGGGCCGGAAACAAAGCAAACCCTTGCTCCTGGCTTCTGTTACCCAAACCCAAATCCTCAGAGGAATTCAGGAAAAAGAGTTTGAAGAAAAGGGAAATGAAAGGAGAGATGAAAGAAGGGGAGGGAAGCAGGGAAGGGGAGGGAGGGTCAGGAAGGGGGGAGGACAGGAGTGGAAGCTGTGGTTCAGCAGAGCCTCAGGCTGGCCTTTAAGGCAAATGCCAGGGAGCTGGGGAAAGAGTCAGCAAGGCCACCTAGACCAGGGTTGCAGTGTAAGGTCAGGCTGAATGGGTGACACTGGCCTGTGGGATAGCAGGCAGTATGGCCTGGGTCTGGAGAGGGAGCTATTCCACTCAAAGCCAGAACATCCCCTTAGACTTGAATAGATGTCAAGAGGCAAGCCAGGGTCCCAGACCCGGCAGAGTCATGGGCAGGGATTTGGGGGCATCTGATTAGTACCTGTACGTGCTGAAAGGGAGAATAGGCGGGGATCCCAGAAGTTGGGCATAACCCTGGGGTAGATGAGAGAATTCTACTAAACAAGGAGCTGACAACGGTCTTCCCCCATTAGTCTGGTGAAAGGCACTTTCAATCAAATATTAATTTCTCGTAGATTAATTTCTCTGTCCAGGGATTTGCGTTCATGTCATCTGTTTGGGAAATGCTTATTTTAGAAAGTCATCCAAAGTTCTTTATTGTAGGATTTCTCAGAAATTTAATATTTGAAAATATTCCATTCCGGGTCTTCAAGAAAGGCATCCAGTAGATCACTGGTGTGCTGGCAAATGATTAATAACCAACTTGAGAATTAAATCAAGGTTTAAAAGCCTTGATTTATAGTGTCGCAACTCCCATGTTGTAAACCCAGAAGTCATTCCAGTTTCAGAGTCCCCTCAGGGCTGCAGAGGACCTTGTTATTCTGTCAATCTGTGATGCCAGTCCCAGGCTGACATCCTAACAAGCAGGAATGATCCAGAGGGCTCCTCTTCAGGACAGATTCAATGAGCTCACACGCTCAACTCTACCTTGGAGATGCCCGCCAGGAAAGTGTCTCCAAGACCCTGTGCTCACATCTACCAAACCACCAGCACCCTGGCTTACTACAGTATTTCTACAGAAGTGTTTGTTTTCTGAGGAACACTTTCACTGCATAGACACACTGGTCTTGAACTCCTGTGGTCACAGCCTATGGAGTGATGGAATCACAGGCATAGACCACCATGGAGTTAGGTTCTTCTAAGTGACATGAATGATATAAAGAATGAAGAAAAGTCAGGCGGTGATAACACACACCTTTAATCTTAGACACTGGGAGGCAGAGGCAGGGGAATCTCTGAGTTGGAAGCCAGCCTACTCTACAGAGTGAGTTCCAAGACAGCCAGAGCTCCACAGAGAAACTCTGTCGAAACAAACAAACAAAGCAAAAGAAAACAAAAGAATCCAGAAAAGACTGGGTGCCTGTGTCCAGTTGACTATGCTCTCTGAGGACCACCGCATAATTTCCTGTGTGCTGGTGATCATGCCTCTGCTGAGGGCTGTGCAGCCAACAAGATGGTTGGAGAAGGGTGTGCGACTTTGAGGCCTACACAATATGAAAGACAGCGTAACCTTTGCCTTGTTCTTTCTTGGGCTCTCTCAAGGCTGGTCTGGATGTGTGTCACACTTGAGTGTCTCCTGGAATAGAGCTCTGGAGCCCAGGTGGCAAGAAACTAACCAGGAAGCTCAATTTGTCCTTGTGCAGACGACCCCACCCCCGCCCTAGAAGCAGAGCCTCTGGCTCAGTCGAGCCCGTCCATGGCTGCAGCACAACCATGCTGGAGCTTCGGCCTCAGAGAAACTTCTAGATAATGTTGTTTTAAGATGCTAAATTTGGGGGGTAATTTGTTACGCCACATGATATAATTAATGCAGAACCCAATCTGTAGGAACGTTTTAACTTAAAAGGGAAGAAAAGATGAAATTGTATATAGAGAAATATGTGAAACCAAGCAGTGTGTGGATAATTACGGACTGATTGTTACCGAGTTCTGAGAAATGGGGTGGGGGAGGGGCAGAGGGGAGGATGCGGAGGGGGCTGTACCGTGGGGGAAACAAGAGGCTTATTTAGGAAGATTTCCAGAGGTTAATTTAGAAGGAAAGGGAGCCTGAAGACCGGCAAGACCACATCTCTCCTTTGAGGACAAAGCAGAACTTGGGTTCATCCAAATGGTCTTTGCAAAAAATGTAAACTCACTTGGAAATAAAGAGTCTATCTTGAAGTCCAGCGTGGTGGCACAACCCTGTCATTTCACTTCTTGGGAAGCAGAAGAGGAGAAGGATCACATGCATGAGCTCAGGTGTGGGAGTGGATCAAGTCCCGAGTCAACATATGTTGTTGATGTGAGGGCAGCTGTGTCAAGTACCCTAATGCCTCAGACCCATGGGAATAGGTGAGCCCCAGGCGAGGCGCAGAGGGATGGCAAAGTCTTCCTCTGGGTCAAGTGCCAGTGTTTACAAAGACTGACCAGCGGGAACAAGCACTAGCAGTTCAGTTGCCTCCTGGATGACCCGGGTGGGGGTGGGGGACTGGGGGACTGCTCCCTGAGAGACCTCCCACCCAGGTTAGCTAACCTTCCTCCTGTGCTCTATGTAATAACCTCTACCGCTACGTTTCTGGGTTGTATGTCTGGTGCCCCCTTTGAGAATGAGCACAGCCTAGTCCCAGCTTTCCTGTGCGTGTGTCTGTCATTTCTTCCAGTATCTGACATTTATTCATCCCCCAAATGCCCAGTCAGTTTTCCGGGCACAAGCTGGTCAGGACCTAGCATTCAGAAGTTTAAAAGCAGCCCGTACACCACCATGTGATCCTGTGTTACTAAACAAAATGTAAATAAGCAAGTTGCTGGGAGATGACACCAGGCCAGCACGAGGGCCTGAGTGTGAGCTCCAGCACCAATGTAAACATGGGCACCAGACTCCCAGGGCGCTGGCGGTGAGATGGGAGGAGAATGACTAGAAGAAACCGGGTTGGTCTTGCATACTTGGGGCAGACAACAGAACAGTGTACCTACTGTGTGGAAGGTGCACCTACTGTGTGGAAGGTGCACCTACTGTGTGAAAGGTGCACCCACTGTGTGGAAGGTGCACCCACTGTGTGGAAGGTGCACCCACTGTGTGGAAGATGCACCTACTGTGTGGAAGGTGAAGATTGCTGCATTAGGGACTGCTTTCCTACCTCCACGGTAGAGCCACAGCAGGGTCTCTGTCTCTCTGCCTCTCTTGTCTGTCTGTCTGTTTGCTCCTCTCTCTCTCTCTCTCTCTCTCTCTCTCTCTCTCTCTCTCACACACACACACACACACACACACACACACACATCAGATCCAGATCTTTGGAACAATAGATGAAGAGTCAACTTTTTTTTTTTTAATTAAGTCATCCAGACTTAAAAAATTATCTAAAATTAAAAAGCGGTTTACCAGTCTGTAATCTATCACCATTGATGCTGGGCAGAGGAAAGCAGGGTAATTATTAGGTTGGATTAAATCACAGAATCAGAAGATTCAGGTCTTGGGGAGTTGGTTTCCACTCTGGAGAAATAGATGTTTTCTGTTTAGCTGAAAGGAACAAACAGACAAACCAAAGTCCCTCAGCCAACCAGAGGAAATCCATGGCTCTCCATAGCTTCAGAAAAATGTTCACTTTGCTTTATCAAGGAGGTTAAACCCCTGGTAGAAGTCAGGGCGGTGGGGAGGCACTGGCTGCAACAGTGCTCCCACAACAGTGTTCCTATAACAGTGCTCCCACAACAGTGCTCCTATAACAGTGCTCCCACAACAGTGCTCCTATAACAATGCTCCCACAACAGTGCTCCCACAACAGTGCTCTTATAACAGTGCTCCCACAACAGTGCTCCCACAACAGTGCTCTTATAACAGTGCTCCCACAACAGTGCTCTTATAACAGTGCTCCTATAACAGTGCTCCCACAACAGTGCTCTTATAACAGTGCTCCCACAAAACCTTCATTTCTTTTTATTCTTACTCAATGCCGTGGGGAAGCTAAGTCAAATAGAAAATTAAAGGGCAAGGATAGGCAGCCTAAAGAAAAAGTAGTTTGTAGTAAAAAGTAAATGGATTAATATGTAAAAAGCACAGCCAATCTCATCAATAGTCACAGAAGTACAGAATAAATTCGAGGAGATTGTGTTTCTAAAAACTTTCCAGATGGGCAAAGTCTAAAAGGTTGTTAGTCCTCAGGGGTGGGAGGCAGGGATGTGGGAAAGTCACAGGCAGCTGCGATTGAGTTGGCAGAGCTATTTCGGATATCCAAGAACCCTTAGCACGATGTTATGTGCACAAGCCCCTTGTTCTAGAAATTGTGTTCCTTGTGCTTTCTACTTGCTGTGATTGTACAAGGAAGTACAAGTTTAGGATATTTTCTTCAGCTGTTTGGGAAATCATATAAAAGTTAGACATGTCAGTGTATACAATATGAGGTCAGCTAAAAAAAAAAAACAAATGGTAACAAATACAAGTAATGTTCGCTTATTTTCTATATATTTATGAAATGGTGAGATCTCTCAGTAGCCCTTAAAGTTGATTCATTCTTGTCTTATGATGGAGCAGGCATAAAGAGAGATACCACTCAGCCAGCAAAAAGCTCAGAGGTGAACATGTGACCACACAAAGAACACTCATAACATAGGAAAGTTTCAGGCAAGGACAATCTTATAAAATAGTTTCCCATAACAATATGCATACATATATATTTATATTTAAGTAGAAAATATTTGCTGCAAAGATGGACCAGAAATAAGCAGCTAACAGAAAAGCCACAGAGGGAGGAAGACTATTATTTCATTTATTATTTGTTTATTCTTTAATAATGTTCAGAGTTAGGCCATTTGCAAAGGCTGAAGTCAAGAGTTCTCAAGCCTGCTTTCTTCCTACACAAATCCCATGCCTGGGGGTGTTTTAGTCAGACCTTTCTGTGTTATAACCAGATAGTTGACACAAATAACTTATGGGAAAAAACCTTATGGTTTCAGAGGCTCGTGGTCGCTGGGCCATGTGCTAGAGCAGTACAGTGTATCATAGCAACAGGAGTTTATAAAAAGGGGTCTTCTTTACCATTGAACAGGGCTAGGGAGTAGGGACAATTTTCAAAGTCATGACCCACCAGTGAGGGACCTCTTTTCTTCAGCTGGGCCCCATTCTTTCAAGTTTCCAGAACCTTCTAAAATAGCAGGGACCAAGTGTTCAACACATGAGCCTGTGGAGGATGTTTCATATATACTCCATAAAGGAGCGTGTGTGTGTGTGTGTGTGTGTGTGTGTGTGTGTCTATGTGGGGGGGGGGGCGGGCTGGAGACATGGCTCAGGGGTTAAGAGCACTGACTGGTCTTCCAGAGGTCCCAAGTTTAATTCCCAGCAACCGCAAGGTGGTTCACAGCCATCTGTAATGGGATCTGATGCCTTCTGCTGGTGTGTCTGAAGAGAGTGACAATATTCTCACATATATTAAATAAATAAATAAATAAATAAATATTAAAAAAAAAAGGAGACTGTGGGAACTAACCTCATTCTCCCAGGGTTTCAGGACAGACACCATGACCACAGTAACTCTTATAAAGGAAAACACTTAATAGGGGTTGGCTTGCAGTTTCAGAGTTTTAGTCTACTATCATCATGGTGGAAACATGGTAGCATTCAGGCAGACATTGGTGCTGGAGAAGCAGCTGAGAGTTACACATGCAGATCCTCAGACAGCAAGAAGAGAGAGTGACAACTGGGCCTGGCTTGAGCATCTGAAACCTCAAAGCCCGTCTCTAGTGACATACTTCCTCCGACAAGGCCACACCCACTTCATAAGACCACAACTTACAACAGTGCCACTCCCTAGGAGCAATGGGGCCATTTTCATTCAAACCACCACACACTGGATAATTCACTAAAGAGACTCACTGAGCTCATCAAGAGCTAGTTCTACACACTCATACTTCTAGTTTGTTACGGGGAGAAGATAAAGATAGAAATCAGAAGAGATGCATACCACAGTGTCTGAGACCCTGTCTTTTGTGTATCCTATAGGCTTGTTGTTCCAGGGTCGGGGCAAATGTTTGATTATGATTGCTTTACTCATCTCAAAATGTCAGGGCTCTCTGGAGCTGCTTTCTTCCCCAATTACCTTAATTGTTCTTGCAGGCAGAGATGAAAACTGAAAACCCAGCAGGCCGAGGACACACATTTGGTATATTCGGTAAACCTTCATGATGTTGTCTGTTAAACTGACCTAGTAGTCATTAAGTTTGGCTGTGTTCCCACATTTACAGGGACACAGTGAAAGGATACAAATGGGCTAAAAAGAAAAAGCTAATAAAAATATTAAATACAGTCCTGACTGATACATCCTAAGGATCGTAGGGCAGTATGTACACAAATGTTTACTGCTGCATGCTCACAGTAGCTAAGATGGGGGCCAGCCTAGAGGTCCATCAGCAGGTGATCTGTTCATCAGCAGGTGATCTGTTCATCAGCAGGTGATCTGTTCATCAGCAGGTGATCTGCCCACCAGCAGGTGATCTGCCCACCAGCAGGTGATCTGTCCATCAGCAGGTGATCTGTTCATCAGCAGGTGATCTGTTCATCAGCAGGTGATCTGTCCATCAGCAGGTGATCTGTCCAACATCAGGAGAGTGGGCAATAAATAAATAAATAAATAAAGATGTGACAGACACACCACAGAATTTTACTCAGTTGTAAAGAAGAATGAAATTATGACTGAGGCAGGAGAAGAGATGAAATTGTAGATCATTATGTTAAGCAAAACAAGCCACACTCAGAAAGACAAAATACCATGTTCCCCTCCCCCACCTCATAGGCTGGAGCTAGATTTAAACACACACACACACACACACACACACACACACCACATCACTTTGTCCTAACTTGGACTTCCATTGACTCTTTGCCTCCCTAATCCAGCCCCTTTAGTTAAGCACACATACACATCTGGGCACATGTACATGTGCATGCATGTGTGTGCACAGGAAGGCAGAAAGGGAACTTTAAGCAGGGAAGAGGTGATCTGGAGGGAAAGAGAGAGGGGAATGAATGTGTATCCATGTGATATGAAGGAGGGAGTATTGAGAGGGGACATTGAGGAAAGAAGGGTGAGAAGGACAGGGGGAGAGAGTAAAAGGATAATTATGTGTGTGAGAACACTACAGTGGAAACTATTACTTTATGTATCACCTAAGAACTAAAAATAAAGTAATATAGAACACACTTAAACCTCTAGGTATGAAGTGGCCAACATACTAAAGCTATAGACAAGAACGGAACAGACACCACGCCTTAAAGATCAGCGATGCTCTAGTTTTGACAGTACAGATGTGGTCTTACAACAGTGAAGAGAAAGCCTGACTTGGGCACTAGTAGAGGTTACCACTAGTGGCTTTCTAATATTTCCCAAAGGCTGACTCAATGAAGAACTCAAATTCCAGACCAGAAAGTTAAAAAAACAAAAAAACAAAAAGAAAAAAAAATCCAAAAAGCGAAAAACCAAAACACTGTAAAGATTAGAACTCTGAACTGTCTTTAAAGGGACACTGGTGCTCTCTTTGTGTAGGTGAGTGGCTAAGCGCCATTTATGACACTCTATTTAGTCTAGGTGTGTGAGCAAATTGGAAAAATGAAAACACCTCTCCCTTCAACAGTACTCTTGGCTATTCAATGTATTTAACAAGCAGTTAAGGAACCGGGGCTTGACCACCCAAGCGGTGGCCAGAGAATTGTTCTCAGAGAAGCAGGACGCAGAGTGATAGTTAGGAATACTCAGGGGCCCTGTAAATTCTGTGGAGTCAGGTGTACAAGGAGGGTTTCACCTGCAAATGACAGCATACTCAGCTAGAAGTGGCTTCACTAATGAGGGTGCTTAATTCTTACACAAAACAAGAAGTCTGTTGGGAGACAGCTTCATACTGCGAACTAAATACCCATGGTCTGCGGCTGCCTCTGTCCTGAGCCTGCTTTTCTTTCCCAGAACTCCAGAGAGTGTTCTTCACTTACCCATCCTCTCCCCACCCCTTCCTCTTCCTTCAGTCCACAAGCCTTCCTAGCACTGACCTCCAGCCCTGCCTCCAGCCATCTATTTTCAAACAAAAGACAGAATGTCCAGAGAGTTCCGGGATTCAAGTCTATAGGAGGAGAAGAGAGAGTATGATACCTTTCATCAGGGAGGGGAAGTTTTCTCCAAAGTACTTCCGGGACCCCTCTCCAGGTCTCCCCTGTCTCAGGCTGGAGCAGGCTCATCAGCCTTGCCTGCCCCTGGCAAGGGACAGGGTAGAGTTATCAGGAGCTGGGTGGACTCACTCACAGAATGAGATTCTGTGAGCAAAGAAATGGGTAGTATGTAAGTGAGGTGGTTCTGGGCAAGCAATCACCAGAGTTGGTAACATTTAGAGGCATTAGCTCAAGAAAAGTGAGACACTGGTCCCACAGCTGTGTGGGACCCTGAAAGGCAGCCTGTTTTCTGATTGAGCTAGGTTTAAACCCCGGAGACCCAGCAGATTAATCTGCAAGGGATAGAAGGCCCGTTTGCCATACTCTCAGACATAGGCTCCTGACACGAGGACCCGGCTCCATAATTCTGTGGCCATCAGTCATGTAGGCTGTCCGGACTCCCCCACAGTTACCTGGCAACAGCCAGATAGCGCCAGTCCATTATAAAAGGAACTGCTTGCCCCTCCTCGCCCTCTTACTCCCTCTTTTACCCAAGTCTTGCTCTTACTCTCGCCCTCCTTCTCCCTGTCCCCCCCCCCCGCCTCCATGTGGCCATGGCGGCCCTCTGCTTCTCTACTCTCTCCCTCTCTCTGCCTTTCTACAATAAACTCCTTAAAACCATGGACTGCCTCTTATTGGACCCACCATGCTGGAGCAATGGAGCAGGTGTGCCTCCTTCGTCGACTACTGCAGCGTCTGGGATGTGCGCGAGTGAGAACCCGTCGTCCCTGGCCTCCGTGCAGCCCAGGAACCCCAGAACTGGCTCTTCTGTGGAGCCCAGTGGTCTGTGGAGCTCGCCTCTGGCAGTTCTGCAGGGACCCCAGACTTTGCCCTTTCCTCAACCCCAGAGCGGGATCCTACCGCTTCTCACAGTCCAACGCCTGCCCCGTGATTCTGTGGGGTCCAAGGCACAGTCAAACTCCCTGTGTCTGCCTTGCCCAGCAGCCCTAGCCCTGAGTGAACTCATGACCCCACTTTTTTACCCCACAAAGCTGGAGCTACTCACTACTGTTCAAAGACAGAATAGGACAAGACCTTTCATTTGTTGTATTGTTTAAAGTAGCTGAGGACCACAGGCCTAATACATATCCTGTGAAGCGTAGTGAGAATTTTGGTTCTTAAAAAAAGGAACCCAGTTATGTCATATGAACAGGTTTTTGTTTGTATCCCAGGTGTGGGATACGGGACTGGTTTAAGATCGTCCACAGCAGCTGACTATGATTTGTCTCATGTTCTGGTGGGGGCATGATTCTGCCAGCTGAAGATAGTTTATGTTTGGAATTCTGGGGACTCTTGAGAAGGTATATGAAATACCAGGGCCCTGAGAGAGGTGACGGCAGCAGCTGCTCCTCTCGCTGCTCGTTCCCGCTGCTACTAGTTCCTTAGGTTGCTGGTTCCCTCTGCTGCTGTTCGTTCCCGCTCCTGCTGGTTCTCACTCCTGCTGGTTCCCTCTGCCGCTGGTTCCCTCTGCTGTTGGTTCCCTCTCCTGCTGGTTCCCTCTGCTGCTGGTTCCTGCTGTTATATGTACTGCTTTGGCTGTTTGCTGAGTTGCTGGTTGGATGACAAGATTGGACTTGCCCCTAGGAACTTGATGCCCCTTACCAGCAGGAAATGGTCTAAAGAAATCAGTGCCCTTCCTTCCCTCTAACCTTCTTTCTCGCCAACCTAGTGTTGGGTTGGAAGGGATTGGGGGTGGATAAGGGTGGTAGCTCTAAGAACCCAATAAGTTACCCAAAATGTACAGTTACAGTGAAGGCTACATTTATGTTTTAAGTTAAAATTACTGTGCTTAAGAGGTCTATAAAACAAAATACCTCTAACCTGTAAGTCCCACTTGCCCAAGGACAGATGACTTCCTGGAATGCTGAGGACGGCTGTTCATGGAAGATAGCAAGCCACATGTTTTCACTTCTGTAAACAAGCTTTGTTGCCCCAACTACATAGGATGTGCTTGATCACATGTAGGCAGGAAGTACATCAAGGCATATGCCTGCCCCAGATTGGAGGAAGGGGACAAGAAAGTAGCATTGCGGGGTTTGCCTTTATAAGCAAAGGACTAATGTAGTTCAGCCATTCTCTGGAAATCCCAGGTAAGGACCTGGCAGGGTCCATTGTCCTGGTCAGTACTTCATGAAGCTTGCTTCAAATTTGGCTCAAAAGTTATGGTAATGATCTTATTCTCACCCATCGGGATTAACAGTAGCATATGGTTTTAGGGGAGTTAAAGAAAGATAGAGTTGGAAATCTATCTTGCAAGGTCTGTTCCTTAGAAATAGAATTCTTCATTAAATCTATCTTCAAGTTAAAAAAAAAAAGAGGATTTCTTACATGGGGGGGGGGGGGGGTGGTGACGGGAGTTGTATGCGCCTGCCCGACACAGCTAGGAACAATTTTTCACCTGTTCTGTGCTATATTTCCAAGCCTGCCGTTTGTGATGAATTTCTGGCTGTGCCAAGCAAACAGTAAAGACTCCAAAAGCTGGAAAAATCAGCTAAGTTTGGAAAAATTCAGATTGTTTAGAGCAGAACTCGACACTGGAATTTATCTTAATTATTCACTCCTGATAAATAAACTGGACAACTGATTGGTGTCCCGGCATCATTTGGATAATTTATAGTGCGGCTGACTGAATGTGCATTTCCCAAATTAAAAGATACCCAAAATAGGATGCAGGAGCCAGTTATGTTTTGCTGTGTTTCTTGTGTTCATTGTAAATCAACTGTTCTAATGCATCTGCAATAAATAAATAAATAAATAAATAATGTTCCAAAGTCCCTGAAATAGACTCTCAAATGACAGATTCAATAAGCCAAATGGCTGAAAGCACTAACCCACAAAGTAAATAAGCTTGCTCTCACCCTGTGTTCAGAGAAGTAGGAGAGGCGAGGCTTTGTTTGAAGCCATGAAAACACTGGATTCGAAAGCAAGGGTTCTTAGAGCTGGAAGGGAGATATCAGTAAATAGGGCTGAGTTAGTCCACCTGGGCCAGAGCTCTACAGTTCAAGGGGTGGTCTCTTTCATGGGTGATTTCTTGAGATTTCACAGGATTGGAAGGCAAGGCTGTGGTGGCTCACACACAATCTGTAGCCTTGATGGCAGCAGCTAGACTGTTTAGATTATAGTAACAAGCAACAGTGACTTTTTTTGAATAGTGATTGGTGATTTGAATATGCCAGGCCCAGAGAGTGGCACTATTAGGAGGTGTGTCCTTTTTAAAGTAGGTGTGTCCTTGTTGGAGGAAGTGTGTCTCCGTGGGGGTTGGGCTTTGAGATCTTCCTCCTGGCTCTTCGTGAGCCAGACTTTTCCTGTTCACCTTCAGGGCAAGATGTAGAACTCTCATCTCCTCCTGCTCCATGGCTGCCTGGATGCTGCTGTTTCCTGCCATGACGATAACGGACACAACCTCTGAACCTGTAAGCCATCCCCAATTAAATACTGTCCTTTATAAGAGTCGCCTTGGTCATGGTATGTGCTTACAGCAGTAAAACCTTAAGACAGTGACCCCCCAAAGCTCTTGGATTTGAAGGCCGCTTTGGAACAAGAACACCAAGCAGCAAGCTAGGAAGATAAGAAGTGGAACCTACTGAGAGGTCGCCTTGACGGGGAGTATCACCGAGAGAGGCTGGCGGACGCTGGGCAGTCAGAGCTCATTTCTGGGCAGCTCGTTGTCTAGGATAACAAAATACGATCCAGCATCTCCCACCATCCAGGAACTAAAGGGTTAGTGAATGGAGGTGCGGTGCGTGGGGTTCCAAGGCAGCTGCTGGACCTTAGTCAAACAGCCGAGCTGGAGCTAGCGGAAGAGGGCCTCATTATGCTGCCATTGCCTCTTCAGACTCTTGTTGCTAAGGGTTTTGGCTGAAACTTCACCTAGAAACAGCAGCTACCTTATTACCACCACCCTTCCCCCATGCCCGTCCATCCCCAGCAGAGGAAGCACTTGAGAAAAGCCAAGTCTGCATGGCCTCTGCCCCTGCAGCTCTCAGGGGACAATGCGGCTCTCTCTCCGCTCTCTCGGCTGTTGGCCCTGAGCTCTTTTCTTAAAAGCAAGCTTTATCAACATCCGAATGTGCTCCGGCACTCTTCAGTCCATGAACTAACTCAACGGAACAACAAAACCCCTTTTGCTCGCGCAGTTCTGACAGCTTCTTCCGGTCAACCCTACCTCTTTGTGATCGACCTTCCCAAGGGTATTGGAACCTTCTCCTTGGTGAAGCAACTTGCGATGTGTGATGTCAGATGTCTTTCGATGGCTGGTTAGCCCAGCTTCCTTCCTGTCTCACTACGTCTGCTCACAGACCGCCTTTTTTAGATGCCTCTGCACCAGGCTATTTCCCGCCATCTCTCCACTTTTTCTAGACCAGAGGTTCTCAACTTGTGGGCCTCAATCCCTTTCAGGGGTGGGGGAGTTGAATAACCCTCTTTACAGGGGTCAGTCGCCTAAGACCATTGGAAAACACAGATATTTACATTACAATTCAAAGCAGTAGCAAATTACAGTTGTGAAATAGCAATAAAAATAAACTTATGGTTGGGGGTCGCTGCAACATGATAAACTGTCTTAAAGGGTCAAAGCATTGGGACACACTGTTCTTGACCCTGCCCTTGTCTAGCTCTCAGGCTGTGAATACTATCCCTTGAGTACTGATTCTGAGAGCATATCCCTGCATTCTCAGACCTCTGAATTTCTGATGCTTGTATCTAATGGACAACTTGATATCTACACAGGGTGTTTAGTGGCCACTCTGAACCTACATTCAAAGCTTTTGAAAACAGGGTGGGGGTAGTTTGTTTCCTTATCAGCTTTTAAGAGTCTTTTTGCCGGGCGGTGGTGGCACACACCTTTAATCCCAGCACTTGGGAGGCAGAGGCAGGCATATTGCTGAGTTCGAGGCCAGCCTGGTCTACAAAGTGAGTTCCAGGACAGCCAGGGCTACACAGAGAAACCCTGTCTCAACCCCCCCCCCCCCAAAAAAAAATAAAAATAAAAAAAAGAGTCTTTGTATATTTTGGGGGAGCAGTTCAGATACAATCTTTACAAGACATATCCTCAGCAAACATTTCCTTCCCATCTGTTGTCTTCTCAACGTTCTTGACGGTACCCTAATGTTTCTGTAGTCTCAGCTATCAATCCTTTCTCTCAGGGACCATGACTTTGGATCTAAAATGTCATCTAGGCTTTCTCTTACCCTCTGGCTCTGTCGTTTCGTGCTTTATATGTTAGGCCTATTATGCATTTTGAGATTTAAGTGAATTTTTGAGAAGGGTGTAAGATCTGCATTTAGATCTTTTTAAAAAAGATTTATTTAACATATATGAGTACACTGTACATTGTCTTCAGACACACCAGAAGAGGGCATCCGATCCCATTACAGATGGTTGTGAGGCACTGTGTGGTTGCTGGGAATTGAACTCAGGACCTCTGGAAGAAGAGTCAGTGCTCTTAACCACTGAGCCATCTCTCCAGCCTGTGTAGATCTTTTATTTTATTTTTCCAGTCCAGTTGTTCCAGCACTATTGGTCAAAGAGTCTTGCAGTTGTTTGAGATAAGGTAGCTCTGGCTGTCCTGGAACTCACTCTGTAGACCAGGATGACCTCAGACTCAGAGATCCACCTGCCTCTGCCTCCTACATGCTGGGATTAAAGGTATGAGCCACCATACCTGGCTGTCTTGTAGTAGATGTTAAAAAAAAAATCAGTTGACTAGTAATTGGTTATCAACTTGAGAGGATCTAGAGTCCAGGAGAGAAATATCTGGGCATTAGGAACAGAAGCTGAGCTATTGGGATAGAAGAGATATCTTGACTGTGGTAGGCTGGATCAATGGGCTGAGGTCTCTGAGTACAGGAGAACGTGAGCCATGGACCAGCATCTGCCCTGGCTCCGGACTACAAATGGAGCCTGAACAGCTGCTGCAATCATGTTTCCCTACTATGACAGACTGTAGCCTATCCTCACAGCAAGAGCCAAAGCGAATCTTTCCTTCCAAACAACATCACTTCTGCTGGCGGGCAGCGGTGGCCTTTACTCCCAGCACTTGTGAGGCAGAGGCAAGCAGATCTCTGAGTGTCAGGCCAGCCTGGTCTATACAGTGAGCTCTAGGACAGCTAGGGATAATGGAGAAACCCTGTCCCCCCAAACAAAACAAATGAACAAAAGTATCTTATTGTATCTTATGCATAGGTGTTTTTGCCAGCATGTATATGTCTGTATACTACTTGTAATCTTATACCTAAGGACTTCAGGGGCGGGAAGAGGGCGCTGTATCCCTTGGAATTGGAGTAATGGTTGGTTGTAAGCTGCCATGTGGGTGCTAGAAATTGAACAAGGGTCCTCTGGAAGAACAGCCAGTGCTCTTATTTCAATTTTTTAAAATTTTATTTATTTATTTATTTATTTATTTATTTATTTATTTAGTTTTTCGAGACAGGGTTTCTCTGTGTAGCCCTGGCTGTCCTGGAACTCACTTTGTAGACCAGGCTGGCCTCAAACTCAGAAATCCGCCTGCCTCTGCCTCCCGAGTGCTGGGATTAAAGGGGTGCACCACCACGCCCAGCTCTTTTTATATTCAATTTTTTTTAAACTGCTTTTTTTTTTTTTTTTTTTTGAGACAGGGTTTCTCTGTATAGCCCTGGCTCAGCCAGTGCTCTTAACCACTGAGTCAACTCTTCAGCCCTAAACCCTTTCTTTAAGCTGTCAAGGCAACCAGAAAAAGTAACTAGC
This sequence comes from Mus minutoides, assembly GCA_902729485.2. Lineage (NCBI taxonomy): Eukaryota > Metazoa > Chordata > Mammalia > Rodentia > Muridae > Mus > Mus minutoides. The sequence continues at coordinate 29,637 of LR753452.1, forward strand.
TCAGGTGGGCCTGTGTCTGGGTTTGATTTTAAGTCTTTCCTGCATTGATACCATACTGCCATGAACCATATCCGCTTTACTGTAAGTCTTAAAAGGAAACAGCCAGTCTGGGGAATGTATTTCTGATGAGATGTGGAGGTCAAATGTGGCTGAGAGCACAACGTTGAAGTCCTTTGGAGGGAAGGTAGAACCCTGGCCTTACACAGTCACATACGACGGAGCTACTGAGCTCTGGGAATGTGCCCAGCATGGCGTGCAGTGTGGGGTGGGATTTGAAGGGCTTAGGACAGTAGCCCTTATCTGAAGTATTTAGAACCACAGGTATTTCAGATTACAGAGTTTCTCAGAGTTAGGAATATTTGCATAGACCTCACTTGATTGAACATTTCTAACCCTTAAATCCCAAATGGTTCAAATCCAAATGCCTTTCACATCAGTGCTCAAAACATTTTGGATTAGGGGTGCTTACATTGTGTGAAAGGAAAACACCTAAAACATATTAGTGATTTTAAGGTTGGTCACACATTGAAATAACAGCTTGGGCATCCTTGGTTAAATAAGAGACATTATAAGGATGAATTTCGTTTCTTTAAAAATGTGGCTAGTAGCCAGGTATGGTGGAATACGCCTGTTATTCCTGCACCTGGGGAGTTTGAAGCTAGCATGGTCCTTAGAGTGAGTTCCAAGCCAGGCTGGGCAACACAGTGAGATCATGTCTCAAAATCTGAAATAATCAGAGCCAAAGTGGCTGTTAGAAACAGACACCACCCCCCAACACTTCTTTTGGATAGTCAGCTGCAGTTCTGGCCTCTGGCAGCCGGCTTCCTGCTCCCTCCTCCTTCCTGTCTCTCTTCTGCACCACAAGCAGCCTGCTCTGGGCTGGGAGCACAAGGCACAACAGCAGATGGGGCAGTGTGCCAGCCGACCTTTTAAAATCTACATCACAATGCATGGCTTGTTTGAAAACTAAGGGCTTTCCACTTAAACCAGAGTGAGATCCAAAGTCCTCAATCACGTGGAGGTCCTCCTCAGTACACCCTAGCCAGCCATCCGCAGCTGCTCTGTTCCACAGGGTACTGGGCTCTTTCTTGTCAGAGCCTCTGCTTTGCTGTTGTGTGTTTGCCTGGTTGCTCCTGATACTTTTTATTTCAATATTATAACTTACGGTTTTAATATATATATATTTAGTAAAGCACCTACATTTTTGCACTGACAGCTGCATCCTTTCTCTCTTCAAGTCTTGGTTTACATACATGCTTTAATTTTAGACGGTTTTACATTGCTTTCAAATGGGCCCCTTCAGTGAGAAAGTCACCTGATAATATGTATGAGATGGTCTGATTTATGTAAAAATATATGTAGAATTATTCATACATGTAAACTCACGGTGAACTATTCAGGAGGACACATACCACATAGTTAACTGAAGTTTCCTCTGGGGTCCTTCTCCACACATTGTTCTGTGACTTCTCTCACAAAGCAATATGAATGAGTAATTTCTCCATGCCAGCTCATATAGATGTACTTTTATTCTTTTTAATGGCTTAAGGCACCCTTTTGTATGGGTGCATTATAATTCACTTTGCCATTTTCCTAAATTGATAGATATTTTAAATTGTTTCCAATTGTTTTTGCCATTACAATTGAATCTTATTACAGCTGACCAGATTTCAATTCTTTGGACCCCAGAAAATAATTTCGTTTCTATGGGAAGCAGTCCTTTATCATAGCTTCTGAAATGACACATACAGTTAATTCAGTTGTGAAATGTGGCTGGCTTAAGTACTAGCAAGTTTTCATAGGCAGCTTGTATGTTGATGTGATCTATACCGTAACTAACCTCTTTACAGTATTAAAGTACATGAATATTTCCTGAAGACCTAATATGTATAATAATGTATGGATAATAGCTCTACCAATTGTTTAAAAAATGCAGTTATAACTGAGGTATAACATTTATGGTAAAGTGCACAAATGTTGATTAATTATGTTTGTGTGTCTGAATGTAGGTGCCCACGGAGATCACAAGAGAGTGTCAGATTTCCAGGAGCTAGAGGACAGGCTGGAATGAGTGGCCTGATGTGGATGCTGAGAATTGAATGTCGGTCTTCTCCAAGATCTGACCTCAGAGCCATCTTTCCAGAATGTGTACTGTGAAGAAATAATGTTTGGGTATACACATATGTAATATGCGTATGTTTAATACACACGTACACACATACCCGAGTAACAGTTTCACAGATAATAATATTTAACATTTCCCATATTATTTGAGGAACAGTTTTTTGTTTTTTGTTTTCTTTTGTAGAGGATGGGATCTCTGGTGTTTAGGCCTTCAGTGTGCTGAGACAATGTCAGGTCTAGACAGGTACAGCACATTTTAAGTAGGACACTTTACAGTTTGGAGAGTCAGAACACTTTATGTCCTGATCACAGCCCCCTCCCTTCTCTCCTCCTACTCTTACGGCTACAAATCCCTCCTCACTTTCTCCCTAGGGAAGGGGATCCCCCTTTGGGTACCACCCTAATCTGTGGGATCTAGTGCAAGCAGGACTAGGCACATCCTCTCCCACTGAGACAAAATCAGGCAGTCCAAGTAAGGGCAGCACAGAGAATGTCAGAGAACAGACCGAGGCGGCCCTCATTCCACTGTTAGGGGAACCACATGAACAAGCTGCATATTTGCTACAAATGTGTACGGCCTAGGTCCAGCTCCTGCATGTTCCTTGGTGTCTTAGGGTTCTACTACTGTGAGCAGACACAATGACCAAGGCAAGTCTTATAAAGGACATTTAATTGGGGCTGGCTTTCAGGTTCAGAGGTTCAGTCCACTATCATCAAGGGATCCACAAGGATGTTCGTAACTTCTCATGTCTACATAACTTTTTTAAAGGGCTGCTGATAGGCAGCCGAATGGGAAATCCTGTTTCGCCAAAGCCTTTCAAATTTATCTAACCAATATCAACAGAATTCTCATTTTAGTCTCTCAGATGTGATACTAACCCTTGGAAGGACCATTCAGTGCAAACGGTTCCTATTCTGCACTGATCTTAAAATTTTAAAAATTTGCCGGGCGTGGTGGCGCACGCCTTTAATCCCAGCACTTGGGAGGCAGAGGCAGGCGGATTTCTGACTTCGAGGCCAGCCTGGTCTACAAAGTGAGTTCCAGGACAGCCAAGGCTACATAGAGAAACCCTGTCTCGAAAAAACCAAAAAAAAAAAAAAAAATTTAAATATTTTTTAAAAATTTAGCAGGAAATAGTGAGCTGTGTATGTGACTTTGGTTAGGGAATGTAATGTCTGTCTGTCTGTCTGTCCAAGAGCGAGCCATGGAAGAGATAACAGCAGATGGCCTCCATCACTGAGCTGAGAATTTGAGAGCCTGTTTCTCGTTCTGGCTGCCGAGGGCCCTTTCATTACCACAGTAGCATTAATGTTGAGTAAAATTTTGGAGGTTCCCTAGAAGTGTTGCCTCAATTTCAAGTGATAAAATTAACTCTAATTTTCAGATACTAAGCTATAAACTTTGGAATACACTTATTAGTTCATAATAAACTAACTCTGGGTAGCTTCTGTAGGACAGATCTTTAGGGAATCATAGAAAAATGTATTCCGTAATTCTCTCGTGTGTGCACTACATACAGGCCTGTTTTGGACACTGAGTGGCTCTCTCCCCAGCCCTTCCATAGGAACCCATGTAACCTATAAGTGCACCAGTGTTATTTGGTTACACCCACAAAGACCCCGAGGCTGGGAGAGTAACTGGCATGGGCTGACATCCAGATCTGATCAAAAGTCCACTCCATTCTATAGCACTGCATTCACAGTACAGACCAGGAGCAGCAATGCAGCCAAGGCAAGGAGCCAGGCTGCTACTGCACAGATGTTAGCTCAGACACAATAGCTTACACTCATTTTTCTTTTCATGGTAAGCAGCCAGGGTGGCTGGACACCCTGTGAGATGCAGGTTCCTGCCATATTGCTCCACTGTCCTTTAGGGCAGTGGTTCTTAACCTTCCTAGCCCTGTGACCCTTTAATACAGCTTCTCATGTTGTGGTGACCTCAACCATAATATTACTTCATTGCTACTTCAGAACTGTAATCTTGCTGCTCCGAATCGTAATGTAAATGTGTGTTTTGATGGTCTTAGGCGATCCTATAGGTTGAGAAGGGCTGCCTCAGGGTGTTGACCTTGTGCGTATGATTAATGAGTCCTCTCAAAGGAAGAGCGGGGAAGGAACACACATCCAAGTTGCAAATAACTGCCTTCCATCAGCAGCAGGCAGTTCTGACCCCAGAGTAGCTTAATTGAACTGCACAGAGGACTAGGAAAGTATGAATAGGACATAACTTATAATTGTGACACATTGTTGACACTCAGAGGCTACCAAGATGGCGCGTCACCAGACTCACTCCCAACTCTAAAAGAAAAAAAAAAGGCAATATGCATAGAGAGCAAGAGTCAAAGAACACACACATCATTGTCCTTTTCTCCCATATTTGGTGACAACAGGATGTATGACTTTCCTGGACCTTCAATTGCAGCTCGTATAAGCTGTTCCCAACCTAAAGGCTTCTTCCTTAGCTGCTTGCCACAGTGTGAAGGAACTTGTCCCTTCACAATATGAAAGCAAAGACGTGCACTGGAGATGGCTCTGGAATAAGACCTTCTTAGCTTGGGACATAAACACAAGAGTGAAAAAGACAGATCTGAGGACTGAGGACCCACATGACAGACGGGGTTCCTTCTGCTTCGTTAGGAAATCTGCCTCACCCTGGAGCCATCTTCTGATGCCAAGCAGGCAGTGTTGGTTCTCTCTGTGCCTTTTGAAAAGATATCTGTAATTATCTGTGTACACCACTTCACTGTGACCTTCTAGTAGTGAGGCTAATAAACTGACTTACTGATCAAGACAAATGTGTCCTTACTAGAGAACACCCACTCACCTCCCTCCAGCTTTACCTGCACCAGCAATTTCCTATTGTGTAACTTTGTCTGTTGAGTGGATGTGGCCACAACAAAGTATTCTAATATGATAAAAACTGCTAAAGCCAGCAGGAAGTATTTAGGTACTGAGTGGTGTTACATTTTAACACCACAAATTCAACACTCACAAAAGGCCTACATTGATTTAGACTGCTTAAGGAACTTGTCTAACCAAGGTCATATCACACAAGTTGGAAGCAGAATGTATAGCCAGGATGCAAACCCAATCTGGCTTCCTTAGGCCAAGGACCAGGTCATGTTTTGGGATGTGTGTGTGTGTGTGTGTGTGTGTGTGTGTGTGTGTGTGTGTATTTATTTTCAATTTCCTAATTGTAACCCAGGGCTTTTCACTGAGATACTAATTTTTAAGTGGTTCAGGGTATCTATAGATCACTAAGGTAATCCAAGAACTTCGAGACAGGATCTTATTGTATAGCCTGGGCTGGTCTCACACTTGAGTACCATCCAACCCAGGAGAAATTGTCAATAAAACTTTCATTTTTCGTGTGTGTGTGTGTGTGTGTGTGTGTGTGTGTGTGTGTGTGTGTGAGGGGCCCAGAGGACAACTTACAATAAACAGCTGGTTCTTTCTTTCCATCTTATGGGTTCCAAGGACTGCACATGTTTTGCCAGATTTGGCAGCAAGTAACCTTTCCCTCAGAGTCATCTTTCCAGCCCAGAACTGCCAATTTTTATAAGGGCCCCCCAAGCAACTGTAAGGAGGAAAAAAAGAAAATCACTCAAAAGCCAAACCTTTCTTTTAAGATACTGTGTTTCTACAAACTTAAAAATATGTAAAGATCCATTTTTCTAATATGAGGGATCAGTTATAAGATCTAACATGTCTGAAGGGTCAGAAAAAATGTTAAGAGTAGACTGGTAAGAAAACATGACACAGTAAGATTGTGCCCTGTGACACGGGATATCTGAGTCACAGTAAGAACGCTGAGAACATCACAGGGCCAGCAAGAGTGGTCAGCAGTGTGGCCTCTTAATGCCCGAAGTTGATAAATCACTTGGAGGGATGCTGACTCCAGCATGATGCTGGCAAGTTGTATGAGAACAAAACCTTTATTCAGAACAAGAGCCGTGAAGAAGACTTGGCTTCCTCAGAAGCCCTGGTTCTGATCCAAGCCATGCTCAGCACAATGCAAAAGTCAAAAAGGCAACATGAGAACATTCAACTGAAGGCTATCAAAACATTTCTCCAAGCTTTTGGCACATATCAGATCCCTTGAGTACAAATTTGAGATGAACCTAGAGAGGTGCAAAAATTTACTTAAACATTTACTTAAAATTCTAAAACCATATAAACTATAGTTTATACATATACACCAGTGAAAGCATTTCAAGGACCTTTTTATCGATAGGCAACAGTTCCTAGAAGCCTCGACTTGTGTAGAACACACAATTTTGTACATTGCACATTTTTAACATCTGATTTTAACCTTAACAAATGCAGTTACCTTGGATGGTCTCCTTTCTCCCAAAGTGTGCAGCTATCACATTAGAAGCTAGAGAGCCAAGTTTGATCATCTTCAAGCTTTTAAACATACTGATGCATGTACCCAAATGCCCAAGAGTCAGTAAGTGACATGTGGCCCGAATGCAGACACAGTAAGTGCTTCTTAAGGTGTGGTCAACAGCACATGTGGCTCTGCTCCACTGCCATCACCACAAGTTCCCAGTCCTATTCACTACCCCCATGGTACCCCTATCTATTGCTTATTTACAATTCTCTAGCCCAGGGTGCCTGTAGTATCACTGCGCACACAGTCTTGGCTGACTCCCTGTTTTCTACCATCCCCCCATGTGCTGGTGGTGAGCTACCAGTCCGGCTTTACTCTGTGTTTTGAGACAGGGTCTCACTTTGTTGCTCAAGAGGGCCTTGAGTTCACCATCCTCCTGCCTCAGACCCTGAGTGCTGGGACTACAGGCTCGTACTACCATGCCAGGTAATGGAGACTGCTTTAAAATCTTTCCTCTGGGCAGCTGGATCTCCGTAAGAAACACCTTTCCTCTCCTTTTGTGTTGCACAGGACACCCTAGTACAGTAAACGTGATGTCTGGTCCAGGTATGAACCTTCATTTCATGCAGATGGCAAATGGTTCTATTGTGCTGTGGAGCACAGAAGGGCTCATGAGAATGTTAACATGGAGGCAAAGGGTTATTCAGGAAGGAAGGAGTTGAGGATATCTGTCTTGGAGGGGAGTGGTATGGCAGATGACCCAGAGGTCACTGACTGGCCAGCACGTACTCACCTGCTATGCTATGAGTCTACAGGTTCCTGACTCATACACATGCCCAATTTTCAACTGGCTGCAAGTATTTCAAAGCAAAGGAAGTTTAGAAATGATCTAAGTTGAATTATTTTTCAGTAGTTTTAGAATCAGCATACAAATCAGAATTGAAATAAAGAAGCAACCCCTTAGAAACAAAATGGTCAGTTTTTACAATTTAATAATTTTAAAGAAAAGTGAGAAAAATGGCTTCCACTTGGCTAGAGAACTAACAACAATCAGAATTCACTGGCGTTGGAGACAAAATGGTTTTCTTTCTGGCCAGAGTCATGTGTTTTCCAACCCCTGCAGTATCACCGCTGTCATCTTTCAATAAATGTCCATCTACAAATTAATTAACTTTTTTGAGACAATCCCAGGCATATTCTTCTTCTAATTCCCATGAAAGACTCACTTTTAAGATACAATTGCAGCTGCCCCACACTGCCAGTTCCTGCGTCACACACACGCCTTAAAATTCTGTAATCAGCAGCCAGCAGGTGCCATATCGCATTCAACACACCACAGTCAGTCAATACAGACATCCCCAAACACACCAAGGCTGGTTTTGTCAAATGTTTTATTGAGTGTAGACATCTGGAGTACTGTAAAACATGCATTATCTTTAGATTCAAAAAGGAGCAAGCCACATTGTCTTCACTGTCAAACGTGTCAGGCCTGGCATACATGATGGAGATTAATGAAGCATCAGGAGAGTAATATGGCTCTTGAAAAGCCTCTACAGTGTGAAGGAGGGTCTTAATCACGTGAGAAAGCAGAGCCCTGCACGCCTAGTAACTTGCATTTCATTGAAGGTACACAGTATTTTACAATTTTAAAACAAATAAAAATAATTTGTTTGTAGAAGATTCCCATTCCTAACTTTGTCTCTTTAGATTTCAGAAACTTTAATTTAAAAAACACCCACCCCCCAAACCCCAATATATGCATTTTAGAAGTTGTACATCGATCTGAGCAATAACTGAATTTATTTCTTTTTTGGTTGCTGAGGTGTATTAAATTTGAAGAAGATAATATCTCCATCTTCAACAATATAATTCCTGCCTTGTTGTCTGTATTTTCCAGCAGCCTGCAAACAGGAAAAACAGGAAATGGCTTATTACTTTTAACTAAATACACAGGAAAAAGAGAGGAACTGGCTTATTGCTTATAAGCAAATACACAGGACAAGCAGGAGAAATGGCTTATTACTTATATCTAAACTCTCAGGAAAAACAGGAGAAATAAATGGAAGGAAATATTCCTGGGTCGTGTTAAAGACATAATGAAAAGGAAGGAGATGTGCAGGAAGGCAGACAAGTCCTAAGGAAAAAAAGATAAGAAAGAAGAATCCTTCCAGTTTGCAGAGGACAAGGCTTCCACATGTGTGTACCAATCATACTGCATTCTGTTGACACACAGATGTAAATCATACCAATGTCGTTAAATTTCATTACATGTTGTTCATGGTACATTTCTGAGGTGTCTGCAAACATCTAGCAAGTCACTAGAAGAGACTGATCAAATGAGCCAGAAAGAGCCACACTCGCTTTGTTTGCTTAAAGAAATTCTTTGGTGACCCTAGTGATGTCTTAAAGACAGTTTGCTCTAAGAAAAACTGCTCAACTGTGCTGCATGCGTGTGAATTTTTTGTAGCTCTATTTACTCTTGACAACAGCACTGACATCTGTGTATCCTGAATGTTATCTTGGAAGTTTTCTGACAGTGTTGCTTCCAAGCAGACTCTTACAGGTTGGAACTGCAGACAGACTTTTTCCACTTGTCAATCAGTCAGCAAAGAAATGATTCCACCTGCCGGTGTGCAGATCTAGACATGCTCTTGATAATTCCACACAAACAAAGCAGGCTTACCCATGGCACGGCACACACTGTGGGCTCCTGAGTACCCACACTTAACACTCACACAATTCTCAGCCTCCTGTGACCCCGGCACCAACCATTCAACAATGGGTACCAAAATTCTCAGAAGTGTTTTTCTTGAGAACATGAAAACTTTGTTTTCAAGAAATTTAAGATTACTACTTCTCTTTGACAATATTGAAAGAAAGTTCAAAGTCAAGTGAAATTATATTTATCAGTAATAAAAACACTAACAAAGATCATACATCTGAAGCGTAAATCAACAAACCAGATTGAAGAATCCTCCTAAGCATATTTTTGATACAAAGGATTTTGCCTAATAGCAATATGTTATTAATAGGAAGTTTATCTTTAAAAAGACAATGTACTCCCTCATTCTAAAAGATATACTAAATAAAGAGTCACATGATTTTTGTAAAGATGTAATGTACTGAAAGTCATATGGTACTTACCTCTAGGATCTAAGCCTACTATTATAAAACTATACATACAAGTTAAATGAAATACACATTGACATGACATATTAGTGTAAGTTTATATACTTTATTACACTCAAGTTTACTATTAATAGTGACAGTGTTTCTTTAAATTCTCTAGAGACCATTTAATCCATTTCCACTGCTATCAGAAACACTGGTTGAAAAAAAATCAATACCCATTTGTGAATCTTGAGTATGTATTAAACAAGACACGTCTAACCAGTTCATTTGCACTTGAAAGCAGCCATCTGTAGAAGGCAGCTTTGCCTAAGCAGATATGATTGCTAATAGTGTGATATCCCTGTAGACTACAAAGCCCAAAGCTATTCAGTATATAGCTCACAGCACTGCACTGAATTAGCTATGCTGCACTGGTGGTAGAAATACACACACACACACACACACACACACACACACACACACACACACAGCACACGCACATGTATGTACACACGGTCCTGTTTGCAACCTCAAACCTCCTTATCATGTACAAATAAACACTGCTGGATAAGAAGCATAAAGCATTTCATAAATTCTCCAGAGCTCAAAATTTAAACATTAGTTTTGGAAGTTAAAAATATATGAGGTATTTAGTGGTACACTAGGAAAAGCCAGAAGCTGATCTTTCCCAAGTTATGAAATAAAGTACTCAGCCTTACATATTATTATAAGTAGGAAACATTATTGTACTGTATATTATAGTTTCTGGATTGTTAAAGTATTTACAATTCATCTTCTCTTAGGTTTATTGTAACAAAATAAACTAAGGTTTGTAAGTATTGACTTAGCATATATAAGTATGACAAGCTTCCATCTCTGGATTCTACAAACAGAAAATTTCCTCATTTTAATTTTTTGTATGAAAAGAAATATATGCTAACATGATATAACAAGTTGACAAAAGAAATCAGATATTCTCCAAGTCTAGTTAGCATTCCTGATGGAGTTCACCCTCAGTATCTGCAAACCTATCTCTATCAATACAGATGACACCAGTGAGATCAATGCATTTGTTTAGTTGCACACTGTAACTTTTTTTGGCGGAGGGTGAGGGGGTGGGGAGTCATAATGGCTCTCAATCAATATCTAACCAATTATATGGAGGTTTTTTTCCTTTCTGGTTCTAAGGTTCCAACAGTCCCAAAGTCCCACTGATCTAATAATACTGGTAAGAATAAACCAAACTTGAGATATCTTTCACATTCCTTTCAAATTAGGAAATAGTCAAGATATGAGTTCTGTTTGACTTTCTCAACATTTTCTATGACAGTCTTTAAATTAAAGAAGCTTCCTACAAGGTCACCTTTGAGTGAGGCGGACTACCCACCTACTGGATATTAACAAGTTTGAATTTTGCAGTGGAACTTAGATGAAAATCATTTGGTAGTAATGTTTAACAATGCTTCACTATGAGTGTCTGCAAATCAAATTCCATTATTAGCTAAAATAAAGCACAATTTTGGACCTGCCCTCTAGTGTTGAAAAAGCAAATCAAATTTCCAAAGATCTTTAAAAAAAAAAAAAAAAAAAAAAAAAGGGAAACCCGTAAAGTTTCAGCACCTGCAGGTTTGTCTAACTAGGTACCATTCTGTTTCCTTGACTCACCTATACTGTGATTTCTACTTCATAGATGCAAATGCGTTACTATGACTTTTCATTAGCTACTAGTGAAAAAAATTCTTTGTATTTTGTGTGACTTAGAAGTTTATTTTTATTTTCAAGTAGAGAGAGAGAGAAAAAAACAAAAACAAAAACAAAAAACAAAATCCAACCCCTCCATACAGCTATTTAAAACCGACTCGAGATGAGAGCACATGAACAAATAGTTCCCCATCAGCGCACTACGTTGGCCCTAACAAGCTGACAGCGTGCAGTTTAAAGACAGCTATAGTCTACCATGCGTATTTTCATGTGAGTGCTAAAATTATAAAATTTGCAAGTAACAGAACATCATTCCGTACCTTGACTGCGTTTTCAGAACCCTCGTCTTTAAAGTCTTCATACTTCATTACTTCAGCCATAATGAATCCCTTTTCGAAATCTGTGTGAATCTTTCCTGCAGCCTGAGGAGCCTTCGTTCCTTTCTTTGAAAAGGACCAGAGAAAACTAATTGCATTTGGAATGACTGATCGTAAGCATCGAGTTTCTTCTCTCTAATCTGCAGTTGCCTCAACTCAAACTTAAGTTTAATGGGAGTTAGGAAGTCTGCTATACAATCAGTGCGTTTCCAGCAGAGGACCCTGCCTGTGCAGCAGTCTGAGCAGGCCCATCAGCAGGTGTTAAAGAGCACAGCGGACAGCTTTGTTTTTCCTAGCAGTCATTTACCGTTTTATTGATTGAGATGCAGTGCTCTGGTTTGGTGTGGGTTTCACTTCGATTTTCTATTCTTCACAGTGGAAAAAATAAAGACTTTTAAAGTAACTTTCAAGTTGAATTATCAAAGGTTTAAAAAAAAGATAAAAAGCCCTCAAAAATTCAGCTCATCTAAACATATAAAAATTGATATATAAAGGGACATTTTCAGACATTTCTAGCAAATCAGACGAGCTACAGTCCAGTCAGCAAACAATTTTGAAATAACCAAGAAATGTTAACAGTAAGATTAAAAAAAAAAAACCATTTTGCATAATACAGCTTGCTTCTAACAATCATGAAGGAAATTCAAGTCAAGATGGAAAGAGTAATGTCTTGTAATTACTCCATATGCAAAATTACAGGAACATACATTCCAGACACACACAACCACAGAAAGAAATCTGAGAAATAATGGTAACCCACAGGCTGCTTAACAAAGCATGCTAAAGTGATAAGGACTCTGACAGCACAGAGCACAGTTTTTACAATAAAAGATGTATCGGGTCAATGTGGCTACTCCCTGATGCTCACCTGACTGAGTGTCTTACACATTAAGTCATGGCACTAACAATCCGTCTTAAGACAAACCAGCTTTCACATTTCAAACCCAGCGGTGCTCTTCCCTGCTTTGTACACTTCAGTTTGAAGTTTTAAGACTTTCAGTTACATCTTTAAAATACATAGTAACAATAAACTGGCAATTTGTTTACTGACTTAGATTTGCTTTGACATTATTTTTAAAATTTATAGGAAAGGCCCGTTAGAAGACAATGAAACACTTCTTACAAAGGGGGCAGATAAAAGGGAAATGAGTCTCGCTTGGGTTCATGAGGCATATCTAATTGTGCTGACCACCTTCATGTTCCTTTTATTGATACTAAATAAAAATAAATGTAACAGCAGCACTGAAAACACAAGTCAGGATGGCCAGCACGGAGCTCAGCACAAAGCATGTGCTTCAAATAGCATACTACAAGACGCCCCGTGACACTGAATCTAAAAGTTCTGACCTTTTTATATTCTGTAATATACAATTTAGGACTACATATATTTCAAAGTATTTTTCAATAGGAACTACTATATTGCTATAATATATTTACATTCAAAAGCAAACCATTGTATTTCAGTCTATTGTCTTCTGGGAATAAATTAGTTATTCTCCCTAATCACATTCAGTATACACTAATGTTTAAAATATGTCACAGTCTTGAAGAAGTTGAACACGTAACAGTAAAAAATAAACATCACTACTATGAATTCAATAGAAAGGAATGAATTATTACACATCAAGTTTAGCTTTTTGAGCCTGTGTGTCTATGAAAAGCATAATGATGTCATATTGCTTTTATTGCTGAAAATGTAATCCGAGCAAAGCAAGGGAGGAAAGAACCACCCGCAACCCAAACAAACTTAGCGAATACAAAATGAAAAGCAACATCAATTTCACTGCAGACAAACCCAGTCACACAGATTAAGCAAGCACAATACTGGTGCGTCTTATCTCTGACCACAGGAGGAGGGTAGACAGATTCTACAGGATGAAGAAATTCAGACTATGTAATAGGCAGAATCAATTGTTACCTGCCTCAATCAATGCCGCTCCACTTTCACTGTTCAGCAGATCACAAATAATTAAAGTTATCCTGGACAAAAACCTCATCTGTAATGACTAGCTAACCGCCACCATGACAAACTTCAAAGTCAGTGATATCAATCTGAATTCAATAGTGTGGAACTGGGTAGAGCTGATGAATAAGTATGAATCTTACCCTGATGGTCCATGCACGCACTTCATCTGGGCCTGCAGTGAAAAAGTATTCTAGTTGGAGTGCTGCAAATCCAGCCTTAATGATCTTTGGCAAAGCACTGAAATAAAATGAAACAAATTCACTCAACATTTAAGTTGACTCTGCCAGGGATCCATCTAGAACTAAAATTATTCATCTCAAGCAGATAATGGTGAAGATATTAGTAAATGACCATTCATCTTTCACAGCACACTGGAAGAGGTCAGGCAGCAGGGGCTATTTCTTAAAATACCCCTTCTAAAATTGGTTTTAATTGTATTAGCCTGAAGCATTTTGAACTGTTTACTACTAAAAAAGAGAATTTATATCTTCCGGGCCTATGACTATTTTCAACCAATATTAATTATTTCCAGAACTTGAGCCATGAAAGCAAAATTATTTGATTGAAACCCAATCTTCTAACAATATATTATTGTTACTCAGAAAAAAATTATGGCAAGTGATTCACCCTTTCCCCTCCCCCACTGAACATGACGAAAGAGTTTTGGCGATCATCCCTCCTCAAAAATATACATAACTAATACCTATGTTATAATTAAAACACTGTACGGAGATGACAGATGACAGTTAAAAACTTAATTTAAAATAAATCTTTTCACTCTGTCTCATGGTAAAGAAAGGAGAAGATTCCCTCTTTATAATGGTAATTACTCTGTCATTTATTATTCTATCAGCGCAAGCAATTAAATTACTGCAAGGAAATAGTTGATAATAAAGTGTAGGGAAAATGAATGCTAATTAACCTTTGTGTCATGTTCGCTTCCAGATACTTCTGTCTCTCCTCAGCACTCAATTCTTGCAACTTGAGCTCCAAGGCCCCACTAAAAGGAATGACCAAGGCGCCTGGGTCATACTTGTCCACCCACTCTTTAATTTTTATCAACCTGTAGACAAAAAAGGGCACAACATTATCTTGTAGTGCATGCATGACTGTACCACATTCATTATTATCAAGTAGCACATACATATTCATAAGAACTGCACGGTTTTATGATGCCATCTTTTTGTGTATAGCTTTCCAAGGTCAAGGCATTAGCAGGCAGCAATTTCTTCAGGTACATGCTGGAATTTTCTATTACAGTCTAGTTTTATTTTAGCATATTACCTATAGGAACTGTATTACAAATATTATCAACTTTTAAAAGTTAAATTGAATTTGTTCAATATGAAAACCTGGACCTCTGAATAATACTATTATATAATGTTAATGTCCTTTACAAAATAAGTTTTAGAAAAAGAGAACTCATAAGGTTGCTTATACAGGAACCACAATTAGAAATACCAACTAATTTTTGAAGCATCTCTGAAACATATATAATTTGTCCCATCCAGATATCTATTGACTGGGCTAGCTCCTTCCTGAATGAACAGAACCAACAGTTGCCATGGTTTCAAGGGAAGCTTCTGCTCACGTTAGCAACAACAACAATAACAAAAATACAATTCTTCCAGATTTCTAAATATAGTCAATTGGGTACATGCTGTTCTTAAAAAATCCAAATAATTATAGGGTCATCAATAGGAATGTAGAGGAAATAAATTCCTTTAATCATAAAAGTTATGGGAAGCCAAATCCACTAGGACACATGCTAGACGCTGCCTAGAAGGTACCATTGAGCCATTCTCCCTCTTCTAAAGTAAGGGTTTGAAAAAGCAGTAATTAGAATTTAAGTGACACAAAGGCAGCAAATACAATTAAAAGGTTATGCTCATAGTTTCTTATTGCTGGATAGGTACCTGTTTCTAAGCCTGCTTCCTCATTTGTAGGAATGGAAATAGTAACACAGTACATATTCTATTGTAAAGAATCTAGGAAAACAATACAGACAGTAAACAGCTAACACCTGTCTCCTTCTCAGAGAGTCACAGCATGTTCCCTCTGGCTCTGTGGTTTACCCAGGTCTGTTACAGGTCTGGATAGTGACATAAGTAACTGGGGCCTAACAGCATCCTATTAGTATGTGTGTTCTACATTTATTTTTATTTGTGCACACAGACTTGTACCCACATGCCATGGAGGTCAGAGGACAATGTGAAGGAGTCAGGACTCTCCTTCCACCATGTAGGCTCCAGGAACTGAACTCAGGCCATCAGGTTGTCAATAAGTGCTTTTACCTACTGGGCCATCTCACTGGCCCTAGACTCTTGTAATCTAACTAAAGTTTAATAGGCATTATGACAAAATACTGCAGGAGAAATTTGTTAAATCATCAGTGTTATAAGTTACTTTTAAAAGTAAAGAAAAGGAAAAATTAAAGACCAAATTCATCAAAACTCAAATGTCAAACAAAATGGGGGTAATTCAAATAGCTATTAGAAAGTTAAGAATATAGCCCAATGATGGTGGCACATGCCTTGATCCCAGCATACTTAGAAGGCAGAGGCAGGTAGATCTCTGCAGTTGAGGCCAGCTTGGTCTATAGAGTGAGTTCCTGGACAGCCAGGGCTACACAGAGAAACCCTGTCTTGAAAAAAACTATTAAAAAAAAAAAAAAAGACTATGATCAGTTGTATAGGATTCAAGATAGAAAAAGATAGAAAAAGAAACAAAAATTCACCCAACAGTTTGTACATGTTTACATGTAAAGCTAATCATCTATTTATTATTAGTGACTTCTTTTTTTAATAAAAGATTTATTTATTTATTTTATATATATGAATACACCATTGTTCTCTTCAGACACACCAGAAGAGGGTATCAGATCCTATTACAGATGGTTATGAGCCACCATGTGGTTGCTGGGAATTGAACTCAGGACCTCTGGAAGAGTAGTTAGTGCTCTTAACCGCTGAGCCATCGCTCCAGCCCCTTATTAGTGACTTCTGATTATAATATTTGTATCCTTTTATTTATATTCTAAAAACTATACTAAGCCCTAAGATTTAGTTTGGAGTAAAGTATATGGCCTTAAATTATGATTAAAACTTGGTATTTTCTTGTAGAAAGTTATGAAGGATATAATAAGTTTTTGCCTACAGTAATATCATGGAATTTTAAGTTACTTTATAGACAATATTCAAATCTCTGTATTAAGATGTTATCATTAATGGCTTTTATAATACATGTTAGAGTCAAATATATCATTTAACAAAGCACAGGAAATATAAATACAGTTTCATTGAAAGGGAAATAGAACAAACCCATGTGAAAGGATAATGAAAAATGTCATACATCTATCTTGTATGATCAACATAACCAATAAAGCTAAAACTGTTAGGAAACAAGATAAGAAATAATGACTTTGGCTAAAACCTCCGTTGAGAATACCACTAGTGGTCCCTGCCATTTCACAGCCTTTCCTGCAGAGCCTTTCCTCGGAGGGCTATTTGCATTCCTCAGGTGTTCTACTGTACAATGCAGATGAATAAAGACTTACAAATCATTCCTCTACCGCCAAAGTAAGGCTTTGATCTGGTGAATACACCATTGTACCTTAACTATAATTGGCAAAAACCCTGACAGTGTAGAGCATCACACGCATAATAACAAAGGGGATCTCGGAGTGTTGACAGATGATCTTCATAATGCAGAGGCAGAGCGGGCACATTTTAGCGTAAATGAGCACTGGGGTCTAAAGGTCTCTAAAGTGACTGACATCAGACCTGCTACAGCCTCACTGAAGAAAAAGGTACCGTCACACTCTCCGTAAAGTGAGTTCTGCTCTTTTCCTGCCAGCTTCACTTCTGTGACTTTTACTGTCACAGACAACACAGGGAAGATGAAAAGTGACTTCGGTTCTTTGGCTGCCTGCTTTACTTTTGTGACTTTCACTGTCAAACAAGTGAGAAATGTCCCAAAGTGATTTTTAATTGCATATTTGAAATAAGCCTTGGGTAATTAAAAAATTAAACTTAATTTAAGATTACAGATGAAATACATATAACATGCCTATTAGGTCTGATGGTTTCAAAAATGTCATAATGAGGCTAAGATTGCAAGTTTGAACCCCATAGGAACCTTCTGCAGAAAGAAATGTCTATTCTGTTGCTACAATCTATGGCCCAAGCTATAGCCAGCCATCTAGAAAATGCATGCTATCGGCACCTGATGGACCCAGAAAATCCAAAGTTGAGCTCAGTTGTCATCACTCAAACAAGTGTCTAAACAATAAAATGTCTCAGGAAAGCCATCCAATTGCTGGTGACTTAAACATCGATATTGAGACTGTCACGAATGTCAAATGGTAGGCTGGTGGGGAGAGCAGCAAGCACAGGCAAGGCCAGGAGGCTCTCAGGGTCCACTGTAGGCCTCACAGCAGACTACCACCATGGGATCTAAGCTCTGATAAGCATGGAGTCCAATGGCTTAACTTCTTCCAAGTCCAGACTGGCACGGGAAGAGATGCAGTTATAGGCACTGTGCCCTGGCAGCCATCACACAGCAAGTGGACAAGGACGGGGCCACGAGAGTTGAGCCTACAAGGGCAAGGCCTTGACAAACACTATCAGGCTGCCACCTGTCAGAGTATAGGCAGAGTAAGCTTTCCAGATTTAAATTAGCATTTAGTCTAAAATCTACCTCCTATATTATAACTTTAATCTTCTTATTTCCATGATGAAATTCTAGGTTCCAAAATTTGAATTTCCACCTGGGTTACTTTACACTACTTGAGCATCTTTTCCTAGATATTAGTTTTATTCTTTTGTAATGGTTGGTGGTGCTGGGCACTGAACCTAGGGCCCTTGTGCAGTAAGGCAGATATTCCACCACTGTGCTACATATCTGTTTTAATTTGGAGGGGGGGGGGAAGATATTGTTGTTTACTAAATTAATTGTTCCTTTCAACATAAAAAGTTCCTCCAAATTCCTATTTACATCTCGCAGTCAAGTTCTAAGGAAGACTGGTGGTTGGTCCCTGGGGTGAGAGGCATCTATAGTGTAATAGTTTCTATTCTTTTAAGAGGAGACTCCTTGAGCTAGAAAGATGGCTCAGGTTTAAGAGCACCAGCTGATCTTCCTGAGGTTCTGAGTTCAATTCCCAGCAACCACATGGAGATTTACAGCTATTTATAATGGAATCTTATATACTCTTCTAATGTGCATGAAGACAGAGCACTCATATACATTAAATACATACATACATACATACATACATACATACATACATACATACATCTTTGAAAGAAAAGACCCCTTGGAAGCCCCAAGCTTGAGGTCAGGTTTTTTTTTAAGTTTATTATTTTATTAGGTGTATGAGTATTTTGCCATATATGTATGTATGTATTATGCATGCAAGTATGCATATATGCAACCATGTGCGTGCCTGGTGCCTGGGGAATTCAGAAGGTGTTGGATCCTCTAGAAGTGTGGAGTTACAAATGGTTGTGAGCCATGTAATAAGGATACATGCTTCACTATGCTCATAACAGCCATATTTATAATAACCAGAAGCTAGAAGCAACCCAGATGGCCCTCAACAGAGGAATGGATACAGAAAATGTGGTGCATTTACACAATGGAGGACTACTCAGCAATTAAAAACAACTTCATAAAATTTGCAGGCAAATGGATGGAACTTGAGAATATCATCCTGATTATGAGGTGACTCAGTCACAAAGGAACAAACATGGTATGTACTCACTGATAACTGGATATTAGCCCAAAAGTTCAGAATATTCAAGATTCAATTCACAGACCATATGAAGTCTAAGAAGAAAGAAGACCAAAGTGTGGATGCTTCAGTGCTTCTTAGAGGGGTGAACAAAATACTCACAGGAGGAAATATGGAGACAAAGTGTGGAGCAGAGACTGAAGGAAAGGCCATTCAGAGACTGTCCCACCTGGGGATCCATCCAATATACAGCCACCAAACTCAGACATTATGATAGATGCCGGGAAGTGCTTGCTGATGGAAGCCTGATATGTCTGTCTCTGAGAGGCTCTGCCAGAGCCTGACAAATACAGAGGCAGAAGCGTGCAGCCAACCATTGGACTGAGCTGGGGGTGGGGGTCCCCAATGGAGGGGTTGGAGAAGGGACTGAAGGAGCTGAGGGGGTTTGCAGCCCCATGGAGGGAGCAACAGTGTCAACAGGCCAGACACCCCAGAGCTCCCTGGGACTGGACCACCAACCCCAAAATACACATGGAGGGACCCATGGTGCTGGTCACATATGTGGCAGAGGATGGCCTTGCTGGACATCAGTGGGAGGAGGGGCACTTGGACTTGAGGGTGTTCCATGCCCCAGTGTAGCGGAATGCCAGGGAGAGAGGATGGGAGTGGGTGGGTGGGTGAGCACCCTCATAGAGGAAGGGGGAGAGGGGATGGAATAGGGGGGTTTCTGAACGGACAACCTGGAAAGGGGAAAACATTAGAAATGTAAATGAAAATATCCAATCAATAAATGGCTGTGAGCCACCATGTGGGTCCTCTGCAATAACAAGAGCTCTTCACCACTGAACTATCTCCCTCTCCACCACCGAACTATCTCCCTAGCCCTGGCTTTTCATTTTAAAGCTTAGTGTTTCTGTACTTGGCTATGGGCAATGTCTCTTTGGGTGCAGGCCAAGTGTCAAGTTACTGAGCTCTTGTCTAGAAGAGGTGAGGTTACCTCCTAGTATCTGGATGTAAAAGGTCACCATCTTCCAGGCTTTGTATGTGAGCTGACTGATCCAGTGAGGACTGCACACGGTCACTTGTGCCCCCACTGTCACTGAGCTGCTTTTTTGGTATTGGGTCCCAGAGAGTCCCAGTTTTCATTTTCAAGTCCTTCTGTGTACTCTAAAACCAACAAAACATCAATCACTACTCTCCCCTTTATTTTACACAGGATGAATATATATATATATATGTTTTTCAAGACAGGGTTTCTCTGTGTAGCCCTGGCTGTCCTGGAACTCACTCTGTAGACCAGGCTGGCCTTGAACTCAGAAATCTGCCTGCCTCCGCCTCCCAAGTACTGGGATTAAAGGCGTGCGCCACTACACCAGGCGTGGGTCAGACTCTTAACTGAAAACTCTATACTACACACTCACTTCACAGTGTTCTAACACCATAGCCTCAGGCTTGCTATCTAGACTAGGCTGGCCTTGAACTCACAAGAGGTCTTTGCCTCCCAAAATGGGATTAAAGGCATGTACCACTGTGCCTGGCTCAAACTATTCTTTTTGTTTTGTTTTTTGATTTTTTTGTTTTTTTTCGAGATAGGGTTTCTCTGTGTAGCCCTGGCTGTCTTGGAACTCACTCTGTAGACCAGGCTGGCCTCGAATGCCAACATTAAGAAACTTATTCAAACGGAGTACTGAGATATACTCTTTCTATGTCCAAATGGAGGACTCACAAACAATGCTTTTCCTTAAAACAGAGGAATAGGATGATCTCAATCATATTATTTGATAGTTTCCATTAAAGTAAAATTCTTGTAACTTGAAACATTCCTGAGATAGTCTTCTCTAGAGTATTTTAGTAAGGATTTTATCTTTTTTTCTAGAACTCAGATTCCTGTAGCTTTTCAACTACCTCCAGCCCAGTCAAATTTAGATTGCATTTTCTGAAAATACTTGAGATCAGCCCAGCCAAATTATATTGCCAATTATGACATCTTTGCTGAACACCAGAACTTTCTAAATTTCTTATTATACTTTGCAATATCAAAGTTTATTTAATTTTTAAAAAATGTGACAATCACTCATACTAATGCCTCAATCTATGGGTTCTCAACCTATAGGGGCCACATATCAGATATTTACATTATGATTCATTAGAGTTATGAAGTAGCAACGACAGTAATTTTATGGTGGTGGGGGGAGGGTCACCACAACATGAGGAACTGTATTAAGGGCTGCAGCATTAGGAAGGTTGAAAACCACTGCCTCATGTAGTTTGTGTGTTTATGAACTTATGTCTTGATTTCTGAGTTCGAAGCCAGCCTGGTCTACAGAGTGAGTTCCAGGACAGCCAGGGCTATACAGAGAAACCCTGTCTCGAAAAACCAAAAATAAATAAATTAAAAAAAAAAAAGATAACACACTGTTTCTGACAGAAGATAATGGTAGTGAGAACCCAGGCCAATACTCAGAAAATGCTGCTGTTAGAAAGGAGAGAGCAGTGACTCGGTCAGGGTCCTGCCAGCTCCATGCACCCTCAGCACGGAGGCGCTGCTGATGAAGGCACTGGCAAATATGGAGGTCATCCCGGCCCCCACCTCAGAGTCCCAAAGCATGCCTTCACAACAAGACTGTCCTTTCCACATCTTAGACAGGACCACTGCAAAAAGGCTTTTTACTGGTGTTCTAAAGCCAGAAAAAGACAAGGGCCATTATTAAAAGGTAAAGTTATTTTCCTAAGGAATATTTTTTAAACAAATGACAACTATTACTGGGTCTGCAATCCGATTTATGCAAGCAATATATAAACTTGAAATCTGTCATGTATTTATGACATGTGACTTTTTAAAGTTAAAGTCTTAGCTCTAGAGATTCAGACATTAGCTTTTCCAAAACTTCTATCTTAAGTAAAATTACTAAAGTATGACTTGGTAAGCAAATGGAGGCTGCCAAGGAAGTCTGTAACTGAGCCTGGTGACATGGGTCTGTAACTCATGGTACTCGGGAGGCTGAAGCAGGAGTTCAGGGCCAACGTGGGCCTCAGAGTGAATGCCTAGCTCAAAAGAAAAGTATGAAAATTAGTGGTAGAATGCTTGCCTAGCATGTGTGACTCTTTGGGTTTGAGTTTTAGCATTGAAAAAAACTACTACTACTACTACTACTACTACTACTACTACGTAATGGAAGCATTTAGTTTAAAAAATGGTAGGGAAGAAGAAAGAAAAAATAGAAAGTAAATTCTAGTTTTGACTAGTGAGTAGAAAAGTCTACATAGTGCCTGAAACTCACATCTTCTTAAAGAGGGTCTCATGTTGTCATAGGAAGTTTTGATGTTGTGGCCTGACTTAACGGGGCTATAAGGGGAACAATGACAATTGTGACTCTATTACTTAAGTGTCATGTTGAGAAGGCAGAATCTGCATTTTAATATGACATCCATGTCATACTATATTTTAAGTAGCACCGAAACTAAGGATTTGAAAATAAGAGCGTTTAATCCAATGTATGAGACAATGCAGAGCAACAGACAAGGCACCCAGGCCGACAGCCATCCCAGCACAGCACAGGAATGACAGGGGAATCCCTGCTCATCTGTCTCCTTCCTGGGTTCAAAACCAAAACAGAAAAAGTCTCTGGTACTTCAAGAAGTCTAAGAAAAATGTTCTGTCTGAGGCCCATGGCTTGTCAAGCACGTTTCAGATTCATAGTTAAAATGGTGCCCTCATTCCGACACAGGGATGGTTAGCAGTCTGTCCTCTGTTGAGACACAATCCTATGCCTTTCATCTCCTCAGAGCCTCAATGCCTGGAACAACATCTGTAGTACATTAGCTTTTGGGTCCAGATTCTACTAGGAGTGATTTCAGCCAAAGCGATTTCATTTGGTGAAACAAAAGGAATACTGCTACAAACTGTTTCCTAAGAAACAGATACAAACTGTGTATGCTTGTGCATGTTAATTTAAATCAACAAATTCTAGAGAAATGGGTATTCATTTTGCAGCAAATAAAAGTCCACTTTGATTCCCTTTTCAAGGATAATAGGCCTTTTGACTTTACGAACAACTAAAAGGCTATCACAATAATCAAATAAATGAAAGGTGTTAGGATCAGCAGGCAACTATAAAAAGCAAGCAGAAAAAATTAGAATATGCTTATCCTAACCCTTTGACTTCACTATGACTCCAGGATCCAGCTATCCCTCAATAAACTTACAAAGTTTGTGATGACCTTGTAACCGATGTTTGAAAATAGTTTCTTAGTTTAGCAAAAAGGCTACATTAAAAAAAGTTCTTTGGCCGGGCGTGGTGGCACACGCCTTTAATCCCAGCACTTGGGAGGCAGAGGGAGGCGGATTTCTGAGTTCGAGGCCAGCCTGGACTACAAAGTGAGTTCCAGGACAGCCAGGACTATACAGAAAAACCCTGTCTCAAAAAAAACAAAAAACAAAAAACAAAAACAAAAACAAAGTTCTTTGGGTTGAAGAGATGGTTTTGTGATTAATAGACTTGCTGCTCTTCTGGAAAACTGGAGTTTGGCTCCTAGCACCCACACCATGCACCTCACAACTCTCTGTAACATCAGCTCTGGGGATCCAAAGCCACTGGCTTCCAAGGGTACTTGCACACACCAACACATAACCACAGGTAGGCATATACACCTACACTTAAATTTTCCAAATTTTGTAGCAGTTAGTAAGCAAACAGAAAATATCAAAGTAAATTCAAATCAACTCCAGCTGGTCAAACCTCTGATTTCTGAGTACACACACACACACACACACACACACACACACACACTCCTAGAAAAGCCAACCAGAGAGCTTCAGGACAAGGTTTCAAAATATTCAAGAAGCTCTTGAAAACAGAAAAGTAGTTCTCTGGGGGGTCACTGATCGGGATCTCAGTGCTTAGGTACACTAGAAGGCATCATGTGAAGGGACGACTTGATCCTTGGTCTTGCCAGCACAAGACCAATGAAGTAACCCTCTCAAGATACAAACTATATTTGGTCTTCCTATATCAGGACAGTACTCATGTGTGCTGGGCAGCAGAAGTATCATACTGCTGCTTCCTAAGGAATTACCCTCATTCAAGTGACTATAGTACTCTGAAGTAGAGTAATTTTAATGTATCCCTTAGGAGATATTCCTCCTTTCAACAAGTTTCCATGTGAATAAGAGGTAGCACACCATTCTACCCAACATCGTAAACTGCTCATTTTGCCCCCTTTCTTGTCTCCCACTATAGACAAACAATTGAGAGGGACAAGGCCTTGCTATGCAGCCCAGGTTGGCATCAAACTTGTGACCCCCCCTCCCAAGTACTGGGATTACAGGTGTATGCCATCAAACTTGGCTTTAGATGCCCCTACACCTTAGAAGGAATTGAACAAAAGGCTTCATTGCACTAAATAAACACACAATTTAACATTGAGTTATATTATTAGCCCTTTCTCTTTTGAGACATGGTCCTATTAAGTTTCCCAAGCAGCTCTTGAACTTCTTGAGTAGCTGAGATCAGACATCTACCATAGGCGAGGTTAGAAAACGCTTAAGGTTAGAATTGAGTCTTTGTGTCTTGCCACCTCTACTGAGCACTCCTAAGTACAGTACTTGGCACACAATGGATATTCAAATAGTCATATCATGCTCTGGTATCCAAACCTTTTGAGTTCCGTGATGCTCAGAAAGTTTCAGGATGACAAGCACTTTAGATTTTGAATTAGGGACACTTAATCAGTTTCTACAAATATAACAAATCTGAAAACCTCTGAAATCTAAAAGCACTTTGAGAGTTTGGGTCTCAAGCATTTTCATTAAGGTCTACTCTCCTTCTAAACAGGTGAGTGACTCCAGGTGGCTAATATTTAACATCTCAGTTCACTCATCTATAAAATGGTCTAGGTTAGCAACTATTAATGTGTTCTGAGTTTCTTGGGAATAGGTGCTAGGAGGATAAAGGAAGGGAGAGACGGCAGAAAGGACTCTGAGGTCTGGGACCTCCCCCCCACCCCCCCACCCCACTCCTGTACGGTCAATCAGATCTGCTGAGCTTCTGAATAAGATTTCATTTGAAGACAGAAGAACTCTGTTGTTTTCAACCATTCTGAAGTTCACGGATGAATGAGCTCCTTCAGATGGAGGCTTCTGCAGAGCCAGGCCTGAGCCTGGGCCACGGAGGAGCCAGCACTGCCATCTCAAGCACTCCTTTCCCATTTCTGCTCAAGTGCACTTTCCCAGCATCTTTTTAAACAGCCTCTTTCCCCTTTCTGCAGCCCTCTACACCCACACCCTGACTTATTTCTTTGTACTGCACTTACTCTGTGCCCTTGATAATTTATACCCAGCATTGTTGGATCCATTTGTACAGTTATTAGAGCCAGGAAAATTTTGAATATTTCATTAATTATCCCCAACATCACCTAGAAAAGTGCCTATCACAAGATCTTCAATAAATCTGGGTGAACCAATCAATAGAAATTAATTAAACTTTTGTCTAAAAAAACAAAACAAAACAAATTAAGAGCTGAGAAGATGGCTCTGTAGATGAAAGTACTCTGTGTTCAAGAATGGGGACCTGAGTTTGAATGCCTAGCACCCATCTAAAAAGCCATGTGAATGCAGTCTTAGCACTAGCCCAGGGTGCTGGTGCTGGTGTATACAAGAAGATCACAGGAGCTTGCTAGCCAGCCAGTCAAGCCAAAATACAGTGAGTGACCTCCAGGTTCAATGAGAGACACTTTCTCAAAGGATAAGGCAGGAGAGAAGTAGCACAAGATATATCTTCCTCTGACTTTCATAGTGATGCACTGGTATAGTCAACTACATGTACATACATGTGCAAACACATATGCACATGAACACACATGAACAACTAAAATAATATTCTGAAGGATACATAATTCCTACAGATTTTTTTAGCTGTCTTCTGAAAAATTAATGCTTAGAAAATATTAAGCTATAATTGGAGGTAGGTTTGTTTTCCAGCTAGAATGATAAGTGAAAATCACAGCAGAACAGGTTAACTAATTGCTATAGGCTCTATCAACAAAAAATAGATCCTTAGGGCCACTTTGTGAAGAGATGAAGACTAAACAGTTGTCTATGTTGCCGACCTCCTGAAGTTTTTCCACAGAGAGCCTTTAAGTAGGAGAGTTAGAAAGAGAATCTCTTTTCTTCTCTCTCTCCTCTTATCTAAGGCGATCAAAACACTACTACCGATAGATAGACAGACGCTCACTCGGGAGTTCCTATGTATGCACCGGGAATCCCAACACTTTCGGGGTGGCAATCTGCTAGAAGTATGCTCAACTAGAGGCATCTTCTTTGCTCATGAGGGCCTTGACCTTTAGTGAGTACGTTTATGAGCTATGCCCGGGCTGGTCAAACAGGGAGGACAGCCTGTTAGAAACTAATGTTGCTATAGAGACAAATGTGAACCAAGGAAAAGCAGTTGTGAGAAAACCCCTAGCAGAGGAGTACCAATCTCTTTTCGATGGAGCCTGGCTTCCAGTGAGATTGTCATGTAAACCTGTATAGTGTGCTGCCCAGGCACTTCCTCTCCCTGCTCCTGCGGCTTTCACAGTGTGCCCTCTAAATGTCACTGTGTGTCGGGAAACCTCGGGAAGAGCCAGAGTGCTCCAATTTTAACAAGAGGATCTTCTTCCAAGTCTGGAAAGTTAAAAGCAATAACCTTCAGACCATTAAGACTGAGCTGGTCCAGAGTAAACAAAAAAGTAGATTCTCTACTGGAAAGCCTAGGGGAGATGAAAACTAATGTAGAGAAACAAACAAGACGTGCCATCCTCATCTCTACTGAGATGAAGAACAAAACCATCAGAAGACAGCAGACCGGGTACCTCCATGAAGACAAGATGAATGTGGAGCTGGAAAGGATGGTGATAAAGACAGAAGAAGAACAAAGAGCTGGCGTGGTTCAAGGATGAGGAAGACCGAGCAAGGCGAGGATGAAGACACGGTGCTAATGGCGATGTGCCTCTCAAGCTTAGGATTCAGAAAGCTTATGCCACTATTTCTGTACCTTGTTCCAAGTCCCTCCATGTGCTCACTGATTTATAAGTGCCCTGCACCTAATTCCTTTTTACTTCTTATCATTTTGTTAGTAGTTTTGTTAAGTCTTACCCTGTAATTTTTGCCTCATTATGACTTAAAAAAAAAAAAAAGATGTTGGCCTTTATTTTATACTAGAATAGGCCAGGCAGTACATGCCTTTAATTCTGGCACTCAGTAGGAAGAGACAGGCAGATTTCTGAGTTCAAGGCCAGCCTGGTCTACAAAGCAAGCTCCAGGACAGTCAGGGCTACACAGAAAAACTCTGTCTCAAAAACAAACACAAACCCCCAAACACAACAACAAAAGTAGAACAGTAGGGTCAAATTCATTCCCAGTCTATGTCTGCAGTTGGAATCATCAAGTCACTAACCATATTTTTTCACTGCACATGTATCAGAAGGAACAGTTCAAACCTAGGATGCTTCTTAACGCCCTTCATGGTAACCGGCTGTGTGCTTTGCATGGACTTCAGTGATGGGCTGACTGGAGCACTGAGGAAATAAAGAAAAGGCAGATACATGTACAGAAAAACTGGGCTCCTGGACTGAGGAACCTCAGCACTGCAGAGGGCTTAGCATGACTATTATATACTCCAGAGGGCTTAGCATGTCAATGCATATATAATAGGAAGTGGGGTTCCAGAGGGCTTAGCGCGACTATTATATACTGTCAATGTATACATAATAGGAAGTGGGGTTATTGCATACAGCTGAAGAAAGAGGTCGGATTATTACATACAGATCAACAGCGAGGAGGGTTTATGGGGTAAAGCTGGATCAATTAGCTAGGCTTAGCTAATCTTGGCAGGAGCAGTCTTGGTCAACACTCAGAGGGAGAAAGCTAAGGTGGGTATTTGCTGCACAAACTACCCACAGCCACACTCAGACCCTGTACAATGGCTTTGCCAGGTAATTCAGCCTGTGGGGCATGCTGATGCTCTGCCACTTTTCCTGAGGTCTTTGGTGGCCACACCCATCTCAACAGCACACACTTTCTCAGGGCTTCTTCCACTCCACAGTCCCAAAGTTAAGATGTGTGTTGATCATTAGTGACCCTCAGAAAAGCACATTTTGAGACTTAGGAGTGTTTCTCAAAATAGTTTGTCCACAACCTGTAAAATAGTGGGATTTAAAAATTATCTAAAGTTATAATCTATCAAAGTAAGAATTTTTAAAACTTTGTTCTCTGGTGTATGAGAGTCACTACTGAGTCTGTATGTTGTTTGCAATATTATACTCTAATTTTAAATATTACCTATAGGTTAGTTCTACAATCACAGGTGTCATGAGTTATGAAATCCATATTTATACAACGAAACTAAAATACCCTGTTAGCTATAAGAAAATGTCCAACTATGGTATAACCTTATATAGGATAAAATTATTTTCAGCTCTGTTGCCCCAGATTAAACCCCGTCCAACCTTTCAAAGAAGTACAGTGCTAGGATATACAAAGAACTTTTATTGTTATAATTCAACAATAAAAGATAGAACCTGAACAAATACAGGCAGGAGACTGAATAGACATTTCTCCAAGGAACATGTATACACAACAACTAGCAACGCAAATACCATCAATGCTAGTTATTACAAGAACATACACTGAAACCTTCATGAGCTACGACCTCACAGCTAGGAGGAGAATACAAACAAAAGCTTGGAGAGTAACAAGGAGCCCCCCCAGGAGAAACAGTATTATTAGACAACAAGAGAAATGAATGATTTTAATGCATGCCACAATACAGATGAATACTGACTGAAACAGTATACTAAGTAAAATGAGCCACATAATGTATGATTCCAATAACATGAACTAGGCTTACTAGGTGAGTTCAAATAGGCAGACAGTAGGTTAGCGGCCTCAGGCAGCACTGGAAAAAGTGATGGGAACCTCTTGTGATGGGCATGGGCTTCTTTTCAGTGTTATCAAACTGTTTGGATGGCAAAACATTGGGAGAACACCAAAAATCCAATAAAGCATGTACTTTAAGAGAGAGAATTTTGAGCTTGTGAATTATATGTGTATAATTTACACACACACACACACACACACACACACACACATACATACATACATACATAATAGATTTTTAAAAATCCTAAACGTAGACAAAACTGCTCCAAAGATTTAAAAAAAAGTTATAGGAGCTCCATATTACGATTCTACGTTGGACTTCACGTGGAAGCAGTACGGTCCAACAGGAACACCGCAGATCTGAAGGAAGGCAGATGGCAGTTCAAATTATACTTCAACTACATAGCAACTAGGGGATCCGGGGAACATCATTTAAGGTTTCTGACCCTCAGTTTAGTCACCTACTACAAAAATAACATCTACCTTTGTAGGCCAAATTAGCGATAAAGTGTACTTTCAAAACTTAGCCTCCAGTATCAGTGGAGTGGGTCACTCTAGTTACTGGAGAGTTAAAAATACTGTTAGATTGCCCACAGGTAAAGAGTGGGAACTGTTTTAAACCAGGTTCACACTTCTAAGAGAGCTTGCCCAATGAATCTGTATAGAAAGAAAGGTGGCTAGTTGACAATAGAAATATATGTTGAACAATTATGTATAATAAAAAAACATTATGCCAGAGCTTGGTGAATACAACTTTGAGAAACAAATGTAGGGAGCATGGACAAAAAATATGCAAGAAACTGCAAAAAAAGCATGCTAAGTTTAGGATAGGAGCAGTAAGGTACCTGAGGTATAGAGAGGGGAAGCAGCACACAGAGAATTGAAGCAACAAATGTAGTGATCCTCTCAATTACATACTTAGAACACTGAGGTTAGATAAGAAAAGCAGCAGCAGCAGTAATAATAATAATAATAAATTAAACAAAAACAAGCTAGAACTTTATTTATGGGGCCAGGAATAAAGTAAGGAATGCTCAAGGAAAAATAACTGAGTGTTCTATCCTTTCCCTGAGATTGGTCCTAAGTTAACCACTAAGATGGTTCCTCACTCTGACCCACACATCCACACCCTCTACTGACAAGGGGTCATCTAGGAGCTGCATAAACAGCAGACACAACAGTGCAGCTTGTGATACAACATTCAGTTCTGAAAGATGAGTTAGTCTCAAGTAGGAACTTCTGTCATTTAGTACGTATGTACATGTACAGTACCAACTGGTATGTAAGAAAAATTTTGACAAAAGAAAAAAACCATTGGGAAGTTCATAGAAGAATCCTAGTTACCAAAGGTCTTAGTTTATAGTTTATCTGTCTTATTGGAGATACTAAATAAAAAATAAGAATTTATAAATAAAATGTAAATTTATTTTTTTCCCTAAAATTTTATTTTATTTGTACTGAAGTGCTGCCTGCATGTAAGTCTATGCACCACGTCCATGCCTGGTGCTAGAGAGGTCAGAAGAGGTGTGGCCTTGTTGGTGGAAGTGGCCACTTGGGGAGGGATTTTGAAACTCAAGCCAGGTCCAATGGTGGGTGCCTCTCTCCTCCCAACCTACCTGCAGTCTGAGGATCCCAATGTAGATCTCAGCTACTCCATGTCCTCATGTCTGCCTGTGTATCACCGTGTTCCCCACCCAGACAATAATGCACTAAGATTCTAAGACTGTAAGTGAGCCCTAATTAAGTGCTTTCTTTTATATGAGTTGCTGTGATCATGGAGTCTCTTCACAGCAACAAAACAGTCTGCAGAGGAGAAGAATACAATACGTAGCTACAGAGCAGAGGCTAGACAGAGAAGTCATGCTGGTTACCTCTGTGAACCTTCTGAAGCCTCAGTTCATGCAGATAGACAGGCATCTGCTTCACAGGACAGATGTCAAGACTAAATGAGAAAGTACATACAATCTGACAAAATGGAAATCTTTAACACATACTAGACATAACTTCTTATAAAGAAAGGACGGCTTTGTTTTTTCTAGACTCTCCAATGTTCAGACCACAATTTCTTGCATAACTGTCTGATATCTACTTGTGACCTGGTAATAATCAGGTTTATTTGAGAAGGCAAGTCACGGCACTATCAACTTCAAAAGCATCTTTCTTACTCCTTTGTTTTTTTCTGCTGCATAGATAAATGCAGAATTAAGCTATTTCTTAAAAAATGCAGGTCACTCTCTCTTCCTGTAAGGGGCCAGAGGTGACCTGTGAAGATGGTTTACTACTCTCTTGACCCAGAAAACCCCACAAAATCATACAAATCAAGAGGTTCAAACCTTCGAGTTCACTTTTAGAACTGTCCAGGCCATCAAGGGTATGCATATCCGCAAAGCTACCAAGTGTCTGAAGGATGTCACTTTAAAAAAGCAATGTGTGCCATTCCGGCAGTATAATGGTGGAGTAGATAGGTGCGTCCAGGCCAAACAGTGGGGCTGGACACAGGAACAGTGGCCAAAAAAAGTGCTGAATTTTTGCTGTACATGCTTAGAAATGCAGAGTAATGCTGACCTTAAGGGTTTAGATGTAGATTCTCTAGTCATTGAACACATTCAGGTGAACAAGGCACCTAAGATGCGCCAATGAGCCTGCAGAGCTCATGGCTGGATTAACCCATCCATGAGCTCCCCCTGCCACAGTGAGATGATCCTCACTGAGAAGGAACAGATCGTTCCAAAGCCAGAAGAGGAGGTTGACCAGAAGAAAAAGACATCCCAGGAGAAACTGAAGAAACAAAAACTCATGGCATGGGGATAAATTCAGCATAAAATAAATGCAGATAAAGAAAAAAAAATATGCAGGTCAAGTGTGCTGGACAACACTTGGGGGTTGTGCCACCTTCAGTTACATAATGCTTGAGGTTAGTCTGAGCTACTTCAGACCCTGTCTCAAAAGACCCAAAACCATAAAAATAACACCTTTTTTTCTAAATATACCAATAACGAACTTTTAAAAAGGTTTTATGATTTATTTATTTATATTTCTTATTTTATGTGCATTGGTGTTTGTCTGCATGTATGTCTGTGTGAGGGTGTCACATCCCCTGGAACTGGAATTATAGACAGTTGTGAGCAGCCATGTACCTACTGGGAATTGAATCCAGTCCATTTGGAAGAACAGCCAGTGTTCTTGGCCACTGAGCCCTCTCTCTAATCCCCCAAATAATGAATTATTAAAAAAGGAAATCAGAAAAAAAATTCCATTCACAACAGTTTCAAAACAGAAGAAACAAAATGCCTCAGTACTCATTTAAAAAGCCAGGCGTCTGTGATGGTGTACTCTTGTAATCCCAGTGCTGAAAGGTAGAGACGGGTCCCAGGGCTTCTTGGCTAATTGGTTCGGCTTACCAGCAAGCCCAGGTTCCAGTGGTTAGCTGGTTTCTACACAATCCCACTCACTCAACCACATCAAAAATCCCAGCTAGGGAGAAGACTCAGGAAGTAAGAATATTTGTTTTTCAAGCCGGGCGTGGTGGCGCACACCTTTAATCCCAGCACTTGGGAGGCAGAGGCAGGCGGATTTCTGAGTTTGAGGCCAGCCTGGTCTACAAAGTGAGTTCCAGGACAGCCAGGGCTATACAGAGAAACCCTGTCTCGAAAAACCAAACCAAACCAAACCAAACAAACAAACAACAACAACAACAACAACAACAACAAAAGACTATTTGTTTTTCTAGTATGGGACTCAATTTTGCTTCCCAGAACCCACAAAGCAATTCAGTAACTGTCCATATTGTTCCAGTTCCAGGGGATTCAGTGCCCTCTCCTGACCGCTGTGGATGTCAGGTATGCCCCCAGCCCGCTTCAGCTTGCAAGCATGCACACACTTGAAGATTACATGTGATATTGATTCAAATGTATATGTATCTAGAAGTGGGCATATGTGTGGGGAGTGGAAAAGGTACTATGGGAGGGAGAGGACATCTTCGAAGAGTTCTGAAGGGGAGAAGATGATATTGGAATCTATGTGACATGGAAGCAGAAGGGAGATGGGATGGTGAAGGGAGAGGAAGCAAGAAGGATAGGTGTATCTTACTCTAGAGTTAATGTTCTATTACTGTGAAGAGATACCATGACTAAGGCAATTCTTATAAAAGAAAGCTTTAATTGGAGGTTTGCTTATAGTTTCAGAAGGGTTTGTCCATTATCACCATGGTAGGGAGCAAACAGGCATGGTGTTGGAACAGCAGCTGAGAGCTTCACATTCTGATCCCTGGCAGCAGACAGACACTGGGCCTGGTGTGGGTTTTTTAAAGCACAAAGCTCACCCCCAGTGTCACACCTCTTCCAACAAGCTACACTTCTTAATCCCTTTTAAACAGTGCATCTCCCGTGGACTAATATAAAAGCCCCTGGGGGCCATTTTCACTCAAACCACCACAGTGGGGAAAGGGATGGATGAATAAGAAAGAAGTATAATAACCCATGTATGAAAATGTCATGAAGTCTTTACTTTATATGTGAGAACAGAATATAATAAAAATATTGCTAAAAATACTCTTGAAGCTTCTAAAAAGAAGCTTTAAGAAATAGCCTGGAGTTACAAATATCATACAAGAAAGAGTTGGGACAAATATGTAGGAAATACACTTGATTTTGTTCCATGTCCTGATACAGCATCACTCAGTGCCATCTGCTACTGATTCTGTGCACCAAGAGTGATTTCCTACATCCTATTCTGTTTCCATTCCTAGTGCAAAGATTTCACTCTACACAGTCCCAGGGTTTCTACTGCTGTGATAAAAACACTACAACCTAAAAGCAACTTAGGTTTATTTTACCTTAAAGTTCCACATCATAGTTCATCCTTGAGGAAAGTCAGAGCAGGAGCTCAAAGCAGGCCACGGAGGAACGCTGCATCCCACCTTGCTCTGGATGACCTGTTCAGACTGCTTTCACCCAGCACCCAGGACCACCTTTCCTAGGGTGACACCACTCACAGTGAGCAGGTTCCTCCTACACCAATCCCAGAAAATGCACCAGAAGCTTGGTACAGTTTCCCTCTTCCCAAACGACTCTAGCTTGTGACAAGTTGACATAAAACTAGCCAGCACTACTATCCTGTCACACTGTCTCTTACTAACTCAATTGAAAAGCAACTGCCAAAAAAGTTGTATTGAGATATATTATAATGAAATGAATATTCTTAAGTGATTTCTCTTTCTGTAACATTTCCACTTAAAATGATAACAAAAATAATAACAAATGAGAAATGCTATGCAATTAACTTAAATTCACTTAAAACTTTTTTCTCCCCAGTAGAGGCACAGAACAGATTTCTATCTTTTAATAATTTATATTACAGTTATTAAACATACCATTGCTCCTTTGTGGTTCAATAAACAATAACAAAGCAACATATGATTGCATGTCTACTTGGTAAAGATGAAAACAGCAACAATTCTCAGTACTACATGGGGTTGGGGCCAAAGCATTTTCTTGAACGGCCACATGACATTATTTAGTACACTTTGTTTTTAAGGGGAAAAGTAAAAAAGAAAAGTCCTGGAAGACTTGAATAAATATAGTACCTTGGTATACTACCACACAGCAATCATAAACAGTACTACAAGCTAGTCATGGTCTACGGAGAGTATTCAGCCACACTATCATTTACTGTTAATTCTATATGTCAGATATTATGCTAACCAAAGACAGTGTCTTTTCTCCATGAAGGTTACCCATCTACCCATAGGTCTATACATCACACATACTCAGTCTGTAGAAATCCATTCTGTGTTTGCACACAGTGAAATTGCCTAGCTACACTTTCCTCAGAATGTCTCCATTGCTATGCCATGCATGACTGTGTATTTACACAGATGTGACAGAAACATTTCTTTTTAAAATTATTTTAATTTGAGGCAGAATTAACAAAGATTTAAAATGCAAATATCCTAGATCTTCTGTTTGATTAATTATACATATACACACACACACACACACACACACACACACACACACACAACTTGTCCCATAAAAAATTACACAGACCATTTTCTCTTTCAGGTCTGTTTTCCTAAGGCCCACCTGTAGTTCCCATCACTCTCTCTACTCTCAGAGCCATGCTGTGTAAGGAGAAAACCATCTCCTGCAAGTTGTCCACACACATTATCGCCCCTTCCACAGGACACAAATAAATAAATAGATAAGTATGTTTTTGTTTTTAATATGAAAAAAAAATCCCATAATCTTTTTGTTTGTTTGTTTGTTTGTTAGTTTTTTAAAATCAACCAGGTTTCTCTGTGTAGCCCCAGCTGACCTGGAACTCACTCTGCAGACCAAGCTGGCCTTGAACTTACAGAGATTCACTTGCCTCCTGAGTGCTGAGGGTAAAGGCAAGAGCCGTCACTGCCCGCTAAGATCCCATAGCTTACGCATTTTACTACTGACAAGTACACATGTTGTTCTTAGTTTGGGGATACTACAATGAAGTTGTTGCTCATAGTCTTCGACAATAAAAACATCCATTTTGTATAAGTACATACCAAAAGTGCAAAGTTGGAATCACTGCCTCACAGTGTAGGCACATGCTTAATTTGAAAGAAACTGTACACTTTCTAAGGTGCCTGTGCTCTTATTTATTCCCAACAAGTTGTGACCTTTCTTCCTGTCCTCAAAGCCAAACAGAACAAAATGCCATGAAGTTTGAATTTGATTTATTCTGAGAAAGAGACAAGTATCAGAAGTACTCCTTTGAGCCAGGCGTGGTGGCGCACACCTTTAATCCCAGCACTTGGGAGGCAGAGGCAGAGGCAGGTGGATTTCTGAGTTCAAGGCCAGCCTGGTCTACAGAGTGAGTTCCAGGACAGCCAGGGCTACACAGAGAAACCCTGTCTCGAAAAACCAAAAAAAAAAAAAAAGTACTCCTTTATCCACTAACCCCAAGTAAGAGTTAGAGTTACATGAGAAATCTTAACCAAGGTACTTTGCATACTAGCACTAATAATACAAATATGCAGTGATGTGATAACATTGATTTGAAAGAGAAGAGCTGATGGTTCCTTTAAAAAAAAATTTATTTATTTATTATATGTAAGTACACTGTAGCTGTCTTCAGACACCCCAGAAGAGAGCATCAGATCTCATTATGGATGGTTGTGAGCCACCATGTGGTTGCTGGGATTTGAACCCAGGACCTTCGGAAGAGCAGTCAGTGCTCTTAAGCACTGAATATCTTTCCAGCCCTGAACTGATAGTTTCTTATCGTTGTAACTTAATATCAATACTATATTACTAATTATATTGTTTAGAGAATAATGGTGGGGAAAACGTTTATACATGTTGGCTAGAGATGCAACTTAAAAAAAATAGATTTCTTTTTTTTTTGAGACAGGGTTTCTTGTGTAGCCTTGGCTATTTTGGAACTAGCTCTGTAGATTATTCTGGCCTTGAACTCACAGAGATCCATCTACCTGCCTCTGCCTCCCACCCAAATGCTGAGATTAAAGGCATGCACCACCACTGCCTAGCTTAAAAAATAAATTTTTAAAAATCTATCTAATTCATAGGTAGAAAATACAGATAGGGAAAGGAACTGTAGTGTAAAAGACAAGTGAGGTTAAAACAAGTTTCTCCAAAAAACTTGGCTAAGTAAGATCATGGTTACATGCTCCATGAAAATGTCTAAGGAAGGAGCCGATGATTCAGAAAGTGATTTCAGCAGATGAATGAATGGGGTTATAGCATTCCATGTATGACAGAAAGGCTAGTTATGGAGTAACTTGGGGCTAGCAAATCACTGCAATGTTTTGTTTTGTTTTGAACACATTATTAAATGGCTTCTTAAAGAAAACAATAATTTATGCCAGTAATTACATGATCTTCACTCAAACTTCAGGACCTATAAACATGATTGTGTTGGAAGAGTGGTGAGCCTGTTGGCTCCCTGCTATTACTGCTTTCTCTTTACAGTGGCAACGCTGAGAAGCTGCAGTGGACACAACATGGTCCTCCAGGCTGACAAGATTACTCTCTGACTCACTGTAGAGAATAGATTTTCCTTGTGCTTTAAGCCTTAGATCTATCTGAACAGAACAGACTAACTCCAAGTCATCTAGATGGCTTATTAATAAAGGCTGAAAATGAGTGTTGATATGTCTACATCACATCCCTCCCCTCAAGGCTCAGAGGAACTACGCAAAAGATGGGGCACAAAGAGCCAGAGGTGGTGGCTGACTTCAAGGACACAACAGGGCAGATGCACATGTGAGCACAGAGATCATGACAGCATGCACAAGACCTACACAAGCTCAAGACAAAGTCGCAGCATGGAGGAAGGGAAGTGGGCAGGAGGCCCTCGCCCTAGCTGGGGAGCTACTGGCAGCTGACTACCACCTGGGAGAGGGCAAGTGGAGTTTTCTTCAATGGAGAATATGATGTTAGGTAGTCAGGAAGATGAAGGAGGATCTGGGAGGAATTGCGAAAAGGAGGTGAATGACCAAAATTCATTGTATGAAATTCTCAAACAGCAAATAAAATATTCCTTTTAAAAAAAGTGTTGAAATAAAGGAAGAAACAATGGATTTTTGGCTGAGTGTGGTGGCGAATACCTTTAATTCTAGCACTTGAGACAGAGGCAGGGGTAGGGGCAGGGGCAGGGGCAGGGGGGTATAGTAGTGAATTCCAGGCTACCCATGGTTACATAGCAAGACCTTGTCTCAAACAAACTACCAAAATCAATGGGTTTTCGGTCATTTTTCATTCATTCATTACTTACTGAGTTCACCGCAAGCGCAGGAAATATAATACAAACAAGCAATCTCCCCTATTCAGAGACAGACACAAGACAACTAAGCAAGATCATATTGCTGTGATAAAGGTTCCAAAGAAAGCACACACGAAACCATGATGGGCAGGGAGTTTAGGGAGGACTCTAAATACCTCTTTTGAGGAAGCACTGGGAACCAGCCTATGGCATTGCTAAAGCTAACAATTCAATATTCTTAGACTTCCACAGACACAGAAGCAGCCCAAAAGAAATGACACTGTAAGGAGCACGTGTTCAGACACGTTTTTCAGTGCTGTTGCCTACTACAAAGTACACGAGTGTAATTATGTGATAGGTTCAAATGGTTCAGAAACAAAATAAAAATAATAAAAAGTGCAGCATCATATCATCACTTAATCACTGAGCAACAGGCTTGGTTCCAGAACGCCATTTCCATTCACCGTGTTATATGGCAACAATTAGTTTTTTCCTACAGTGGGAAAAACATTCTACTCAATATAAAATGTAGGATCCTGGTAAATCAAACACATCAAATGAAATTTAAGTAGAAAGTATTGCTTAAAGTAAAATTAGGCTTTCCTTCTTTTAGACTATAAACACAACACAACAATTAAATAAAAAACCCCATAAAAGGTAAATAATTCTAAAAGCAGTAGGACACTCTTTCGCTGTACTCAGTACAGCCTAACGCACAGCTGATGCAGGTTAATGTACCAGTTGAAGCTTGAAAAAATGATAAGTTATAAACTCTGGAACATGAGCTGCTGTCATTTGGTCATATTCCAACAGAACTTGAAAATAGAATCCATACATTTTCTAAGTTGCCTCTGCAGTCTGTTTTATGCCTAAAAATAATTTTAGAGTACAAATAACTTTCTATTTAAAATTTAAGCAAGTTGAAGTAACATGAAAATCAACTGTTCGGTAATCTTTTAGACATTTTTTTAAATAATCAGGCAATTCTAATTGATTTTTCCTTATGAAATGTGAGAAAACATGATTACCAACCCATTGAAAAGCCAGATACAGGTCTATCAAAATGTAAGGTAGAGTTCAATGTAATGATTCATAGTGTCTCTAATAGAAAGATTCAGCAGTTCTCAATCGAGACCTTTATTTCTTCTCTGAATAAATGATGCCTGAAATTTTTATTCTTGTTCTAATGGAATTTCAATGGCCTTCACTGCAAATCTACTGGAAATTTTTGCATATTAAGTGGAAAAAATTAAATGATGTTAACCACATTTTAATGTGATTAAGGCTGACAGGGTCATTATTTCTGCTAATCACTCAGTTTAAAAAGCTCAAACAAAACTTTATAACAGACAAGGTTTTTAATTTTATGTATATCTTGTTGAAATTAAAAAAAAACTGTACAAGAAGAAGGAAAAAAAAAACCATAGAAAATACAGTCTTAGAAAAAAGAAAAACCAATGAGCAGTTCTCTGTTTGCAGATGGGTTTCATTATACTTAATCTGGTGATGTAAAAACAAAAATGCAAAACAATCTCATGCCGCACATGCCCCTCTGGTCTCTTTCCTTTTAAACACGGAGTGGGTAAGAAATGTACTTTGTAGAATTTTGAGTTCTGTGTTTCCTATTTGCTGCTAAATGGAAACAAATATCATTTTTTCCCCTTAGATCTTATAGCAAACTAAAAACAGAATTAATGCATAATACCGCCTCAAACAATTCTTCATGTTCTGTATTATTTTAATCTACTCCATACATCATGGATATTTCAGATATATAAAGATAAACTAAAAACCACTGACACAAATCTCCAGAAGGAGGGACACTAATTGCTATCAGCAGAATAACAGGGATTTTAATGACCAATAGGATGTACAGATAATTTGTCTTTTCTATTTTCTGGTACAAAATTTACTTTGCTTACTGGTCATTCTTTACTAGAAGCCAAATACTAAACTAATCCTTCAAGTTCATGGGCATATGGAGTAACTTTGGGGCTCCATTTACAAAAGGACACTGTCATGATGTGACAGCACATCATAATATTCCCAGAAAAATGAGTCGGAGCCCAGCTCAAATAACTTTCCAAGCACTTCAGTATTCTCCCTAAGAAGTAACCTGTAGCTAGGTGCATAGCACATCCAACTACACAGGCTGCACGGATACACACTGCCTCTTTTGTTGGCTGTAAACCGCTTAGCTAATACTGGTTGCTGAAGATTACCTTTCAATTACTAACATGGTAATTTTAACGAACGGTCTGGGGAATATAACTCATCTTGAGATATAAATGCAATGTGAGCAGCCTTAGCCTAGGAGTTACAATTTTTACTGAAATAGATTTAGCTCTTAGAAGGCTGTGATGAGAAAGTGGTTTTTGAAAAGAAATCCACACCTGGAGTTCAAGCAGTCTAATTCTTTTGTCTCACCTCAATCTAGTAAACTCACATCAAATTCATTAAACTAAAAACAAACATCTCATGCACAAAAAGATTAGATACATTTTGCATTGTAGTTTCTTAAAGCATTATGAAATTATGATCATATCCAATAACAAAGCAGTAATTATAAAACTTCAGCTACAGGTGCAGTACCTTATCAAACACGGATTGTCCTTTTCACGGCAAATTACTCAATTGCATGCGAATAGAAAACTGAGTTCACCTAACTGATCACACTAACAAAAGCAGAGCCCCTGGCCATATGTAAGTCCTCTGAAGGTAATCTATGCTAACGTCTGAAAACTGCTCTTCTACCTTCATATTAAAAACCAGTAACAACTACTCCTCAGTAAGAAGCTCAGACTTCTGCCCACAGAAGGTGATTAAAGTCTGAGTAGATTATATAAATTTCTATCGAGAAAAGAATTCAACTTGAGTGCTGCACTGTGCCGTAATCCTTCTTGTCCACAGAAAGAATTAATATCGGTGAACTTTTTTAGAGTGATGCTATGCACTGGTGCATCAACTAATAACCCTCCAGACTGTCTCTGCTCATCTAAGAAGAGTCCCTGCTGAATGTTCTAATGCATCTTATTGTGAGTCTTCAGCAAATAAAACTTCATGTATGAGCTCATGATGTGCTCTGCTGCCGGAAAGTCGCAGGCTCTGTGGGAAGCTCTTTATCTTCCCAGCAGTCAGTTCTCCGAGAACATCAGTGCAGCGACTGTAGTTACCTGTAGATTACTTGTATTTTCTCACATCTGTGTCCAGCAATCTAAACCATGATGATAAAGGGTCATTAGGTTTTGAGTGAGGAAGGGGGTGGACTAGACAATTTGCTCTGATAAGCTCCTTGTTGGGAGCTCCCGTTTAGAATGTGAAATGTTGGAGATACACAGTTTTACACAAAAAGGGAAAAGAATTTTACTTTTCTGCACAAACAATTAAAAATAGAGCAGTTTAATGCCTCATTATAGTCTGCTGACTTTCATTTTACTTAGGTGTTTCCCAATTAAAAGCATTTAAGACAAATAATTTTCTGCTTTTAAAATAGAAATCCACACTCTATTAGCCACAAAGAATTCGGGTACAATTACTAAGATAACTGCTGTTTGGTGCACAGCAAAGCAATTTCCCACAGTGGGACTTACAGTTCAATTTACCAGTTGGGCAAATATTTTGTGCTCTGTAGTGGCCTAGAGAGTTAAAAGCCATAGGTAACGTCAAGAAGTGTTATACTTGGAGAAAAGTTTCTTCAATACAAATAGATGCTTTAGATTTCAAAGTATCAAGAATATTCTAAAAAAAAAAAAATCCCCCAAATTAATAGTATAAATTTAAAAAGTACCACAAGGCACAACTGTTACATACAATGTATCTTACTTCTTTCTCACTACCTAAAACAAAGGCTGCAAATGTAAAACTCACTAAGGATAATGTTATTTTCCTGTTTGCAGTGGGCTCTAAATCATTCTATACTTAATCATATTTTCGCAGTAATCAGCTCATAGAATGTTACAGTCTTGATTAGATTATGAAATAAGAATGCTAATTACTTAATTTTAAATGGTTTAGAATAATTGTGTCAAATTATAGGAATACGTGTTTAAAAGTTTGTTCTATGGGCATCCTTTAGATAACTATGCACAGAGAGAGATGAAACAGAGACCCATATTACTTGATGAAGATACAGTCCACTGGAGCACTAACTTGCTCGGTCTGACTACTCCAAGGCACTGCTGTGTCTCCTTCTGAAAGGTGATTGTAAGAGAAAACAGTGACTGGTATAAATAAAATGCTGCCAGCCTCAAGGAACTACATTAAAATAACAAAAGTATGTGAATAAAAGCATACAATTTTTTTTAGATGAAACATCAAGTAGTGACTTGAGGCTTTGGGGGGGTTAGTTTAAAAATGGTATTTATTTGGATTGTTTGAAGGTTTTCCAATGTTGCTGGAGAAAAAAAATAAAAATACTATTTTCAAGGTCACTTGCTAGCATTAAACACAAACAAGCAATACTTTCTAAGATTAAAAACAAACACAAGCATTTTAAAAACTCTCATTCTGTCTTTAAATACACAAATTACCAAAAAAACCCTCTCACCAAAGCTGGAGTACAGGACACTATCACCAGTGTACAGACATTTCCTAAAATAAAAATGGTCAGAAAATGTAACATTCTGGGAAGAAATACTAACATCCTAAGGCACTGTGAGAACACAAATCCATGATAATTATTCATGCACCAAGCCACTGTAAACCTACATCATTTCTCAGACCTGGAGGTGTCAGGAACTTTGACAATTATGACTGGAGCCAGGAAACTGTAGCACTGCAGAATTTCTTATGAATTTCTCCAGTTACTTTTTATAAATGCTGTCTTGGATGACAGCTTAATGTGTACCACATGCAATATTTATTCTTCTTCAGTGTCAGACTGTCTAGCCATCCCAGGGAATACAAAGCATGTCACTTATTAGGATAAAAGCACAAGGAAGGTAACCAAGGACACATGTAACATCAGCCAATCATGCCCCATTTCCACATCCTCCTCCATTCATAACAGTGCAACAATTATTTGCTGGCTGATAACTTGCTTTCAGGCTGTTTGTGTTCACCATAATGGTGGTTTGCATTTATTTTGCTCTTTAGAATTGGACACTTGCTGTGCCATACGTATTTGTCAAAACTTTATATCTTCTGTCAGAAATGGATTAGAATATAAAATAATTTCTGTTTGTCAGGAACCACTAATACAACAATCAGTAACCCTTGATGTCAATAGGCCACTAAAATAAACTATCAAACTGCAAACCACAACTATTAAATATTTCATAGGGAAGACAGTCCCTAAGTGATATCCACCCTGTAAGAAGGCAGGTATTCCCAGCTGAGCCACACGCACACCTCCGGCACAGGGCTAAGGACGCAGACTAGCCTTGCTTGTCCTTTTGTTTCACTTTTCCCCAGCTTATGAAGCTTACAGAACCTGCCAATTTAATTCGGTGGTCTTGAAGCTATATATTCTGAATGTCCAAGTAATAAGTCATAGTGAAATATAAATATTTGACAGTCCATACATATTTTAATTAATAACATTTGAAATAAAATATCCTAGCAATACAATAATCATGCTTTGTATAATTAAAAAAACACATAATTCCTAAACCATATTTAGTTCAAAAGCTGTATTTACTCAGATATGGTTTTGCAGCTGTTTTATAATAGCTTTTAAAAGCTCTTGCTGCAGACAACCACATGTTATCTCTGAATATAGAAAAGAAAACAAATGGTTGCTATCACTGTATTCTCTTGTTTTGTTCTCTTTTGTCTCTGTTATAGATCTGGCCTGAATTAGCTTAAAGCTCTATGATATAAGAAATTGTTATGCAAACTGTTCTATATAGCTCCTTAAAATATAATTGGGGGGGAACACCCATTGCCAAATAATAAAGTATTTTTATACATTTCTCTTTTGCAGTTTCTATTTAAGAACTGTCTTGTAACATAACTTAGTTATTTAATGTATTAGGTGATTTACTTAAGGTTATACAATAATACAACATAGCTACTGACTAGAAAAGAAAATATACAGGACAGAGACTCAAAACTCCACTTGGTTAGAAATGTATAGGGACAAATATTAATCAGTGAAAATGGAGACAGAGCAGGAGTTTCTAAAGGCTGCCATTCTGTATAAGCTCTGAACATCTATAGGACAGTAAGATTCAGCTTAGTTTTCTGTCTAAGCAAGGACTGGATTAGGAGAATTTACTGCATAATGACAAGTGTTGGGCACTAAGTGCCTAGTTTACTTATGTTCATACACACATGTGTGCTTTTCTCACAGAATTAGAAAAATTGCATAAAATCACACTTAAAATAAACCTAT
Organism: Mus minutoides; assembly: GCA_902729485.2. Taxonomy (NCBI): domain Eukaryota; kingdom Metazoa; phylum Chordata; class Mammalia; order Rodentia; family Muridae; genus Mus; species Mus minutoides. The sequence continues at coordinate 73,993 of LR753452.1, forward strand.
TCTATCATAGAACAGTTCAATTTAGTATGTTGTACATAGTATTACATTTAATTTTGACAGATCTTTAAGAAAAACACTCTGACAGGTGAATACGCCAGGGTTGTAAGGAAGCTAATCAAATTGTGTTGTCATTCTTTCTAAATTTCACAATTATGTGTGTTCTCTGGCAGATGAGTTTTTGTATAATTTTCAGTAGGATTTAAGCAACATAGAAAATTCTTTGCATGCTTTTTGCATTAAAATGTGCTATAATGCAAAAACATTTTATACTTTATTTCCTGAGATCAAACTAAAAGAAATGTTCCAAATATTTAACTAGGTTTCTTATTTTACTTCTCTAAGTTTTAAGTTGTTCTCACTAACAGGTTGTATTTTGTCTTATGAGCCTGTTAAACAGATGAAACACAACAAAGTACATACGTACATACAAAGTACATACGTACATACAAAGTACATACGTACACAACCCTAAGTCAGGTACACAACAAACTTCTGATTAATGGTAGTTATTTCTCCCAGGCTCTCTCGTTCAGATACACACACAACACACACACACACACACACACACACACACACACACACACACACACACACTGCTCTTTCCAATATACTGCTATGTAGTAAAATAGCAATTACCTAGAGCAATACACAAGTCATCCACTTGTACTTAGTAAAAGAGACACACAAAGTCAGACAGACTTGAATTGCTATTTTTAAAGTAGTTCCCTAAAGCAAACCCTTACTAATTCTGAGAATGGTAAAAATGGTCTTTGCCAGGGAGTAGTTCAGCAACGGTTGGTTAATACCAAGTAATCAGCCCAGAAAACATAAACTGAAACAAACTGAACAGTCTGTATTATGTACTACGGAATGTATGTGTGCATGCACGCACACACACACACACACACACACACACACACACACACACACACACGTATGTATGTATGTATGTATGTATGTATGTATGTATGTAACAATAATTAATGGTAGATGGGAAGAAGATGCTATGATTTGAAAGCGAGCAAGGAGAAATGGAAACCTCTGAAGGGAGGAAAAGGAAGGGGTAAACAATGTCATTATATTATAATCTCAGAAATAAATTAACTAAAAATAAAATAGAAAAACAAATCCTTATTGAGAATGTAATGAATATAGTGAATTAGCATGTAGTTACAAGCATGGGCTGGGGGGCAGTTTAATGGTAGAGCACTTGATAGCAGCCCTGTGGCCTGGGTTTGATTCCAGCACTAGAAATCAAACAAACAACCCAGTGGTTGGAAAAGGCAGTTTTTTAGTTTTGTTTTGTTTTTTAAACATTCATTCATCCATCCATCCATCCATCCATCCATCCATCCATCCATCCATCCATCTATCTATCTATCTATCTATCTATCTATCTATCTATCTATCTATCTATTTATTTATTTATTTAACATGTGATTGTGCTTGCCTGTGTGTCTGTGCACCATGGTAATGTCTGGTATCCACAGAGATCAGGAGAGAGCACTGGATGCCCTGGTTACAGATGGTTTGTACGCTGCCATGTCAGTTAGGTGCTGGGAACTGAACCCGGGTCCTCTGCATATGTAACAAATACTCTTAACCACTGAGTCGACATTCTAGCCTGAAAGCAGATGTCTCAAAAAGTAAATACATATTTTCCACATAGAAACAGATAAACTATTTTAATGTTTGTCTCTGTAAAGGCTGTTAAATTGGAAAAGAGTTTCAGAGGTAAGTCCATAAATATATTTTTTTTATTTTATTTTCAGTTGCAGTTCCTAATTGTGTTACAGTAAATACTTTAATCTCAAAAATTTTTAAATCTCTGTGCGTGTATACCTTGTATGTGCAGATGCCCACAGGAGCCAGATGAAGGCAATGGATCCCCTGAATCTGGAGTAGAAGTTGTTGGAAGCCAGGAGACATGGGAGTTAGGAACTGAACTTGGGTTCTCTGGAGAAGAACAGATGCTCATAACTGCTGAATCACTTATCCAACTATATGTATAATGTGAGTTGTTTAACAATAACAAAGCTTTATTGACATAAAAGGTACTGTATAGAAATGGGCTGGCATGTTACATATTTTTCAGGTCCTTTTACTTTGGCAGCATTCCTGATGATCTGAAGCTGTCACTGGCTGACACAGCTGTGAGACCATGAGTGGGCTCTGCAGACGAATGTCTTAAGTCTCAATCCTAATACTGCCTGGTGGCTAGAAATTCTGATCATCTTCCATAATTTCCCTATACATGTGTTTTCTTCTTCCAAAGGGGAGTGATAACAGTATCTACTTTATAAGGTTGCTGAAGCCCAAATACAAGTGGGATGTAATTAGTGTAGACTGGCATGATGTTCACTCTCAGTTCAACATTAGGCATACAAATTATTTGCTATAACTTTAGTTGGTAGTATTTTCTGCTGTCCTACAATTTGCTCAGTCTGGCAGTAAAGCATTGTTTTTAACAGACAATGGCTTGCTATTTTTAAAAAAGGGTCAAGTATTTGTTTTTTAAAACTGATTTAGGAAATATTTCCTTATCAAAAACATTAGTCTACAAGAATAACCACAGAAGCTTAGTTAACTTGCATTGGTAGTAGAAATAATACAGTATAATAATAATAGCGCAGACATACTTTCAAATCTGTGCCCATTACTGTTACTAGTTTTTACTTCTGTTGGAAGATATGTTCATCTCAACATATAAAAACTAGCCTGTTATATTTTGGGGAAGTCTATACTGTGGCAACACCAATTATTTTAGATTTGACAATTTTATACAATTTTTAGTTTTTGGTAGTGTCCACAAAGTTTTCTCTACCTGAACTTTATAGCACATGCCTAGGAATGGATGCTAAAATATACTGCTTTTGCCTCTTAGCAGTAAGGTTCTGGATAATTAATAAATGTACAAGGCAAGGCAAACCCAGCAGCCACAGAAACACATCCAAGGAGCGGGCACACAGTTCTCAGGCTGGTGGGAATTTGTAATGCATTCTGTACATGCCACCTGGCTTGCAGCTATCACACATGCAATAGGCATACACACACTCAAGTGTATAGGCATATTCTGTTATCTTTCCAACTGTCCTATCTATAAAAACTGTGCATATTATTATTTATATAAGCTTCACATTTTTTATTAACACCTTAGCAATTTCTGAGCATCAAGTGCCTGTCATACAGCAGGAACTTAAACAAATGATGATCTACTGTATGTCTTTTGGTTTGGCATAGGAAAAGCTACCAATGACAGTAAATGTAGGAAAAAATAAAGAATTAAATTTTAGAATGCATATATTTAAAGTTTAATAATTGCAGTAGCTTTAAATAAGAACCCCTAAGTTGGGCTGGAGAGATGTCTCTGCAGTCAAGAGCACTGACTGCTCTTCCAGAGGTCCTAAGTTCAATTCCCAGCAACTACATGGCGGCTCACAACCATCTGTAATGGGGTCTGATGCCTCCTTCTGGTGAGTCTGAAGACAGCTATAATATATATATATATATATATATATATATATATAGAGAGAGAGAGAGAGAGAGAGAGAGAGTAAATAAATAAATAAATAAAGCCCCTAAATTCTTTTAAGTAGTTTCTTTTTTTTCTTTTTTCCTTTTCCGAGACAGGGTTTCTCTGAATAGCTCTGGCAGTCCTGGAACTCACTTTGTAGACCAGGCTGGCCTTGAACTCAGAAATCCACTGCCTGCCTCTGCCTCCCGAGTGCTGGGATTAAAGGCATGCGCCACCATGCCCGGCTTAAGTAGTTTCTTGAAGCTCCATAAGATACTAAAATGCAGTCTCGCTCTGACTGCAGTCTCACGCTGCCTCCTAGTTAACTTGCCCCATGCTGCCCCACACATTCTCTGTCCCTGGTTCAGATCCTCAGTGCGCCCTTTCTTTCTGAGCCTGAGGCCTTCCTACCTACGTTAGCTAAGATGGCATCACCATCTGCTTTGCTTTTATTCAGTGTTCTAATCAATTCTTGACATTATGTCTAATGTCTTGTTGACGTCTATTTCCATAGGACAAGAGCCTTATGGGAACGAGGGCCTTCTCTATTCATAACCTACACAGCTATAAGAATCACAGAAGGCATCAACAATTGCTTAGAAAAGGAGTTGGAGCTACAATTGGGTCTGAGCCTTCCCCGTTAGCATCTTCCCCAGAATCTCTGACCTTCTGGAAGAACACCAAGCACTCTTAGTCCTGAGTCATCTTTCCCCTTCACTAAATATTCTTAATGACACTTTTTATGAAATTAATGCTCTTAGTGCTATATTAAAGTATTTTTTAAAAGACAGAATGGATACTTATACAAAGTCCCAACCTTATAAAACTTTGAGGGTGAACTCAAAGTTTTTATGTCAACTATCTCAGAATATATTTTTGAGCAGAAAAACTGGTAATAAAATTTGACACAGACACCAAAGCATGTCTCACTTAAACTGAACTGTCTGCTACAATGTAAATTAAAAAAAAAAAAAACAAACCTTTTATGGTGCATATCACGGAATTAATGTTTCTGATAGAAAGATGTTTTCTTGGAAACTTAAGAGAACACAATAGGTAGTATTACTAGTCTTGACTATAGATATGATAATTCTACATGTGTATTTTATTTTCACATACACATGTTTCTCCAATCATAGCCAAATCAATCACTGCCCACCTTGAGGGAAGATGGTAGGACTCAGGAGAACAGGAGTAGGGGAAAGTCAGGGCTTTTCTCCAGCCTTGCTAGAAAAGGTACCCCTAAGCTCCGTGCTCAGCCTGCAAAACACTCTATAATATGCCTGCCAGGGAAATTTCTACAAAACAAAATGTGAAGATTCAGAACTATTGGATATCTGCACAAACACTATTTTTTTTGTAAATGTATAGTATTATTTCATTTAAAAATCATAAAATTTAGAGGCTATATAGCTTAGTAATAGAGCACATACTTTGCATATGCTAAGCAAAAGTGAAAGAAAGCAGAATATTCTAGTATGGGAAGGCATGGCCCTTCAGGGAATCCCCTCCACACAGCATCCAGGGCTGGCATCCTTAGCCTTCACTGCAAACACAACCACACACATGCAAAGAAGCAGAGAGAAGTTTTAAAAAGGCTTTTAATAGAACAAATTCCTAATTTATTTTTAAAATAATTTTAATGCAATGACAATTTTTAAAATTCTACTAATGGAAGCTAAGGAGCAACAATAAAGTCATCTACGTTACAAACAGTGAAGCTGTAGGCCACAGAGATGACTGTGAGACTTGGGAGTCTCACTGAACTCGTGAACGCTGATGACCTGGGATGCATTTTGCTTCTTTACTCATGCAACAGAAGAAAAACTAAGGAACACATCTAGTATCCAGAAGGTAATTCAGGACAAACAAGTCCCGTTTCCTGCTACTAGATTACTTCTGAGCTATGATAATTAAGTCTGGGGAATTGTTTATATGGAATACATTTTATATGAACAACAGAATGAACTGCTCTCTATCGGATGGCTTATGTAACTTGCCCAAGTAAAAGCCAAACCAAACCAAACAACAAACTACTGAGGAGCAGAGTCCACAATATTAGTACTACAAACTGTTATTTCTTTTAGTTTTTCTTCCTGGAGACAGTCTTCCCATGTTTCTCTGGCTGGCTTTCACAGAGATATACCTCTGCCTCTGCCTCTCTGGTTCTGGGATTAAAGGGGTCTGCCACACTTGGCAAAGCAATGTTTTTCTTAATAAATCAAACTTCTTGTAAAAGCTATTCCCTCATTTAGAACTAAAGCATGTTCTCAGACTTTCTTAGAGTACATTTTTCCTGCTGGATATGTTACTAATGGTATATAGCCATTTTGGGCTAGCCTTCAAAAAGTCTGGTGAACTACAATTCTAAATGTGAGTTCTATACCTAGAGGATATGCAGCACGAAGGCAAAGGTCAAAGAAAGTAATTCTTTCTCTTTTCCTGCACAGATAGGGCAAAATGGACAAAATACTGAAATAGTCCAAAGTAGCTTTCTCCTTTGTGTTGCCCCAGGCAAATATGTATGCCATCTAAGATGCCACGCTAGTCACACAAGGCTGTGTCAATTCCAACAGTCTTAAATTTTCTGGACTTTAAAATTCTCCTCCACTTCTACCAACCACTAGTCAGATTCCATTTTTTATTATTGTTACTATTTTCTAATGTACATGGGGCTTTGCCTATATGCATGTCTGTGTACTGTGTGCATGCCTGATGCCAACAGAGGCCAGAAGAGTGTTGGATCCCCTGGGACTGGACTTACAAATGGTTTTGAGCCACCACCATGTGGGTGATGGGAACAGAATCCAGGGCCTCTGGAAAAGCAGCCAGTGCTCTTCACCTCTGAACCATCTCTGCTGTCCCTAGAATTCCCATTCTTGATTATAGCTTATCTTAAGTCATTGTTTTGGAAACAAAATCAGATCTGAGGCCATTAGTCTTTAATACATGGGTTTTTAAGGAATTTACCTTGAATTATTCTCTAGTGAGTAGGGACAGGCTTCATGAACCAGTGGTAATTTGAAGAGCACTGTAGAATTATAAACAAAATTCTTTCATTTTTTAGATCACATGTGTATGTCTGTGTATGAGAGTGGTTCTCAGCCTGTGGGTCACAACCCCTTGGAGGTCAAATGACCCTTTCACAGGAGTCACCTAAGACCATGAGAATACACAGATATTTACATTATGATTCATATGAGTAGCAAAATTTCAGTTAGGAAGTAGCAATGAAAATAATTTTATGGTTGTGCCTCACCACAACATGAGGGCCTTTATTAAAAGGGTCACAGCATTACCAAGGTTAAGAACCATTAGTATATGAGGAAATGCATACATAAATCATTTGAGAGAATTCTATAAAATACTTGCTGCTTTAAATAGTGCTTAAACTGTTTATTCTCTTGAAGCTAGAAAAAAATTATTAAGTGCTTGTTGTTTATAGAAAAAAAACTTAATTCTATACAATTGATGAATTATATCACTCAGGAATCACTCTTAGAAGATGATGCTCATGGAAATGACAACGGATACTCCTAACATAGTATTTTTTTCAATTTATCCTACAAATAGAAATAATGAGTCATAAATCACATTGACCAAAACACGCAACCAGGCTTTCACATATGCATTTATTGTGGGGCAATAGTCTTTTCCTTACAAAGAAAGATACGCTTCTATAATCATCGTCCTTATGATGTGCACTAGTATACTATTGCCACTTGATAAGAACTTGATATTGCTGAAAGAGTAACCAAAAACCAATTAATGAAAACCAAACGGAAGTCTGGCTCACTCATACATAATCCCTGGACTTGAAAGGCTGAAGCAAGAGGATTGCTTCAAGTTCAAGGCCAATCTTGGTTTCATCAAAGAACAACCACCACAAACAAAACAAACCCAGAAATTCACAAATATTATTACATGAAAACGCACACATACATGTGAAATATGATTCAAAAGCTGGTGAAGTGGCTCACTGGGTAAAGACACTTGCCACCAGCCTTGATATTCTGAATTCCATCCTAGGATTCATATGGTGAAATGTGAGAAATTAAGCTGTTCTCTGATGACCACAAACATGCTCTGGCATGTACCATGTACATATATGTGCAAATGAATCAATTACATTTATATTAAAAATAATTTGGTAAAGTAGGAAAAGAATGAATCTATTCCATGATTTTCCCTTACACCAGCTACACAATATATACCATTCTGAACTTATTTTTGGTTTTGTAACAAACATCAAAAACTAACAAAAGCAGAAAGTTGGGCAGAAAAAATCCTGAATCAAGGACTGATGTGGTGGCGCACACCTTTAATCCCAGTGCTAGGGAGGCAGAGGCAGGCGGATCTCTAAGTTTGAGGCCAGCTTGGTCTACAAGCAAGTTCCAAAAAAGCCTGGATTATACAGAGAAACAATGTCATAAAAAGCTAAAAATCAAAACACAAAATGAAAATAAAAAACTGAATCATACATAATATGCATACGATTTAATAATAATGTTTTTGTGAATTTAAAATTTTGTGACCTTGACATAGTCTGATTGTTCTAAAGGTTGAAAAGATTCCCAAATATTTTCTATGAATCTTGAAACAATTTCTTATTTAAAACAATTCACTTATTAACCAAGATCTACGTAAAAAGTATGCCTGTTTTAAATTTTATTTGTATTTCTAGATAAACATCTATGTGTACAAATAGACAAGACCTAACTATCCTTATCAATAGTTTAAAGAACGGTAAGGACAGGGAAACACATGAGTGAAGCATAATTGGTAGCTGTTAGGTGTAAAAATATCTAAAATTAGTTTGTTCTACTGATTCCATAATTGGACAGCATATATTACTAACAGAGCAGCAAAGGTACAAAGATTGAAATTTAAACCTCCAATTAAGCAGTGGTTTGACAGTCTGAATGTCCCATACCTGCCTGACACCATGACTCACTAAGCAATCTGAAATGAAAATTAACACTGGGAATAATCTTGGTTGTAACAACTGATCATGTTTAGAAAATGAAGTGTTCAAAAATCACTAGCAACCACCAAAATCAACAAAAATTCCCACATAGTTTTATTCATTCATTTGTAATAATAACATTAATGTTTTCTCTAGAGTCTTTTCCAGTATCTTGACTACTGTCATCTGATCATAATGCAACTACTGCCAACCTAGCTGCCACACTAGCTTCTCTTCAGGATTTAGGTCTTACTCACCCATCAATGAACTAGTAAATTCAGCACTGTTAACACAGTGGACAATCAGACCCAGGCTAGCTTTTACCTTTCAAAAGGTCAGTTCGTATTCAATAGCCTTATCTACCAAAAACGCTTCTTTTAAAAACAAAACTTAGAATTAAAAAAAATAACACACTACCATTTAAAGTGGATTTTAGCCAGTAACCAAAAATGTTTATCACTCTAGAAATGTGACCTGAAATACAGTCTTCCTCTTGGGGTCAAAGTCACAGACCTTTCTTGATCTTTTCTAACCACCAAAAATAGTTTTATACATTTAAAACACAGGTGTGTGTATGTGTGTGGGTGTGGGTATGCGCGCGTGTATTACTCCTTTTCCTTTTGGTGCTGGAGACAACCCAGGACCTTGTACAAGTTAGGCAAGTGCTTTACTCCCCAGCACCTTTATTACCACTCTTGTGAGTATGTTTATTACTGCTTCCCACATCAGTCCTATTTGCTACAGTAATATTACATGTTAACGTTAAAACAAGTTTTTTCTTTTTTGCAGGGTATGTAAAGGAGCAACTGATGCAAATGGGGCTTAGATACAAACATTCCCAAAAAACAAGATGCTAACAGAAGCAAATGGATTTGGGAATTAAAATGAATTTTAACTATTTACATTTGCTTGCAGTATTATGCACCATGAAAACCTAGTGTGTTTATCTTTCATAATAAAAACTCCTTCTGTGCTTTAATATGAAGGCTATGTTACATAAACAGAGGATTTGGAGCTGCAGCCGAGTGGCTGGATGGAAGGAGAGTGGCAATCTTTCTGGCTCCAGTAGATGCCATCCCTATCACACAGGGTTTCCCACTCATAAATACATGACAAATACTTCCTCAATCATGTTTTACGAGCAGGGATGCACAGGGGGTAGTCAATGGCTAGCTTGAGGGAAAATAGGAACAGCAGGCGGCAGAAACTGTACAGAAAATGGCTATGTGGTAAATTCTCTTCTGGAACATCACTCAGTTACCCAGTCTTTGATCTTTCAGCTACAATTACACTAACTTCCACAAGATCTGGACACCTCCCCCCAACACACATATCCCAACGTCAGACCAGATCATTAGCTATACATAAAACCTACAAAAATTTGGTTTTATAAATAGAACCATTCATACATCTACGTTGTTACAAATTAAAATTTGTTCTTTAGACAAGAGCAGTTTCAATGGCTATAACCATCTCATCATCACAACTGGTCTCACAAGAAACATGGGGTGTCTGGCGACAGCTAAATCACAGACTGGCGTCTCCTAAGCAGTCTGTCTACCATTAGGGTCTGGGAAATGGTATTTACTATACAATTAGAGCCAGGGAGTTCTACCTGTAATCACTGAAATACAGGTGTGAGAAGCCCCTTTGGGCAAGGAAACGGACTCATCCCTTTTCATGTAAACTTTGATGTCTGTATTGTTCTACCTAGCCTCAGGAGAAGTTACCATTCATACTTCCATGACAAGATTTATTAACTGAAGTCAAATAATAAATTTTAAAATTCTTCCTTAAAGCAAACAATTTTTGACACATTAATCATCAAATTTATTAGAGTTTGAAACAAGATGGAACTGATTATATTTTAAAGTTAGTTACTTTTTAGAGGACAATGACCAGCCTGAACAACATTTTTATGCTAAATTATTCTTTCTAGAACATTGCCAATAAAGAGGTTAAACTCCGCTTCCTATCAGGGACACAGAATGTCTTACAGTAATATCAACAGGGCATTTTTAGTTGCAGTAATTTCACAGAATTTATTCTAATGATTTATTGGAGTTAACCATCTGACATTAATTATTGTTTTGGCTTCCAGTCTATGAATGTTTATTTTTCAGTTTAAAGCCTTCTCACTCTTTGATATCATATGGAAATGAGAATTTTTAATGGAAAATTGAAACCATGTGCATCTAAGCACTTAATGAAGTACAGGGAAACACCGACAATATATTTTAGGAGAATTCAGATCTTTTTCTTTGTATAGTTTTGATTTGTTTCTATGACTTAATAGTATAAAATGCTGAGGGTCTAGTGAGGCGAGTTAAAGCGAGCACTATGCCAAACACCTCCATGTCCACACCAGCACAAGAGCTGTCTCTGTCTCGCACATTTTAGTTACATATTACAATGGCAACACACAAATGCAGCTTTTACCTTGATACACTTTGGAAGTTTCAAGCCAGTATCTCAACCTTTTCTACACCTAGGTTTTGCTTTTCTCTCTCTCTCTCTCTCTCTCTCTCTCATTCAATTTGGATTTTAAAATATTATGTCCAGCTGCAATCCCTAGTAGCAGTCTTAGGGTCACCTGCAGTATTAATGAGGCTACAAGATCTCAGTTTCAAACACTTTATTGCTCCAAATACATTTACTCTCATTTGTAACAAAACTAAACAAAATATTTTAAAAAGTTAAATTTGATAAGCAAATATGTATGTGTTCAAAATTTCCTAATTTAATTCAGTTTGTAATGTTCTCTTAGTGTAAATCATTTAGGAGACTTACCTTTTCAATGTAACACAAGACAAAACTTTCTAATTTTAACATTTTATGAGGAAAAGATATTAAAATCAAACATATTGCTCACACATACACACATACCTATATGCTTATGTTAGTGATACGAATGTGGGTATATCCAGAGATACATATGTGGGTGTATCCAGGGAAGAAGCACTTACCATTTGTTTTTCTTTCTTATATAGTCTTTTTCAGAAAGATTCACCAGGTAGACCATTGGTTTTGAAGTTAAAAATAAATGTTTATTCAACACTTCAATCTAGAGACAGAGAAAGAACCCTTTTTAAAAGCTTAGTAAAGACGGAGTAAAACACTGAAGAATTTGAACATGAAAACTCTTTGAGTAAACATTTTCATTTTTATAATATTTTTGTTTATAGAGGGTTAGATGTCATGAAATATTTAAAGTGAGAGATTGGAAAAGGGAAAAATAAGCTTAGGAATTTATACTGGCTGACAGAAATAAAAGTAACTATATATTACTAAGTATAAGATACTAAGTAGCCCAATTTGCTCTCTAAGCAATCAGAGCACAGGCAGTAATAGACACAGTATTTACACGTACCTCTTTGTCATTCCAGTCATGATAGAAGCGAACAGGTTTCTTTTGATCTATAACCCAAGACTTGACTTTGCACATTATGTCCTGCACACAATCAAGGAAAAAGTAAATACAAAATGAGCAGTAAGTGCTGGACACTAAGTGTTAAAAGTTTCAAGTCCTCAAAATAAAAATAACTCTTGTAATGAACAGAAATACAATTTTTGTATCTCAAACGAAATCTGATGAAATACTGACGAAACATTAAATTTTGAGTGTACAAAGTCAGCAAAATTAGTTAACATAACAATATGAAAAACTGCAAGACAACTCAATCACATCACAGATATAATTTCAGAGTCAATGTGATGTTACATGCTATTATGAAAAGGGGGAGTATCCTGAAGAGAGACTAAAGTACAGCGTTTCCTTAAAAATATAAACAAAATAAGTAATTGAACCTATGACTGATTATTTACTACAAAATATTAAATGAACTAACCCAAACCTTTTTTCTTCTGAATTAATTTTTTTGCCAACCCCTTCTCCCTGTCACTTCTCCACTGTTCCCCCCACCCCAACCCGCCAAAGCCTCCATTACACAATGGCAAGAGCCCTGCACTGGTGACCTCCAACCAGCTGCATTCACTTTCAGAACATCTCTCTCTGCTGGAAATCTAAAGGCCTTTTAGTTAGCAAGCTAGTGTGCATTCAGAAGGAGGAACTGCGGGAAGAGGCCGGCGGGCTTTGTTTCTCTGGCCTTTCTTCACAGAAAGATTAATCATCTGTGAAATGGAAACGCCAAACAGCAAGTGACACAAACTGAACCCTTCAAGCCTTTCCTCATCAGTTCTGTGGGTCTGAATCTAAGAGCTGCGTGTGGCAAGGGGCTCCTTACAGGCAGGTGTTAATAAAAGGCTCTCAGGGCTGAAAGGTCAAACTGAGCTCTTCCAGAAGAGGCTTATTTGAGAATCATCTGGGCCTTCTGTTTTGAGGAAATTTTTTGTTTTGTTTTGTTTTTGTAAAGATAATTTATGGACCTGTTTTAAATATTCATTTCTTAAAATTTGTTGCAACACAATTATTAGTAATAGATTTCCTGAGAGTATTTTTATATCACTATGACCAGTTATTCTGTTGTAAATGTCCATTTGTATAAATTATCTCTATATTTAGTATACCTTCTTTGCAAATCTTACTGTTACCAACAAGAAAAATAAAGAAAAGGCCCTATATCCTTAGATCCTGATTTGAAGCCCCCAGGGAAAGGACTTCCCATGGATTTTAACAAGGAAGGGGCAAGACGAAAACTTTTAATGAAATTGAACATGTTCTGCTTAAGAATAATCACTTTTACTCTTCTATAACTGAATTTCACTCATAAATGTTTAAAAGTGGCTAATGTAACACCATTTCCTACAAGGAGAAGATCAAAGTGCTATATTACAAATGCATTATGATTAAAAAAGCCCTGTGCAGCCTTGCTATTAACTGTTCTTTAAACCCTAAAAGGCTTCCCATAGATCTCACTTGGCACTGCATATACAACCTTTGACAAGTAATGTAGACCATTTTTATTCATTGCCTAAAATTGTAGGCAATTATGTGCGTCACACTGGCCACCTGCAAATCCTGAATGCCTGCTGCAGTTGTCAGTGCAAAAAACTAATGTCGGAGGGGATTAATCTAGGGGGAGAGAGTCCTCTTTAATGGCTCCAGCAGGTGAAATGGCCCAGCTGGTTACTATGATGAGTGGCCAGAACAGCTTATGTAGAGACATGCAACAAGATTATACAAAAGAAGGAAACAGAGGGACCATCTTATACTTCCTTCCATTCATCCTTTCCAATTAAAAAAAGAAAATAGACAAAAGAAAGCCAATTCAAAATAAGAAAGGGAATTAAATTTTAATCATATAAAAAGTATAAAATACTTTTGTGACAATAAACATTTTCACAAAGCCACAGGGCCTCAATGAGTGCTGATCACTAGTGAAGGAATTTCAGGGTTTCTCTTCATTTAAAAGTAACTCGAGTCTTGCTTCAGACACAGGCTGTATCACAGAGGCATTTTGGCATCCGTTTTTGGGTTTTTTTTCCTTTCGTACTATAAACTAGGAACACTGCAGTTTTACCTTAAGAGAACTAAGTCATACATGAAGTCCACCAACAGTATTTTCCTTAGAAGCTACCGTTATATGTTAGATTACTGAAAAATGCCAGTTTTATCTAAGACAAACCAGAAGTAGGTTGCAGTCATATAAGACTATTTCATGTAAATAATCAGTAGATGCTATATTTTCAGTATGTTCTTTTTTTTCTTTCTTTTTTTTTTTTTGGTTTTTCGAGACAGGGTTTCTCTGTGTAGCCCTGGCTGTCCTGGAACTCACTTTGTAGACCAGGCTGTCCTCGAACTCAGAAATCCACCTGCCTCTGCTTCCCAAGTGCTGGGATTAAAGGCGTGTACCACCATGCCCTGCTCAATATGTTCTTTTCTTATATAAAAGAAAAATTAATTTTAGTAAAAAATTAAAATCCTATAGCTGATCTAAAAAACATCTAATTGGAGCAAAGAAGGATTATCTAGATAAAATAAATAATAGGCTAAGTAAATGTTTCACTTATGATTGCATATATAAGCATACATATTAATAGATATAATATATTAATAATACATATAAAAACAAGCAGTAAATATTTCCACTTAAATAGTCAGTTGAAAAATATATACTTTATCCACTTTCGGCACAAATGAGGAAAAACATTACTAATCCCTTCACGTTAATCTTTAATTCATTTTAGCCATTTTGAGATTTTATATTTCTTTTTTAAGATTTCTACTCATGTCGGTGGTGGTGGCGCACGCCTTTAATCCCAGCACTCGGAAGGCAGAGGCAGGTGGATTTCTGAGCTCGAGGCCAGCCTGGTCTACACAAAGTGAGTTCCAGAACAGCCGGGGCTATACAGAGAAACCCTGTCTCAAAAAGCTAAAAAAAAAAAAAAAAAAAAAGATTTCTATTCATGCATGTTTCAGCTATGTTTGCCATATGTGTGCAGCTGCCTAGAGAAGCCAGAAGAGGGCATCGGATCTCCTGGATCCAGCAGTTAAGAGACTCCTGATGTTTGTGCTGGGACTGAATTCAAGTACTCTGGGAGAGTACCAAATACTCTTAACCACTGAACCATCTTTCTAGCCCCTGGATTTCATGGTTCTTATTTACATGAGTACTTTGCCTGCATGTATGTCTGTGTGATATGTGTGTGTGGTGCCGATGGAGGTCAGAAGAGGACATCAGATCCTTTGGAACTAGAGTTACAGATGGTTATGAGTCACCACGGTGGGAGCCAAGATCTGAACTCAGTCCTCTCTAAGAGCAGTAGTGCTCTTCACCACTGAGCCATCTCTCCCACTCAAGATCTCATACATTATAAAGAAATGCAGATTTTGGAACCTGAACCTGAACTGCTTATGTAACCACCTAACATTACTAACTCTGACCCCGGAGATCTCTCAGACACTGAGCCACCAACCAGGCAGCATACACAAGCTGGTCTGAGGCTCACGCCACATATATAGCAGAGGACTGCCTGGTCTGGCCTCAGTAGAAGATGCACCTAACCCTTGAGAGACTTGAGGCCCCAGGGAGTCGGGAGGCCTGGTGAGGGTGGGGGGGCACATCCTCTTGGAGATGGGGGCTGGGGGAGAGAAGGAATGGAACGAGGAACTGTGGGGGGGGACCAAGAGGGGAGCAACACCTGGACTGTAAAAACATAAAAGTAATAAAAAGAATATGAAAAATATATTCTGTGTATTAAAGGATAAACCTGTCTGAATTTTGTATTAGCTTATAGTTTTATGGGCATACTTATCATAGATCTAACAATCTAATGCTTAAGTATGGAAACAAATCCTAGGTGTAGTGAGTATGATGGAAAGAAAAGGATTAAGGATTACCAGGAGAAGTGGGGATGGAGCTCAGAGGCACTGACTGGTTAGTGTACATAGGACCCTGGGTTTGAGCTGGCACATTCACTAGGAAATAATGGAGGAGGGTGGGTTGAGGCACGGCTCTTGCACTTGGATTTGGATACACTACCGTGATATGTTTAAAAGTCCAAGGGGAATCAGCCAGGAATTAAATATACTCATTTGTAGCTAAAAGAGTAGATCAAGGCTAGGGATACAAACTTAGAATTTACCTATATATTAGACAATTAATTCTAGCCATGGATAGGGATTCTACCACATAGAGAAAGACTTTATAATAGGAGAAGAGCTGTTATGATTTAAATGTGAAACATCTCCCACAGGTTCTCGTCTTTAAACACCTGGTTTCTAGCCCACCGGTGTTGCTATCTGAGAGACTGTGAACTATCAGAAGGTGGAGCCTACCCAGGGAAAGTGGGTCATCAGGAGAAGGTCTTCCAGTTTTACAGCCCAGATGTGCTTCCTGTCCTTTGTTTCCCTCCAGCTGCACAAAGCTGTAAGTAAGTAGCCTCCACTCCTGCCAGTGTGGCCTGGAGCTGGTCCTGCTGCCACACTCACCCCACTACCACAGAACTAAAATAAATTCTTAAAGTTCTCTCTTCTCAGGGTTTTGGCTAAAGCTGTAAGAAAAGTAATCAGTCCACAAAACTGCCTCATCATGTGATCCCTAACTGCCTCATCATGTGACCCCTAACTGCCTCATCATGTGACCCGTAAGTATTCGGAACCAGTTACAGAAGAAATGAGGCAGAGTGCAGAGCTGCAGGCTAAAGCAGGGTTCCTAAGACTTCTCCCATTAATACCCTAGTTAGAGCTGAGCAAACTTTAACGGCCCTGTGTATAGAGGTACACAAAATACGCACATGAACCAAGTAGTTACTGATAATAAATTATACACATTTTATTTTAAAACCATTTTTGAATGCATATATTACCATTTATTAGAAATTAGAGCAACTTGCATACTATGAGATAGATGTTTACATAAAGAATTAAACGCCGGCTGAATCTTTGATACTGCTAAATGTACAGCACCTTCAGTGTGTTTCAGAGTTGACTGCCAATGCTGAGAAGACCCTTCGCAAAAATACAAGATGACAGAAGTCACTTTAGGGCCACTTTAAAAACTGTTAAAAATTCTGTCTTAATTCCAAGCCTAAACTCTTCATTTGATAAAAAACAAAAACAAACAAACAAACAAACAAAAAACATAAAAACTTCCAACCAGCAAGCTGAACAATTTAAAATCAAACAGGCAAATGCTGTCAGAAACACCTTGTATTCATTACATGTTTAATCATGAATAAATTTTTGGCTGCTACACACTTAGAAACCTTTGTAATGTTGCCACATTTTTCACAATGTTCAGTTATGAGGGTTGTGATTCACAGATTAGTCAGGCATGGTGAGTGCCTTTATTCCCTGCACTAGGGAGACAGGGGCGGATGGAGCTTTTAGAGTTCGAGAGCAGCCCAGTCTACATAGCAAGTTACAGAACAGCAAAGGCAAATAGAATCCCTATCTCAAAAAGACAAAAGTCATCACCATCGTCATCCTCACAGTCACTCATCATCTGTGAGGTACATAACCCTAGCATAGACCTTAATGGGCCATTCTGGTGGGAGTAAGGCTGATAAATGTGAACCACAATGATTATGCTAATCAGACTGGACAAAGAAACCAAAATCTATTGGAAACTAAATTTTACTGGATAAAGGTCAGGTCTCTTAATATCTTCCTCCTAGCTCTTAAAAACTCAAGTTCGGCTGAATTCAAGTCACAGACAGTAAGCAACCATGCAGGCCTTGGCAGTAGTGCAACCATGCAGGCTGTGGCAATACTGCAGCCATGCAGACTGTGGCAGTAGTGCAGCCATGCAGACTGTGGCAGTAGTGCAGCCATGCAGGCTGTGGCAGTAGTTTCTGCTCACGGCTTTTAGTCAAGGTTATGGAAAAGAAGGCAACAAATAGAAGAGACATATATATATATTAAAAACAAAACAACCAAACAAAAACAAAAACAAACCCCTCCAGTTTCATGCCAGGTGAGGAAGAACATGGATATAAAGTTTCTGTGAAGAAGTGTGCAGAAAAGCATTTGTAAATGTTAGAGATTAGTACCATTAAAGATTGTAAATACGACTTTCTCAGAAGTATCTAATGATTGTAAAGAAAAGGCAATTGTGTCATCAAGATGGTTTGAAGCCTTAAGAGCGAATTCCACCTCCAGAAGCTCTTAGAGGTGGATGGAGAGAACTGACTTCACAAAGGTGTCTCCTGACCTTCACATGTAACCCTGTAGCATGAACATCCTTATAAATACAGTGACAAGTAAAATTTTTAAATATACTTGTAATTGGAGGGAGTATTTAGAAAGTTGTGGCTCCAAACTTTTTATTTGAATGAAAAATCTAGAAACTGCTGAAAAAAAAAATCTAGTTTGATAGAGACAAATATTACATAAAACTGAGAATTCTGTGCTAGGCATAGTGGCACACACCTTTAATCCCAGACAGAGGCAGGAAAATCTCTGAATTCCAGGCCAGTCTGGTGTACAGAGAACATTCCAAGACAGCCAGGGAGGGCTGTTCAGAGAAACCCTGTGTAGGGGGCTGGGGGTAAGGGTGTGGGAGGTTGTGGGGTGGAAGGCATAAAACAACAAAACCATTGAGAATTCCCAATTCCAAAAACCTGGAGACCTCCACAACGTCCATCAGAAACCCCACATCTGATCTCATGGGACTAGTGGCAGTCAGAATGAAGGAATTCTAATGAAGGACTGCATTAGACTGTCATTACATCATAATCATATATGCATATATATGTATAGGAAACATAAATGGGTCTGTGTTTAGAATTTGAATCCTAATGCTCAAAATATAACAAAAGGCATATGCAAATAGTGAAGAATATGAAAAAACAATCCACACCAGGAACACTTCTGCTCCCAATAATTTTAGATACAATTTAAGCAACCTGTACAGGGAAGGAGGGAGTGAGGGAGGGACAGATGTGGGGAGACAGGGACAGACAGAGGAAAGGAAGGGGTATTGCTGGACAAAACATAATTTTATGAATATACTAAAAGTCCATTGAAATGTATACTTTTAAAGTGCGAATATTCTAGTATATGAACTGTCTAAAAAATGGTTTAAAAGCAACAGAAAAAAAAAGTGTATGGTTTCCTGCCGATAAGAAGAATAAGTCAGCTTCAGGTTTGGTTGGTGGAAAATAAAGACTTTCTGTGTGCAGATTTTTATCTTGGTCTTTGGAGTTGTGGGCAAGGTCATCTGGTAGAGGAAAGGAATGCATGGAATTACAGAGTGAGCACAAGTCCCAGGTTTGGGGCTCACAGGGAACCTGCTACAACACAACAGGAAAACAGAGACGCTAGATACTGCTAAGGGCACCAGGTACTCACATAATACACATACACATAAGCAGGCACTCACACATACACAGAAAAATAATACATAAATAAAAGTGATAAAAAAGTAGAAGATTGCCTAAGCATTTGACATTCTTAATGTATTATTTTAATGTAATAAGCCAAATAGAAAAGAATAAATACCATATAATTATATTTTATAAGACATCTAGGCTATAGAGATGGCTCAAAGGTTAAGAGCACTGACTGCTCTTCCAGAGGTCCTGAGTTCTATTCCCAGCAACCACATGATGGCTCACAACCATCTGTAATGGGGTCTGATGCCCTCTTCTGGTGTGCCTGAAGACAGCAACAGTGTACTCATATACATTAAATGAATAAATAAATCTTAAAAAAAAAAAAAAACCAAGACAGCTATAATAGGCAAATCTTTGGAGACAGAAAGGAAAACAAAAGCTACTGGGAGCAGGGATAAGAAAGTAGGAAATCACTGTCATTTGTTTGAAGACAGGGTTTTCTATGTAGCCCGGGCTGTCCTGGAGCTCACTTGACAGACCATGCTGGCCTCCCACTTACATATATCTTCCTGCCTCTGCCTCTCAAATCTCGGAGCAAAGGCATGCATCTCCACTGCTACCCACAGAAAGTCATAGTTTAAAGGCCACAGAATTTCTCTATGAAAAATTCAAGTGAGGACTACTCAACACCACTGAATTATATACCTAAAACTGGTTAATGGTGAATGTTATACTATGTATAATTTACCATGATAAATACCTTTTTAGAGCAGGAATCTTGTACTTCAGCACCTATCTTAACAGATAACTAAGACACTGACTGTGGGGAAAGCTGGTATGTGCCTGCAATTCCAGCACTCAGGAGATGGAGGCAGGAGGTTACTGAGTTCAAGGGCAGCCTGGCCAGTACAGAGGAGTGGGGAGAAGAACAAGAAAAATGGAGTATGGTGGCTTACACCTGTAATTTTAGCACCCGTAAGGCTGAGGTGAAAATAATTAACATGAGTGTAAAAACAAATACGTCGTCAGTTCCAGGCCAGCCTGGGCTACAGGCACAGACATGGGTTTCATTTTAAACAGCTTGCCTTCATTAACTGGAGATTGTACAGGAAAATGAAAGGATGCTCTTCAGCATCAATAACTACTTCTCATATCTTTTCCCTTAGAAATGATGTTTTTAGGGGCTGCAGAGCTAAGTCAGATGGCAACATGATAGCTTAGCATGAGCAGAATTGGGGGTTCTATGCCAAGCAGAACAAAAAGCCAGATGCAGAGGCACCCCCCTGAAATCCCCAAACTTGGAAGATGGAAATAGGAGGATCAAGAACTCAAGTGCATCCTTGGCTCAGAGTTTGAGGTATTTAAATCATTTAAGACTATTCCTATCTTAAGCCAGGTATGTTTTTACATACCCAAAATACCAGCACTTGGAAGGCCAAGAGCAGGTTGATCATAGTTCAAAGCCAGCCTGGGTTACGCGTTTCAGGAATGTCTCTAATGCATCCTTCAAGAAATTCTATTTTTGGGCCTGGAGAGATGGCTCAGTGGTTAAGAGCACTGACTGCTCTTCCAGAGGTCCTGAGTTCAAATCCCAGCAACCAAATGGTGGCTCACGGCCATCTGTAATGGGATCTGATGCCCTCTTCTGGAGTGTCTGAAGACAGCTACAGTGTACTCATTTAAAATGAATAAATAAATCTAATAAATAAATAAGAAATGCTATTTTCCTCCCTTGAGACTTAGTTAAAATGAAGCCACAGTAGAGTGCAGTGGGTCTTTAGTATGATTGGCAACATTTTAGCAATTAGGTGTTAGGGGTGCTGTTAGGACAGAGGGACAGGAAACACAACTATGGAAAGGGTATGATAAAGGGGATCACCACTGTTGTTCCTTGTGATGGTTTGTATTTGCTTGGGGAGTGGAGTTTATTTATCTCCAACAGGGAGTGGCACTGTTGGGAGGTGTGCTCTTGTGGGAGTAAGTGTGTCACTGTGGGCATGGGCTTTTTTTTTTTCCCAATATTTTTTTATTAGATATTTTCTTAATTTACATTTCAAATGCTATTCCGAAGGTTCCCTCCCCCTTCCCCCTGCCCTGAAAACCCTCATTCTAGCTGCCTGGCTAGCAGCCTTCAGATGAAGATGTAGAACTCTCAGTTTCTCCTGTACCAAGCCTGCCTGGATGCTGCCATGTTCCCACCTTGATGATACTGGACTGAACCTCTGAACCTGTAAGCCAGCCCCAATTAAATGTTGTCCTTAGAAGAGTTGCCTTGGTCATGGTGTCTGTTCAACAGTAAAACTCCTGTACACTCTGCTATCATCTGCTAATCCTCAGCAAAGAGCTGAGATACCACAGAGCTCTTTGGGTTATGACCAAGGGAACATTAATTGGAGTAGGAAGAGAATTATTTTAGTTTTTTTGTAGTAGAGGGTATTGACATTCCAAATGAGAGACAGAATCTAACTTAATGACTATCTGAACACTACTAAAAACAAAATAAATCTCAGACAGATTGCAAACTTAAATGTGAAAGGCTAACAAGCTTTATTGTTATAAAGCTTGTATAAGACAAGATGGGAGATGATATTTCAAACATATATTTATGCACATAATGGGGTGTGTGCCAATTCTACATGAGCATATGTGGTCAGAAGATAACTATGTTAGTCAGATTTCTTTCTCTCACCAAGTGGATTCTGGGGAATCAAACTCAGATTGTCAGACTTGGGTGGCAAGTGCCACCTCACCACCCCATTTTATTTATGAGACAGGTTCTCTTGCAATGAGTGAGGCTGGTGTTTAACTCCCTATCATCCTGCCTTGGCCTCTCTGCCATCATGCCTGGCATCTGTGCATGTGTGTGCTAGGGGTATACATTCTGTTCATATATGTGTGTCCATGTGCTAATTAAGCAAGCACTCTACTATTAAGAACCCTCCCTATCCACAGGAATGCTATTTTTGTGTCCTTGGTAGTGTTTTTCAACATATTTTATATATTTTATTAATTCTTTGATAACTCATACAATGTATTTTGATCATAGTTACCTTAACTCCTTTCAGATCAACTACCGCAATTTTGTGTCTTTTTTTTTTTTTAAATAACCCACCAAGCCAATTTGTATCATCAGTTTGGATCATCCACCAGAGCACAGTCAACCCGACAAGAGACAGACCATTAACTATAACCTGACTCTTCCTTCCGCAGAAGCTGTTACATGTCAACATCACTTCAGCTGGGTTGAGGCTTGCGAGCCCCTCCATGCTCCATGCTGGAATATGGACTGGCTTCATCACATGCAGGTCTCGTGCCACAGCTGCTGTGCGCTAATGAGTACAGCTGTCCTGTCGTGTCCGGAAGACACTGCCTCACGCCGGTCCTCCCTCCCAACCCAAGGAGTATTTTTATACCCATTTTCCATTTTCTTCTCTATCCTAACCCTCACATGACTTCATTAGCTACCTCGCCATTCACTACCATGTATAAATAGGAAATGAGCACAGGAAATAGGAAGTGAAGCACACAAAGGAAACTGGCAGTGCACATATCTTCCAGTCCCAAGTCAAACTGTTTTTACTGTTACTTGTTGATAGTGTCCCTAAATACAGAAGACAAGTGTAGGATCTTTCTTTCCTTCCTTCTCAAGAAAAGTCAAAGTTTATTAAAAGAAAACAATTTTATTAGAGTTTAAAAGAATACCCCCAAGGTAGGCAGCTGCGAATCTCAGCAGCCGCCTGGAAGAGGAGAGAAACAGAGACGACACAGAAATCAGCTGTATGGCAGAAAGAGGGGAGCTTCAGAGAAAGTAAAAAAGCCCAGAGTTTCAGCAAAGGCCTGCTTACAACAGAAATATAAAAAAGAAACATGCTCTTTTGAAAAACTCAGAAGAGCAGGCAGACTCAGGAAGCAGCATGGCTGTGGCTCTGCAGGCTACTGCTGCTTTCTTTCTAAGTAGTGTAGTTTTTTTTATAAACACTGAAAATAAATGTGGGAGGGGGAAATGGCATAATCAGTATCTGAAAACTAAAACAAATACTTGCAATAAAAATTAACATAAAGCTGGGCGGTGATGGCACACGCCTTTAATCCCAGCACTTGGGAGGCAGAGGCAGGTAGATTTCTGAGTTCGAGGCCAGCCTGGTCTACAAAGTGAGTTCCAGGACAGCCAGGGCTACACAGAGAAACCCTGTCTCAAACCCCCCCCCCCAAAATAAAATAAATTAAATTAAATAAAAAATAATTTTAAAAAATTAACATAAAAATAGAAAAAATTCTACAACAAAGTTGCATATAAAGCAAGAACAGTTACTAGAAGATGTTATTATGCATCTCTTTTTAAAATAAGAAGTACATATAAAACTTCAAAACTGAGCCAGATATGGTGGCACACGCCTTTAATCCCAGCACTTGGGAGGCAGAGGCAGGTGGATTTCTGAGTTCGAGGCCAGCCTGGTCTACAAAGTGAGTTCCAGGACAGTCAGAGCTATACAGAGAAACCCTGTCTTGAAAAAACAAAAAACAAAAACAAAAACAAAAAAACTTCAAAACTGAAACTTAAGCATCTATCATAATGCTACAAATAATAATTCACTACTGTGATTAAAAATATATCTGAGTAGTGGAATAATGGTGGCTATTTCCTCTCCATAAAAAAATAAAATTTTTGTCTACTTTAAAAATGTGTTCATTTGTGGCTGGAGAGATGGCTCAGTGGTTAAGAGCACTGGTTAATGTCCTGAGTTCAATTCCCAACAAGTACATGGTAGTTTACAACCATCTGCAAAGGGATCTCATGTCGACTTCTGGTGAATCTGAAGACAGTGAGAGTGCACGCACACATCAAATAAATAAATAAATAAATAAATAAATAAATAAATAAATATTTAAAGAAAAAGAAAAAAAAACATGCCCAGGAAGAAAAGAACCTTCTAAAAAAAGTATATTCATTCAAAGGTAGCATGGTAGCACATCTCTGTAATTCCAGTGCTTAGGAGGCTGAAGGCAGGAGGAGCACAGCTAGTTTAGGAGGCTGAAGGCAGGAGGAGCACAGCTAGTTTGAGAGCTGCTTGGGTTACTTGGTAACTCTGATGCCACACTCACTTACAAATGGCTCACTAGGGAAAGTGCTTACTATGGAAGCATGGAACCCCAAAGTCAAATCCCTAGAAGCACAAAAAGCCATGCATAGTAGATAAACATCTGTAGTCCCAATGCGCCAGAGAGAGAGAGAGAGAGAGAGAGAGAGAGAGAGAGAGAATGAATATCCCCTGAAGTCTATGGGCCAGCTAGCCTGGCACATAAAATGGCAAACAGCTAAAGACCTGGTTTCAAAGAAAATGGAAAAAGACCACCCTTGAAGTTTTCCCCTGACCTCCACATGTTCACTGTACCATAAGTGCACCTATATCCCACTCAGAAATGTGTTTATGTTTGTGCTCTCTCTCTCTCTCTCTCTCTCTCTCTCTCTCTCTCACACACACACACACACACACACACATACACACATTCTGTCCATCCCTAGGTAAGACCAATCTTTTGTGTAAATCATTACTCCAACCTATGAAGTTCATATGTTCATTTTTCTAAATCCAGTTAAGTTTCTCATTGTAAAACTATGTTTCTTTAAGTACTATAACTCAAAAATCTAACCCATAACCACATAAATTCTCAATACTCAAAAATCTATCCCATAACCATGTAAATTCTCAATATTACTAACCACGACTTACTAATAGTCATGACTCTTGGATGTGTGCTCAGATTAAACTTCTTCAAAAACAAACAAACAAACAAAAAACTTCAGCAGAAATAAATTTTTATTCTAAAATTCAATAACAATATAAAATAGTTTATGTGCCTTATTTTTAAACCGAGAAAAGCGTACTTAAGTATTCCTTCGAGTTGCAATGCTTACTTACATATTCGGGCTTTAGTTTCTTGTCGCCTCCCCTCACAGCCACCTTCTCTAGTTTATCTAGAATGGGCCCAATCATCTCCTCATCTTTCAGCTGAAGTTCTTCATGAATTATTTCTATATCTCGAATGGGATCTACACTTCCTTCAACGTGCGTGATATCATCATCTTCAAAAGCACCTAAAATGAATTAAAAATGAATTCAATTAACAGATGATATAAACGGTGATTGTAATCACAGTAAACAGAGTGGAGGACTTTTAGACAGTGCGCAAACAGTTACAGAAAATCAACTGTTCTTAACTCTTTTCAAGCAGACCATAGCACTTCCCTCCATTGGGTAATACTTAACAAATAACCACAGACATAGTAGTTCAAGAGTGTCAACATTTAAAAAACTGATACAAACAAGTAAAATAGGAAAACAAAATTTTATTCCAGAACTACTGGTTGCTTTCAAGTTTGGCATATAAGAGATACTGAATGCAAGGCACGAAAGCCTCAAGTTTTAAACTGCACTATTAGGGTTTCCAAGGGAAACCAGATTTGAAGGGGTGGGGGGCTCAAATCATCTGGCAGACCTCTTCTCTGCTTCAATCTACTTTATCACTGTGGTTCTGACGGTGATTAGATAATGAACCACTCAGACACACAATTTACACAGCAGCTAATTTCATCGGCCTGATTTGAGGGTATGGTTTTTAGGGGGCTATCAAAGAAGCAGATGAAGGTGCATTTGTCATATATGAGTGACAACCATTCACACTATCTGAACAAAATGCTGCTGGCCCTTATTAGAAACACATGCTATTATCACATATTTAAAGTGCAGTTGAAGCCATAATTTCAAATTGCCAACTAGAAACATAAGGGTAAAACAACCAGATATTACTGAAGCATGTGTACTGACTTTATGCCCTTCTGAAGACATAATGTGGCAACATAATTCTATTGGGATTTACTCAAATTACCAGATAAAGAACAGTATCACACAAAAAATGAATAAATGCTATGAAATATTATAAACAGAAAGCACTGATACAGGTATAAAACAATAAACACTTATAAACAAATTAATTTCATAAAAATCATCTATTTGATTATATGACCTAAGAGGTATTTTAGACAGAAGTATTATAGGAATCATGAGTTAGCATAAATTTGATAAAGAAACAGCAAATATAGTTAATTTTTATGCAACATAGACAGGACATTTTTGTTATGAGTTATAAAGAGTTCTAAATTGCAACTGCCTAGTATTTTTAAAAGTCATTTTTAATACAAATGTGGACTGTTTAGTAATAAGCCATAAAATATGGGTATTTAAATATTTAAGTGCTTTAAGCATTGAACTGGTGTATTAGATGATGTCAAATTCATATGAACAAAATAATCAAAAAATAAAACAAAAACTTAAGTCTCCTAACTTGGTGTATTTCTTACTAAACACAACCGACACATAAGCCCCGCCCACCCACGGGCACAATGCTCTTTCTTGCCACGACTGACTTTACAAAGAGACAAGAGTGCAGGACACGCAGCACACCAGCTCAGAGACGGCCGGCCAAGGCGCGCAGGAAGCCCTGGTCTGCTCTCCAAGAGTGCTTAAACTACGTGTATTGGGACACACCTGCGAACTCAGTACTCATGGGGCAGAAATAAGAACATCAGAGGTCCAAGGTCATGTCTAAGGACACAGTAAAAAAAGAACTAACTGCATCTTCTACCAGAGTGAGAAGTACCCTGAACAGCTGTCTTTCTATAGAAGCTGATGACTGCACTGATTCAACAACACCCTGAAAATCTGAGTACCCAGTGTTGACAGCACAGGGGTGCACTAGGCATATGAGAGCATTTCCTACTTTACTGTGGGGTGGATGAGATGCACATAAGCAGGGGAAACAGGCTTGAAATGAAGATGTTATTAAAGGAAACAGGATAGGATTGCTGGGTAAGAAATCCTTGTGGTGGAAGCCAATTTAGACCTAGTTTTAAAAATGGAGGTTTGCTGTATTTAATATTTTCAGACTCACCCACCTCCCCCTCTACACACACACACACACACACACACACACACACACACACACACACACGGTTGGGCACAACATACAGATATTATGATTTTTCTTGTTCTGGCTAATTACTGTAAGATCAAAATTGTAAGTAAACTTAAGATACTATTTTGAAAATTAAACTTCTTTATTGTGTTTTAGAAAAGAGTGGCTTGTTTTTATAAAAACTGTTCTTTGTGGAAAGTTTAAGTGAGACAAAACTGATAAAGAAGCTTAAATTAACATTGTTCCTATGCTTCTAACAGAATTTCAAATACCAGGTTCCTCTCCATTATCTGCTTGGATAAAATTGAGGGTTGTAATTAAGAAACTACCATTTAAAATTTCCTAATGCATTTACTGGAGGGATGTTGTTAAATAATCACTATAGTTACTGGCCTCTATATAAATAGACAATTGTATAAGATATTTTTCATGAGTGTCACAGAAGTTATTTCTTCTTTTAGTCCTTCCCTCTCTTCCTACAAATGTTTGCTCCCAGAATTCCTTTTACTTATCAAGACCATAAGCTATTATATCTCTCTCCTGTATTAGTATTTCTACCATTTCAAGAATTCTTTCCCTCAAACATTTTAGTAAATTTAAAATTCTCTATTAAATCAAATAAGTCACTCATTCCAGGACATTAATTTCATTCTCGTTACAGCATTCCTTCCCCTAGTTCAAAACCAAACATTCTGAAAGCACTGTCTATGACTGCTAAGCCTCCACGTCTTAGCCTCGTTGTCATTCAAACCATGTGCCTCCATTACAGCAAGGATCACAGGCACTGGTCAGGTACGGCGGCAACCCAGGAGTTCCTAGTATTTGAGAAATGGAAACAGAAGCTATGCGTTTGAGATTCTGACTGCTCTGTCAGAGGACCCAGGTTCAATTCTCAGCACCCACATGGCAACTCACACCTGTCTGTAACTCCAGTTCCAGAGCTTCTGACACCCTCACAGAGACATACATGCAAGCAAAACACCAATGCACATGAAATAAAAATACATTATTTTAAAAATCAAAGTTGAAATGAACAATACTCAGTGACAAGAAGTTATTCTGAAGAATAGAAAATAAGCATTTGCTTCTCAGATAGAGGGAGATGATAGGAGTTATAGATAGATATCAGGGTCAAGCGTGGACTTGGTTGTCACTCAGCAGGAAGTCAGCCTGGCTCTTAGGCCAGTGAGTGATGAGTGTGAAGAACACTGCTGAAGACTAGCCAGGAATAGGAACTGCACTCCAACACTGTAAGAATCTCAGTGGGGTATTAAGAGAAGATATAAAGTGACAGATACAGGAAACAACTTCATCTGGACAAAAACAGTAATGGAGTAGGTGGAAGGCAGAAAGAAGAGAGATCACTAATGCTTAAACCAGGTACAAAGCCAAAAGGTATTACATAACCAAAATGCATACTTGCAAGGACAGCAGTTCTCAACCTGTGGGTCACAACTCCTTTGGCAATCCTCAATCTTCAAAACTATTTACAATTCATGACAGTAGCAAAATTATAGTTTTGAAGTAGCAACAAAAATAATGTTATGGTTGGGGTCACCACAACATGAGGAACTGTATTAAAGATTGCAGCATAGGAAGGTTGAGAAGCAAAAAGATAAGAAACACCACACAACATATAGTCCTATTAAATCAGCATCAAGACATTTGTACATTGTACTGTTTCACTTTACATTCCAGGTTCTTTCAAAGTAATTAGCAAGTGTCCTGAAAAATCTACATTCTGATTCATTCCTAATAAAACCACTAGAAAGTTAGGAAGCCATACTTTGAAAGGTTAAGAAGACATATTACAAAAATGCTTTTTATTTTTAAGTCAACATATAAAGTGTTGAGCTCATTATGGTACTATGGTCCCCTGCCTGCTTAACAGTTTTCTCATGCTTTCAATTATTATTTGTATATGAGTGAGGGCACATAGACGCCACAGTACACATGGCAGTAAGGGGTAAATCTGTGGAGCAAGTCCTCTCTTTCCACCATCACATGCTATATCAGTTAATTTCCTATAGCTGTAAGGAAACACCAGGATCACAACAATCCACAGAAGGAAGGGGTTATTTGCTTACAGTTTCAGAAAGATGAGAGTCCGTTACCTTGTGAGCAGGGAAGTGTGGCAATAGGCAGCCATGATGACTAGAGCAGCAAGCTCAGAGCTCACATCTTAAACCACAATCACAATGCAGAAAGAGTGACCCAGAAATGGCATCTGGCCTTTTAACTCTCAAAGCCTGCCTTTAGTGAGACACTTTCTCCAACAAAACCACACCTCTTAACCTTCCCCAAACTGAATTACCAACTTAGAACAAGTACTCAAATGTCAGGGACTATGGGGGACATTTCTCCTTTAAATTATCACACATGGGTTCTGGAGATCAAAGTTATGTTACCAGGCTTACCAACAAGTGATTTTATCCACTGAGCCATCTCACTGGCCATAGCTTTGAAACTGTTTGGATCAGTTTTAGGAATCAAACGCAGGGCCTCTGCATGCTGGGTAAGAGCCCCACTACTGGATTACTAGCCTTTCAGCTTAACTTTCATCTTAGGATCTTGAGCATACTAGGCAAGTATCTATCACTGAGCTACAGCCCCAGCCTTTTAAAGCAGATTTCTCATTAAATATAAAGCTGGAAATCAAGACATGAATATAATTTTAAAAATTTATCTTTTCAAATTTCTAATCACATCTTCAAAATTCCATATATGTCAAACCTCCATTTACAACTTCTTTATACTCTTTTCATTCTTTCTATCCTGGAACTCACTGTTGCCTAAGTTGGACTCAAATGCTTGCTCTCCAGAAACCCTCCCTCCTTGGCCTTCTGAGTAGCTAATACTACAAGGCAGTGGCTTTTGTTCTTCTTTGATGGTACGAGGATGGAACCCAGAGAGACTCACATATTCCAGGAGGGCAAGTGCTCGGAGAGAGGTAAGCTTGCATGGGCAATTAATTCTCTCACTATCTTTATGGCTTTATTCACAAACACTGGGAAATTCAAGGTAGCATTTACTTTTCATAAATAACACAACAAAAATGCTTCATTGAATAGAAGAGGAGAGGTAGTTGGGGGTAGGAGCAGTGAGCTATTTAGGGCATACTCTAAATGTTCTGATTTTAGAAGTGCAGTTTAAACCCCAGCTTAGAGGGCCACTGAAATTCTACTCATGATCTGTGAAAAGGACCCACCTTGACAAGAAAGCAGATTCTAACTCACAGCTAGACCTCAGAATTTGTAATTCTTAACTATGGATTACATAAAATAACTATTTTAAATTATAAAAGGAGAGACAAGCACCTTAATGTGTTTTGTTTACTTTTAAAAGTACATTCATGGGGCTGGAAAGAGCACATCACCTAAAGTGTGAGAGCTTGAGTTCAGATTCCGGGCACTTAGGTGAAAGAGGGGCATAGCTGCACCTGCCTGTGTCTATGTGCAAGCTGGGAGGAAATGCAAGAGGAGAGGGACCCCATAGTCTTGTTGGCTAACTTGTCTAACCAAACACAACAAGCTCCAAGTTCAGTGAGAGACCGTACCTCAAAAAATAAGGTGGAGAATGATCAGGAAGGACACCTTACAGCAATCTTTAACCTCCACATTGGAAACACATGCATATACTCACGTGTAAATATTTACACATACATACTAATAAATAAGTAGTCTATTTGTTTTACTTAATAATACCAGGGAACAATAGGATCGAAGACCCAGAAATGAATCCACACACCTATGGTCACCTGATCTTTGACAAGGGAGCTAAAACTATCCAGTGGAAAAAAGACAGCCTTTTCAACAAATGGTGCTGGCACAACTGGCAGCTATCATGTAGAAGACTGGGAATTGATCCATTCTTATCTCCTTGTACTAAGGTCAAGTCTAAGTGGTTGAAG
>LR753452.1:296503-347271 GCA_902729485.2 Mus minutoides
ACTTATCACCTTCGGAAGAGCAGTCGGGTGCTCTTACCCGCTGAGCCATCTCACCAGTCCATTAATGATTTTTGGGTTTTTTTTTTTTTTTTTTTAGATTTTATTTATTATATGTAAGTACACTGTAGCTGTCTTCAGACACTCCAGAAAAGGGAGTCAGATCTCATTATGGATGGTTGTGAGCCACCATGTGGTTGCTGAGATTTGAACTTAGCACCTTCGGAAGAGCAATCAGGTGCTCTTACCCGCTGAGCCATCTCACCAGTCCTATTTTTTTTCATTTTTTTAAAGACCATCTTTCATTTTTTAAAAGATTTATTTATTTATTTATTTATTTATTTATTTATTTATTTATTATGTGAGTACATTATAGTTGTATTCAGTCACACCAGAAGAGGGCATCAGATCTCATTACAGATGGTTGTGAGCCACCATGTGGTTCTGGGATTTGAACTCAGGATGCCTGGAAGAGCAGCTGGTGCTCTTAATCATTGAGCCATCTCTCCAGCCCTGCATGAGTTTTATTATTGAAAATTTTAATGCATCTCCATTTCACCTACCTTCATAGTGATGGTCTCTTCCCAATGGTGTTTTAAATTCTGGGATTTGGTAACTTTTCATTTTTGGTTGTGCAGCTGTATGACTTTTTCTTTTTACAGTGTACTTATATAGAAGTTGATCAAGTTCCTGAAACATACGCTGTTGTCCTTAGTCGCCCAGCTTGGCTGTGGGGGGCAGAAATGGGTGCCAATGAGCATGGAGTCTGCATTGGGAATGAGGCTGTATGGGGAAGAGAAGACATTTCTAAGGAGGAAGCACTTTTGGGCATGGACCTTGTCAGGTAACAGTTATGCTGCTTTCTCACTGTAGATGATGTGAGAAATGGTACATACCAACCTACATCCATCTTCACACCAGTGTGGAATTTAGTGACTCTTTGATGTCACTAATTAGTCTAAGTGCATGGCTCAGTCCACATAATCCTCACTCCATAAGCATGAGAACCTGGGTTTCATCTCATGTGCACTGTAACAGCACCAGCATTGGGGAAGCAGAAGCACACAGATCCCTAGGCTCGCTGGGCAGCTGCTTAGCTTAATGGGTAAGTTCCAGCTCACTGAGAGACCCTGTCTCGTAAAATAGGGTGGAGCGTATCTGAGGAAGCTGGCGGACTTCTGGCTTCTACATGCATACTTACATGCATGCACACCCTCAGATACACACCCACACAAACACCTATATGTACCACACAAACACCTACCAACACTCATGCACACCTATGCACATCACTAACTGGGAGAGGGACCAAATTAGAAATTAGAATTCATCAGAAATACCTGAATTGTTTTATTACGTGGCTGATTAATACCTTTATTTTACAAAGAAATATCTCAGTCTTAGAAATAAAAATAACTTTGCAATAAGTTTCCAAGATGGAACTTGACTTCAAAAATGTTTTCATTGTCTGGAAGTGCCTTTAGAAGTAAGACTTTAAAAGACTTTATGGGTGGGGTGGGGAGGAGGTGTGGGGCGTGGAGCAGTTGGAGGGTGAGTGGGGAGGTGGGGAATGGAATATGGAGTATAAAAAATGAATTAAAAATAAAATTAAAAAGACTATTTTACCTATTAATTTGTATTTTCTTACTTTGAGTATAGTTAATACAGTGGGTTTTTTTTTCTTTTTTAATATGAAGTTAGGATGAGTAAAGGAAATGATTGTTAATCTGAGAGCTTGAGTATTTCTATTTTAGGCTGGGCCTTGAGAGAGCTGACACAGCTGAGAAAGCTCTGGATGTCATTGTTGACTTACTAGAAAAGTATGGCCAAGGTGGAAACTGCGCAGAGGGTGAAGAGTTCAGCTACTACAACAGTTTCCTGGTAGCTGACAGGAATGAAGCCTGGATCCTAGAGACGTCGGGGAAGTACTGGGCGGCAGAGAGAGTCCAAGGTGTGAGCAGCTACCTGCAGTTTGGTTAATAATTACATCATTAATAAAATCTACTGTAACTGTAAATAATACATTTACTCGCCTTTCAAGATTTATAATCCATTGCAGAGCAAGGTTTAAATTGGAAAGAACAGAAAGGGAACGAGAACTGTGATGAGCATTTGTACAAAAAATTACCAGGGAGCATCGTCTCCAGCGGCTGGCTGCTGCTCACAGTGTGGTGGCGGTGATGGTCTATTTTGTTTTGTTGGGTTTATCTTATTTGTTTCTTTGTTTATCTCTTTTTAACCACTCCTTGTTACTTCTTCCTTTTCTGTCTTCGAACTGAATTCCAGAATTGTATCATGTGTAAGCATAGAGGTAAAGAAATGGAGTTTGGCTGGGGATGGATGGCTTTGGGTCAATGTTTAGATGCCATTGAGTAAATACAATTTGATTGCTTTGGAATTGATTTCTCCAGGTGATTTGTTTGTGGTCATATATTCCTCTAATTTCTTTTTGTGTGTGTTTCTTTGTGACGCATGTACATGTATATATGTGGAGGGAGGTATACAGGACTACTGTGTACAAGTGAAGGTCAGAGAACAACCTGTGGTGACTCACGGTCCTTGTGGTTTACAGATCCTGTGTGAAATTGACTGTCTGACCCCCCCTGCTCCTGGGGATTTTCCCCCATTGCTTCCCGTCTCACCACAGAAGCCCGGGGACTGTAGACGCTGAATTCATCCCTGAGTCCTGGGGATTTGAATTCGCATAATCCATTAAGCTTTCTCCACAGCCAGTCCTGTTAATTTCAAGTGAAGGAATCCAGAGATAGAAAGTAACTTAGTGTGTTGAGTGAAAGCCTTCATCCCCATTCTTGTTCTGCAGAGCACAGCCTTGTGTGTGCACTGACATCTTGAATGTCCTAGTTTCACAAAGGGGATAAGGGATGCCTGTAAACATCCTAGCAGGGGTTAGCCCAGGTGGTTTGCTTGTCTGGCACACTTAGGTCCTGGTTTCATCCCCAGCAGTGCGTGAAACTGAGACGGGTGGGACACAGCTGTAATCCCACCATCTGGGAGGGAGAGAGGTAGGGAGAGCAGAGACTCAAGATGGTTGTCTACATCGCAGAGTCTGAGTCCAACTTTGGACTCTGGAGAACCTGCCTCAACCAAGTAGCTAATGAACTGGGTGAACGGTGAATGATGTGGACCCCGGGGCACTGTGAACATTAGAGGAAGGAAAGTCATTGTGAGCTTCTGGGGGACTTCTAAAGGACTTCACGGGAGCCTGTGCTGGAAGATTTGAGTGTTACCTTTCAAAATAGGGTATTGCCAGCTATTTTCATTGGCTTTAGAAATGCTGTTGTTATATTTTAAGTTTGACATTTTCTATGTATTAATACAATATATAAAATTAAATTTAATCCATTTTATTATTGCACTGATTGCCTTGGTTGTATAAATGACCACTTTTTCTTTTATTAAACATGCTACCTGAAAGGCAAAGGAATATAAATATTATTGAAAAACATCTTACCTGATCATGCCTTCCTGGGTGTGATCATCCTGTTGAGATAACTTTGCTAGTACTTTCTTATTCTCTTAAGAACTAGATTGTTGCTTTGAGTATCTCCAACACAGAAATCATACATCTAGGATAGATTGCTAATCACCTGCATCTGGCCATTGGTATTATATACATGTATTGAAATGTTAAACAAAGTGTCATGCATCATACAAGATACAAAAGAACTGTTGATAACAGGATGGGTCTTGCTAGAATTGGGCTGAGTTAGGAAGGCCAGAAGGCAGGACAGCAAGATAACTCAGCAGGTAAGAGTGCTTGCTGCCAGTCCCGACAACCTGAGTGATTCCCAGAACACACAAAGTGAAAGGTGACCTCTGCACACATACACATGAGAAAACAAATGTACATTTAAAATTTTTAAAATAATTTTTAAAAAGCCGAAAGGCTATTTACTGTATAATTATACTTACATAACATTCTTTTAAAAAATGCATATGTGCTATGGCATGTGTGTAAAGGTCAGAGGGCAACTTTGAGACTCAGTTTTCTTTTTCTGTCATGTGGGCTCTGGGGATTGAACTCAGATGGGTCATCTTGTGGCATATACTTTTACCCGATATATTAATTCAAGATATGCGTGTATGTGTGTGTGCGAACGCATGCGAGAGAGTGTGTATGCATGCTCATGTAAGCGCTGTTTTAGATACCAAGTATACCTAGAGCTAATGAGTCATTAGGATTGGGAGATGCACTGCTCTGTTATGAAAGGGAAAGATGATGGATGGTCCAAGTATTCTTTTCCTTGACACTATCAATACCAATGTTCTTGATGTGGTAATATTCTATATTTTTAAAAATGTGATGGGTCGAAACAGTGGATTATTTCATAAAACTGCATCTGAGTGTACAGTTATCTCAAAGCTTAATTTTATTAATTGTTTAGAATATGAAGTAGATGTCCATGGCCAATCTTATGTTGAAGTGGTGATTGAGAATCATAATGTAGAGATAGATACTTTTATGTTAAAGGTAGTTTTTCTTCTCCTTTCCATCCTTTACCAATAGGTATTCGTAATATTTCCAATCAGCTTTCCATAACAACCAAGATTGACCGGGAACATCCAGACATGAGGAACTACGCTAAGCAGAGGGGCTGGTGGGATGGCAGAGAAGAATTTGATTTTACTGCGGCCTATTCTTATATTGACACAGCTGCCATGATGACTTCACCAAGCAGATACTGTCAGGGCTACAAGCTTCTAGATAAGCACAGAGGTAAGGTTAGCTTTTAAATGACACTTAAACATTGGATTGTGTGCAGGTATAATGTGGGATTGATCTCATACCTAGTAAAAACATGGTTTAAATAAAACAAAGTATTAGGATAGTATAAGCTATTTTTTGATATGTAAAGTATTAAATCATTGTAAGAAAATACTGATTCCTTTTGAGAGTCAAATTCAAATTCTCAATCCTCAAGAAACTTTCTATTTTTTTTAAAAAGATTTTGAGTTAGATAAAAAAAAATAAATATATAAAAATTAGAGTCTCTCTCTATATAGATAGATAGATGATATATATGTGTATATATATATATATATATACATACATATATACACATATATATACACATATATATATGTGCATATATATATGTGTGTGTATATATGTATATATATATATATGTATATATATACATATATGTATATATATATATATATATATATATATATATATATATATAGAGAGAGAGAGAGAGAGAGAGAGAGAGAGAGTCAGGAATATATATACACATACATATATATGTTCCTGACTGGCCTAGTATTCACCGTGTAGACCAGTCTGGCCTTGAACTCATAGAGATCTGTATGCCTCTGTCTTCTTAGTACTGGGACTACAGGCATGCACCCCACACCTAGCTAAACTATTACTTCTTTTAATTATCTTTTAACAGTAGTATTTTTGTTTGTTTATATGTTTTATCCTTTTTGTTTGTGTGTGGCTTTGTATATGCACACATACATGTTTAGGTGTGCACACCTGTGATTGCATTTGGAGGCCTGCAGTTTGATATTTAATATCTTCCTTAGTTACTGTCTCCCTGAGTTATTGAGACAGTCTCTCATTGAATCATTTCAGTGAAGGAAGCTGGCCAGCAAGCTCCAGAGACTCTGTCTCTGCATCCCAGCATTGGGGTTACAGGTGTGAGCTACCACCTCTGGGATCCAAACTCACAGTTGACAAAAGTGCTTTCCCAGGGAGCCATTTTCCCAGCCCGTGTGTCTCAGTCGGTGTTCTAGTGCTGCGAAGAGACACAGTGATCAACCCTTATAAAAGAGGGCATTTATTTGGGGACTTGCCTACAGTTTCAGAGGGTCAGTCCATTATCATCATGGTGGGGCATAGCAGTCAGGCATGATGCTGGGGCAGTAGTTGAGAGCTTTATTGTAATCCCCAGGTGCAAGCAGAGAGAGACAGAAACAGAGATGAGGAGAGAGGAAGAGAGAGGGAGGGAGAGAGAGAGAGAGAGAGAGAGAGAGAGAGAGAGAGAGAGAGAAAGAAAGAAAAGAGAAGAGAAGAGACAGACCCACCCTGGAAACCTCAGAGCCCACTCCCAGTGCCACATGTCCTCCAACAAGGTACACTGTTTGATCCTTTCCAAAGAGGATTGTCTTAGGTGACCCCTGTGGAAAGGTTGGTTGACTCCCACAGGGTTTTCCACCCACAAGTTAAGAGCCGCTGGTCTAGCTGAATCAGTCTCTAAACTTGGGGTAAAGAGCAAGACCGGAAAATACTTGCTATTGACCTCTGACCTCCATCTGTGTGCACATGTGCACTTGTGCTTCTGCACACACCCACCCGCCCTCACACATCTGGAGATCAGCAGTACCTAATTGTGAACCAGGTGTGAGGACTCACCCTCTGGGAGCTGAGGCACAAACCCGTTCAGTACTGGTCTGGGACTTACTACAGTAAGACTGTCTCAGGCAAACGCAATAGAAGCGAAACCATTGATAATCCCAAGGTTGAGGGTAACCAGACAAAAGGAAGACAGCAACATAGAATAGTATACATTAATACACTATTACATTGAGATAACTGTCATATTTAACTACAGGATAACCAGATCTCAGACCTGAAGTGCATGCCTGAATATAGTAGTGGATGCATGTCACACAGACTTCATTTTTTCCAAGTGTGATGTACAATTCATCCAGTTTTCAACGCTTTGCCAAAAGAATAAATGTCTTTCCAATAATTCCCATATGAAATTGTCTACTGGTGTATTATGTTTAAATTTTGCTATGATTTTTTTTGTAGATAAAGAGCCTACTTCCTTCTTTCCATCCATCCCTAGCTGATGGCTATTAAGTGTGCTGCATGTATATCCAATTGTGTCTATATCCGTGCGTGTGTTCTAAGTAGCCAGCTTAAATTGCTGTGAAATTGCACCCTGTGTTTTACATTCACTTTGCTGAACCTACCTCTGCAGTCTCAGTACTTATCCAATGCTTGCTAGTGGGTTACTTACAGCTGTTCTACTCAAGAGATCATGTAAATCCTCCTTTCATTTTGAGAATTGTAGGTTTTGAATCCTGAAAACATTTTCATAATACCTGTATTATCACGGTGTTACAGTTCTGACATTGTTTTTTTATTAAAACTTACCATTTATAGGAATTTAAACCTGAATCATTTTAAATCTCACTAGACGTTGAAGCTTGGTACCTGATGGGTAGGTGTGAATGGTAGGGTTGTGCTTTATTGTTGAGTTTAATATCAAGGGCTCAGTGTAGATGTAGCCCTCTTTTCTCCTCAGTGTTATTCGAGATTTACTGAAAGATAAGCTCCTCTAACAAGTTACCGTAAATTCAGTAAGGTGTGTTTTGAATTTGATCCAGGCTATTTCATGAAGGAACTAGGCAAGAGCATGCATATATACACCAAATCTGTTGCCATTAGTATAAAATGGTTGGCAGCTTGTGTCTTTATCAGCAGCACCCTAGACTCTTCCATATGAAAGTTAATTTCCTTTCTTATTGGAGTATCAAAAGATCATAATTTGGATATAGACTTGCTGTGAACGTCTCTTGTGAACCCCATATTAAAGAAGAGGAAGAGGGAGGCTCTCATCTTTTGGGTTGCCTTTGTGAGTTAATCCATGGCCTGCTGTATACTAAGCACGTACACTGTGTTATAATGTGCTTCTAGTCCCAATTGTTGTAGGGTCTTGTGAGGAAAGAAAAACCTGTAGTTAGGTAAATATAGGTTATTTGTTTCTTTAGAACTAATTTTAGGACAATAAACATTTTCACATAAGATATCCTAGTGTATCCAATGGCAGAAATTATATTTTACTTTTCTCAATTTTTTAAAAAATGTAATTAAAATATAATTTCGTAGCTGGAAGGTGGTGGTGTACACCTTTAATCTCAGCACTTGGAAGGCAGAGGACGGTGGATCTCCGAGTTCAAGGCCAGCCTGGTCTACAGAGTGAGTTTCAGGTTAGCAAGAGCTACACAGAAAATAATCCTATCTTGAAAACAAATAAAGAAAACAAAATCTATATATTTATAATTTTATTATTTGTCTCCTATCCCTCCTGTGTATGACCACCTCTCCCTTCTAAGTTTTTGGCCTCCTCTTTAACTATTGTTGTTACCATATACTTATAAATAAATCTACATGAAAATACAGCCTGATGAGCTAACTCAAGGTCACCTGCATGCAAGTGTTTCTAGGACTGACCACTTAGTATTAGATAACCAGTTAGGGCTCATTCCCAGGGAAGATTTAATCTCATCCCTGAAAACACCCCACCACACCACACCCCCTCTTTTTCTCTCAGCAGTTCTTGATTACCTGTGACTCTTCATCTAGGGGATGGAGCCCCATGGAATTTCTTACATCTATATTGGGATGTCAGTGTTCGTTGGAATTGCTCAGGTCTTGTTTAGGCAGCCATGTTGTTGACATTTCACCAGTATAGATAGCTTCCCTGTTACAGATAAAGGACACAGTCTCACAGCAGATCTTGGTCCTCTGACTACAATCTTTTCTCCCCGTTTGTGATATTCCCTCAGCCTTGGGTGCAAGAGCTATGTTTTAGATGTATAAACTTGGGCTGGGCACCCCACATTCTGTTGTTCTCTCCATTTTGATTAGTTGTGGTTTTCTGTAATGGTCTCTTGTCTCAAAAAGTATCTTCTTTGATGAGGGGTAAAATTTGTACTTATCCATGGGTATAAATATATATAGAATGTGGTTAGGCTTTATACTAGTTCAGGAAGTGGTGGTAGTGGGTTTTCTAGTATCCACTGCCTCACCAGCGGTGTGTAGTTACTAGATTTATAGTAGCAGGCATGATTGCCCTCCTGCTGAGTAGGCTGAGTCTTTTTTTTTTTTTTTTTTTGGTTTTTCGAGACAGGGTTTCTCTGTATAGCCCTGGCTGTCCTGGAACTCACTTTGTAGACCAGGCTGGCCTTGAACTCAGAAATCCGCCTGCCTCTGCCTCCCGAGTGCTGGGATTAAAGGCGTGCGCCACCACGCTCGGCTAGGCTGAGTCTTATTAGACAGTCATTGGTTACCACCAAGATGTTAAGTGCCACTACTGCACTTTTAGGGATACGCCCATACTGGTCCTTTTGGTTCACCGGCATCGTAGCTGGGTAGGACTTTTGAGTACTTCGCTCCCTTAGCAGCTTGATTGGACCTTGTACTAGTCCTTAGGGAGGAAGCTTTTGAATTAGTTCCAGCTCAAATCTGCTGAGTCCTATGTCCAAAATGTGTGTTGTCTTTGGCATTGGGAACTTAATTTTCCTGGGAGGCAACCAATGCCAGCAGCAATAGGCCATATTATTTTGGGAATCATGTAATGCCCTGACCAACAACCTGAAAGGAAGTCTCTCATACTTGCTACTGGTATGGGGTTTTTGTTGTTGTAGTTAAATGGTCTGTGGCTCTTGAGAGGATGTTTTACGTTAATTTAAAGCTACTCTTGTTATAGACTGACTATATCCATTGCTGTTACTGAGAAACCAATACTGCTTTAGGGTGACAGGAGGCTGATATATTTGATAAGTGAGAGGCATAGTGGTGGAATGGGCCCTGGCATTAGACTGCTCTCCTTCAAAGAGTAACTTTAAGAAGGAAAGCCCACTGCTTGAAGGCGTGGACCAACGTCCTAAGCCTCCAGGTGAAAGCAATTAAGAAAATGTTCCAGTGCTGTGGATGGGCTTTTCTTCCTTTTCCTGTTCAGTCTTTCATTCTGAATAATAAATCCAGGACCCTGAACCTCCTAGACACTGAGATACATCCCTAACCAAGAACCTGACTTTCTATGACAAAATTGGTTCATAAAGCAGTTTCTGAGTTAAAGGTATTATGAAACACAGCGAGTATAATTAATCAGAAAGTTATTGTTAAGGCCCTTAAAAGCAAACCAGAGATCCCACAAGTGCCACAGGCCTTAAG
This sequence comes from Mus minutoides, assembly GCA_902729485.2. Lineage (NCBI taxonomy): Eukaryota > Metazoa > Chordata > Mammalia > Rodentia > Muridae > Mus > Mus minutoides. Next base: position 306,438 of record LR753452.1, read on the forward strand.
ACAGCTTTATTTGAGGATCAGCCGAGAGGCAGGAATGGAAAGAGGTCTAAGTGTCCAGGTGAGATGGCAGAATTCTGCAATCTTCACAGGAGAATGAACAGAGCAGACCCATCTCAGCTGAGTGCAAGCATCTCTCTGCACCTTCCTTATTTCCATAAGATCACTAAATCCTCTGTGTGAGAAAACAAACACCCCATGTAAAAACAAACAGAAAGATAGAATTCAAATGTGGGGACTGGAGAGATGGCTCAGTGGTTAAGAACACTGGCTTCTCTTCCAGAGGTCCTGAGCTCAATTCCTAACACACATGCTCACAACCATCTATCACAGTAGTTCCATGGCATCCAATGTCCTCTTCTGGTGTGTAGATATACATAAAGACAAACATCCAGGTATACAAAATACATTAAAAAAAATCTTAAAAAATAGAGAACTCCATGCAGAACATTTATAATTTTTTATTTGCTATATTCAGCATTCAGTCAGAAATCATTTGGGATTAGGGACCCCAGTAAAAGTACTTGCTGTGTAAGTATGGAGACCTCAGTTCAGATCCCCAAAACTCACATTAAATGTCAGGTGAGCATGGTGGCTTGCCTGAAATGCCAGCTTTGAAGGCAGAGATGGGATCCCCAGGACAAGCTGACCCATGACACTAGTCATATTGGTGAGCTCTGTGTCTGCCTGAGAGGCCAGGCCCTTCAGTTCACAGAGTGGAAGAGTGCTCAGGGGTGGTTCTAGACATCAGCCTCATGACTCTACCTGATGCATAAGCACGTGTAATCACATGTAAAATGTATATAAACACACAAGAAAATGGAAAAAAGAAAATTATCAATCTTGCCACCATATAGGACCAAATGACTGAAAACCAAGAGGAAAAAAAAAATGAACATTAGAAACCAGTTCCCAGCAGGGTAACATAGACCCTGTCTCAAAGGGAATAAAGAAAAAGAAAGCAAAGAGAAAGAAAAAATGGAGAACTTAATCTGTGGATTAGGGGACCAAGTGAAATGATAGAGCAGACAAAAATATAGCTGAAGCTAAGTTCATCAGATTGATTTTACAACAAATTAAACAGAGAAGAACAATAACAGATAAAACGTCAATAGAAAATAGAGAGAGGGTCATGGACCCAGAGAAAATAACATGTCTGTGTGTGTGTGTGTGCGCGCGCGCGTGCGTGTGTGTGTGTGTGTGTGTGTGCTCGTGTATGCATGTGTGTGTGTGAGTGTGTGCATGTTCTCAGCAGGAAAGGAGAGAATAGAGAGAAGCAGTATCTGAAGGAAACTGGCTGAGAAGTTTTCCTAGTTAATAAAAGCCATCAAAGCCACAAAGCAGCTGTTTAAATCACAAGGAAGATACTAACCAGCCATATCACCATAATATTTCAGAGGAAAGACAGAAAAATCAGTAAAGCACCTAGAGAAAATGTTCACAGAAGCAAATATAAAACTGACAGCTGTTTTCAACAGAAAGGAGGGATCCCAGAAGACTGGACAGTGACAGCCTTAAGGGGGAGAAAAATAGCTCCTATGGACATGGATTCCAACTTAGCAAGAATGTCCTTCAAATACAGAGTCGAAATAAAACCAAGACATTTCATCACTCACCACTGGGGACTTAAAATATTAAGGGACATTGTTTAGGCAATAAATAAATAAATAAATCCCAGACAAGTGTGGAATTGCATGCATATAGTCACAGTTACTAGAACACTGAGGCAGGAGGATTATGAGTTTGAGAACTGGTTTGGATAACTTAGCAAAACCCTGTTTTGAGATTTAAAAAAAGAAAAGAAAGGAAGAGAGAAAGGAAGGAATGGAGGAAGGAAAGAAAGGGGGAGAGAAAGGAAGGAGTAGTGTGGGATGTGGGCTGGTGGTAGAGCCCCTGCTGTATTCCTTATGCCAGTAGAGAGAGGAGTGAAAAAAGAAGGGAAGAAAGGCAGAAGTGGGGTGGGATGGTCCCAGATAGAAGCAGGGTATGCAGGACTAGGTGAATACTTAATGTTCTGTGGCCACAGAGGCAGTGCTCATAATCAGGTATGCATGGAGACTGTGTGGTCATGTGATTACAGTTCCCACAGTTGAGTAGCAGATCTGTAAGGAGACTAAGGCAGGCCTACAGAGAGACTACACCCCCTCGTCTCTCCCCTCCCTCCCGTCCCCAGAGGTTGACTTTTTCATTCAAGGATCGACCTGTGACAGCTTTGCTAAAATGTCCTTGAGTGAGTAGGACCAGGTTACTTATGCAAAATCTGCCATTTCTTCTGCTAAGCTCAGCCTCAGACTTTTCTCCATGTCAAGATTGACAGATTGTCTCCTAGTCCCCCACCGTTTCTCACAGGCATGTTTCCTAAAATGCTTTTTATGTGGTAGTGCCTTTCTGAGACCCAGGGAGTTATGTATGCTTGGGAGTCACCGTGTGGGTGCTGGGAACCAAACCTGGGTCCTCTGGAAGAGCAACAGGTGGGACTGGAGAGATGGCTCAGAGGTGTCAGAGCACTGGCGACTCTAACAGAGGACCCGAGTTCAATTCCCAGCAACCACATGGTGGCTCACAACCATCTGTGATGGGATCTGGCACCCTCTTCTGGTGTGTGGGCATATATGCAGGCAGAACACTGTGTATATAATAACTAACTAACTAAATAAATATTTTTAAAAAATAGAGAGCAACAGGTGCTCTTAACCGCTGAGTTATCTCTCCAGCTTCCTAAGCCAGTTCCTTAGCTTCCTTCATCATCATGTCCTCCACACTGGATTTTAACTTACTGGTAGACATGGTGACACAGTAGCATATATGACTAATCTGCTATTTGACTTTGGAGACACAGGTTGGTAATGAATATAGATAGGCTTCACTGTTTGTCCTCCTTATCTTGTGACTGGAGAGTCAACACCAGTATGCACCATTGTATCTTATTAATAGAGAAAAAAAGCCTACGCTTGTGAAATACATGCGTCACTCAGATGGGTTTTTAAATGATTTCCTCAGGAAACATAACTTTTGAAACAATGATGGAAATTCTTCGGGACAGACCCAGTGGCATCAACATGAAGGGAGAATTCCTGACCACGGCAAGCATGGTGTCTGTTTTACCTCAGGATCCCAGCCTTCCTTGCATTCACCTCTTTACGGGGACTCCGCACCCTGAGAGGTAAAGTCTTCCAACACCATAACCACTGAGAGGTCATGGGCTGGGGTATGTGCGTGATTTTGTCAGTACGATTTTTATAAGCAATTACTACTACATCTTTTTAAAGTTTTATTTATTATTTTAAATTGTGCGTGCGTGTGACATGAATGTGCAGAGACCAGAGGCACTGGCTTACCCAGAACTGGATTTATAGGGGGCTGCGCACTGCCCAAGGTAGGGGCTGGGGATTGAATGTAAGTCTTCTGTAAGGGTACTATCGGGTCTTCTCTCAGTTCCTCAGTGTGAATCTCTGTTACATAAATAAGGCCGTAAGTTTTAATATATTGTCTGTTTGGATGCTAGATTTCTCTGTGTGTGTAACGGTTGTCATTTTTATGAGAAAAAAAGGGCTCACGGGTTCTTGTGTGTGGTTAACCCTTTCCCCACAAACATATTTAACGTTGTCAAGAAAAGAAGTAGGTCACATTTCTTACTGATTTCAGACTTTATAACATTCAGTGATAATAACAGTGAACAGCTTAAGTGATCCTATATCGGATACGCTCGTGTACCCTATTTAGAAAACGTACTTGCACACTTTAACATATGATCAGTCTAGTTAAGTGTCTATAGGGTGTCCTTAACATGTCTTGATTTAAATCATTAGTATCTCTCATAGGGTTTAATGTATGTTACATTAGGAACAATGTTATCTTTATTCTCCAGCATTACAGTTTTCCTGTTATTAACATGGTGCTGATTTTTTACGTGAAGTCCTAACACTGTCTGTGGGACTTAGGATTGCTTTTACCCTGGCAAGTGTAAAGCATTGTCTGCTTGCCTGAGTGACAAGGGAGAGGAGCCTGAGAGTAACTAGTGTGGCAGGAACCAGTCACAATACAAGCATTACTATTAGACACTTCAACTAGAAGGAATCTACAGAGACAAAAGGATTCAGCTGTTTTATATTTTGACATGCAAATTCAACAAAATCCCTTTCTTCTAGGTCTGTTTTTAAGCCTTTCATATTTGCACCACACATTTCACCACTGTTGGATACGAAATCACCAACATTTGAACTTGAAAGGCCAGTGGCAAAGAAGCCATTTGTCAAGCCTGACAGAAGACACCTACTCTACCAAAAACATCAACAGGCCTTGGAAATGATAAATAACAATAAGGTATGGTTAGGTTATAATATTTATTATATCATTAAGAATAGTTTGAGGTATGATTCAATTCATATTTTGAATTTTGGGGTGTTAGCTTTCTTTTTGAACTTCATGTAAAAAATAGGATTAGAAATAGTTATTCTCAGATCGATGGGGCCATGTAGCTTTTCGTTTGGTTAAGAGCATGAAGCCAGTGTGGTAGGACACACCTTCTTTGACCCCAGCACTTGGGAGGTAGAGGCAGGTGGATCTCTGATTCAAGGACAGCCTGGTCTTCAGAGTGAGTTCTAGGATAGCCAGGGATACACAGAAAAACCCTGTCTTGAAAAACCAGGAAAGAGTACATATGTGGGCCGCATGCCTTTAGTCTTAGCATTTGGGAGGCAGAAGCAGGTGGATCTCTGTGTATTGGAGACCAGCCTGGTCTACAGAGAGAAACCCTGTCTTGAAAAACAAAAACAAAGAGTATATATGTTGACTCTTAAAAAAATTTAGAATTTTGAACATAGTAACAATAGCTAACAATTACTGAGCACTTATTATATATAGTTTTGTATGTCTCATTTAATCTTTATAGCCATTTTATGAGGAAGGTGTTAATATTATTATTTTATTATTCTGATAAACATTCTCAGGCCAGGGGAAGTTGCTTAATTTTCTCAGTATACATTCTACACCAAATTCTACAAAGTCTCTGAAGGGCACTATACCTGATCTTTTTATATAATGCTCTCAATCCCACAGCCCCACATTAGAATTACAGTGATTCAAGGGGCTGGAAGTCAGTCAGAGCATGCTTAGCTGGCATATTTAAGTCCCCAGACCCAAAGTACTGCCAACAAGCAGACACCACTAGGAAAGGCAATCCATTTCTGTAGACTTGAAATAAGGAGCTGAGGTTTTTGTTTGGGCTTTGGCTTATAGTTTTGAGACAGAGCCTCATTGTATATTCCTGACTAGCCCAGAATTTGCACAAAGTGAAGATAAGGATGGCTTTGAACTCACAGGCATCCACCTGCCTCTGCCTCATGAGTGCTGAGATTAAAGGTGTGTGCTACCATGCCTAGCTAGGTTTTTGGTTTGTTTTAATTGTTGTTATTATAAGAATAATAGACCCTCATTATTTTAAAACTTGAAACAATTTTAAAAAGCAATATATCACTTGAAATAGCATCTTCAGAAATAGACATGAATTTATTTTGTAGAACAAATCTATAGATAATTTTCTTAAAAAGAGTTATTTATTTATTTCATGTATATGAGTATACTGTAACTCTCTTCAGACACACAAGAGGGCATCAGAACCCATTAAAAATAGTTGTGGCCACCATGTGGGTGCTGGGATTGAACTCAGGACCTCTGGAAGAGCACCCAGTACTCTTAACCACTGAGCCATCTCTCCAACCCCCAGAAGATAACTTTATAATATCATACCTCTTCACTTCTCCCTAACGTTTTTCCCAACTATAGAGATAGGAAAACAAACAAACAGACACCCCACAGAGAGGGAATGGAAGAGCTGTGCAAGGGCAGGCACCAACTCATTCTATAGAGAGACCAGCCATCTTGTGTGCGTCTCACCTCTCCCTGCCACCTATTGACTGCCCTTCCCACCACTGTCCCCTTCCCACCACTGTCCCTGGCCCTCTTTGCACTTTCTGAGACAAAGGCTCATTAAGTTGCCCAGACTGGTCTTGAAGTCAGTCTATAAGCCAGGCAGTGCTTGAATTTATGATCCTCCTGCCCCAGCAGCTGAAATTCTAGGCCCTCTGGTGCTTCTATTTGTTCTCCTTGCAATACTTGCTGGAGCTCCTGTCTGGTGCCTTGTTCCACTCCACACACGCCTCATTACTCATGACAGTGCCTAAGGTTCATAGCCTTTGCCCCATAAACTGCTCCAAGGAGGTAGGCTTTATGGCAGTTTCAAATATTTGGTAAACTAAATTGAATTGATTTAAAAGCTATTACTGGTTTAGACTCTAATGAACATTATGGATTGACATTCTAAAGTAATGGAAGATAGAATTTGAAGGAAGTGTCACAGAGCTGGGGTCTACTTCTGCCTCTCTCAATAACTACTGTGCTTTAAGGAGAGTCACTTCTATGATAGTTTTAATTTACATTTCTTGATTACTAGTATGGCTGGAAATCTATACATACTGTCATATTCTCTCCTCAGTGACTTAGCAATTTTGTTTTTCCTTAGCTTATATCTCAGTTGAGTTTGAGTCTGTCTTTTGTTTTTCCTCAAGATATAAATGAATACAAACACATACACACACACACACACACACACACACACACACATTTATATATTTAAAGACAGGTTCTTGCTATGTTGCCCAAGTTGTACTTTGACTCTTGAGTTTAAGTGGTTCCCAGTTTCCAACTGAGACTACAGTTGGATGCCACAATTTCAGCTTATGTCACTTTTTTCTAATGTTACTGACATCAAACAGTTATGTCAAAAAATTTTTATTTAGTCAGTTGTATTTGTTGTTTTCTCCCCCCCCCCCCCACTTCTTCCTCTTGCTTCTGCACCCACTCAGTCCAGCCTATAGATTCTTTGTTTCTCATTAGGAATGGTTGTGAGCCACCATGTGGTTGCTGGGATTTGAACTCATGACCTCCAGAAGAGCAAAAAAGGGAAAGTAACTAAACAAGTAGAAACCAGAATGAACAAACCTTGCCAGTGGATTGGATTTTTGTTAGATTCATATATGCATATTGACTTTTATTATTATTTTTTTTTTTTAGGAAAAGGGCAAGACAATATTGGACAAGATGAGAAAGCTGGAAAAAGCAGTGTCTGAAGAGATAGAATCAGTCCTCCAGAGCGGACATCTAGATGAGGAGAGAACTGTTAATCTCTTTCCTCAGTATGTGAAAGATGAAATTAAAATTTACCAGTCAGGTATTAGTTCTTAATGATCATTTAAGTGGTCAAAAATCTTCCTCACCACCCTGGTAATGATACAAAGCGACTCTAAGGAGATCTGATTATTTTCTCACAGTATTAAGTGGTGTTTTGACTGATAAACCACAGTAATTAGTATGTGGTTGCATAAAGCATGAAACATAAACATAACGCATGGGCTATGTTCTCATTCTGTATTAAGGAAGCTCAAGGCTTTCTTTTCCTTCAGCAGTGGAGAGTATGTCAAGTGCATTGTTTGTGCTTTAGGCAAATAGTAACCAGCTTCAACAAGGCAAATGTCTAGATTTACGCCGTCTCACATTGCCACACAGTCTGCAGAAGCCCTTTCTTTAAACTCAGAAGTGACCTCTGTCAAGATTTGGCAGAGCAGCAAATAAACTTGTGGCTCTAATGGTTTGGCTTTTTCTCTCCCTCACCCCCTCAGAAACTATTATATTAGCCTTTTTGTTATCGGGATAGTGTTCCTTTTCCCAGAAGGCCGGGTAGTTGGATCTTCCAGTAGGTCTTTTGGGATTTGCTTCTTCAATACGCAGCTTTCACCATGCCTCTGTATGCCGTGATAGCTTGTTTCTTCTTAACATGAATAGTGCTTTCAGTTGGGTGTGTCACTACCAGAGAGCCTCTTGGCTGCTTCCAGATTTTGGCAACTGTGAGTAAACGCCCACGTGCGAGTTGCTGTGTAGCTCTAAGCGTTCAGCCCATGTCAGATGGAACTGAGGTACTGCCGAACCTGTGGTGAGTGAGTAACCTCCACGGCGGTCTTCTACACCCTGTCACAGCACTGTTGTATCCCGGCCAACTGTTGTGTGTTAGGATTTAGTCGTGCTGAGTGCAGCTTCTCACTTGAGGTTACACAGATTGAATCTATGGCCTCGCACTTCATTTTTCAGTTAATCTGTAATTCCACATGGCATTTGATGCTGAGTTTCCATTTGTATACTTTCTTTGATGAGGTGTGTAGATCTTGGCCCATTCTTTAATCAGGTGCTTTTTATTTACTTATCTTACTAAGGAGTCTAAACTTTTTTCTCTAATTTAAAATTTTGATTTCATGTATATGAGTGTTTTGCCTCCATGTATGTCTGTATGAAGCACAAGCCTGGTGCCCTCAGAGGGTGTGAGATCCTCTTGAACTGGAGTTATAGATGGCTGTGAGCCATTGTGTGGGTGCTGGGGACCAAACCTAGATCCTATGTAAGAGCAAGAGCTCTTAACCCTGAGCCATCTCTCCAGCCCCTCCCAGCACTCAAGTCTAAACCTCTTAAGAGCTCATTGTTCTTCGTGTAAAGTCCTTAACAATCGGCAACAATAGATACTCAGGTCCATCTGCTTGGCCTCCCTTTCTTATGAGTAGTTCTTTTTAGTCTTAGAACTTGCTAAGTGAGTGTCTTAGGCGTTTTCCTTCCATAGAATCAAGATTATATGTGGCTCCGAATTAGTCATATATTTAATTATTTCATAGTGGAATAGAAGTTCCATGAAAGCTCATTGTTCAGTATTATATTTGGATGCTTTGATATTATATAATATTTGCTAAATGAACATTCAAATACCAGTGAAAAGAATTTAGGGAAGTGGGATATCATTTGAGATGTAAATGAATGGAATGATTAATTAAAAAAAATTTATACAGGCCTTTCTACAGAAATGTAAGGTTGAGTAAATTAGCTAGCTAATTTATCTGTATAACTCAGTAGCTACCAAAGTTTCAAACCCAGAAAATACAAGGATTCTATGGATATGTGAGTGAACTTGTAGAGATTCTCACTGTGGTATACTCAGTGTGGATACTCATGTTGGTAATTTATGCCTTGGAGTGTATTTTAGAAATTTTAATGTTTTGTTAAATTTCCTCTGTTGTAAAAATAAAAAGTAATAAACTTATTTTACATAAAATTGGCTTGTTTTATCTTTGATAAAAAATATAAGCTTATATATTAAGCTCCAAAACATTTCCTTAAAAATAACTGTACAGAATGAAATTTTGGAAACAGTGTTTCTTTTTGTAAAAGTCTGTGTTTGTTTGTTTTGAGACAGGGTTTCTCTGGATAGTACTGGCTGTACTAGAACTTGCTCTGTAGACCAGGTTGACCTCAGACTCAAGAGATCCACCTCCCTCTGCCTCCCAAGTACTGAGATTAAAGGCATGTGCCACCACTGGCTGGCTACTTCTAAACAGTATTTTACAAAATACTTTTACAATGCTGGGCCATGCTTTCCTTTAATTTTAGCACTTAGGAGGCAGACGCAGGTGGATCTCTGCATTGGAGGCCAACCTGGTCTATAGAGTTAGTTCCAGGACAGCCAGAGCTACAAGAGAAACCCTGGAACAACAGGTTTTTATCTCAGTGATCATGGAAATAGAAAGCCCATCTTTTTCTGAAGAACGATAAGATCTTATGAGTGTGGGCAGTGCTGGAAGCACACCCCCCCCCCCCAGTCACCTTACCACGGATGCCCAATTTTACAAAGTCCTTATAAAAGTTATTTACTGACCATGGCCTGGTCGCTCCAAACTGCAGAATCAGGTCATGAGATCGCCCCAGGAAACTCACTTAAGCTTTGTCCTGACTACAGAGTGTTCTGGGACTGAAACCTAGCCGAATTGTCAGCAATCCAGCAATTGATGGGAGCAGGCGCAAAGTTCCACGGCCAAACATTAGGCAGAGCCTAGGGAGACCTGCAGAGGAAGAAGAGGGGGAGGAAGAGGGCAAGGAGGAAGGAAGGACCCAGGGATCTGGAGGAAGGAGAACCAGTGGGGTCAGGGACACCCTGAGAACAGAATCACTGACTGGGACTCATGGGGGCTCTTGGAGATCAGGGAGCCTATCAGGATCTGCATTTATGTTATGGGTAATTAGCTTGGTGTTCTTGTGGGAATCCTAACAGTAGGAGCAGGGGCGGTCTCTGACTCTTGCCTACTTGTGGGATTGGACTTAGATTTTTCAAAACCTACTTTAACTAGGGTTGTTTTTTTCTTTAAATATATATATTTTTAAACTAGGGTTCTTAAACTCTTCAACCTCCCTTCTAGGCCACCAACCAGAGGTAGTGGGGAAAGAAGGTTAATAGGAAAAGGGGGTTGTGGACCTGTTTAGACGTAGTCCTTTGGGGCAACTCCAATCTTTGTGGTCAGGATAGCAGCAGTCCAGTCCAATAGCAAACACCAAACAGTAATTGGTAGTAGGAGCTCGGTCCAAGAGAAACCTCAAAGACCCCACCAAATTGGCAAGAGTCAAGAAGCAGAAGTGGCAAGAACCAGTCAGAATACCATGAGAAGTTCTTTGGTGTGCTTCTTTCTACTGAGTGAAGACCAGCAAAGACCAGCAAAAACCTGTGAAACATTGCACAGTCATCAAAGACTGGCATAGCAATTTAAGAGCATCCTTCCACTGTGGGATTCTACATATACTCTTTTCCAAACATCACGTGCACTCTTCACATGCCTGTTTCAGCAAAACATCCTCTCACAAGACAGTTTCCAGACAAACATCATGCGACACAATTGAGTTTCCTCAGAACTTTCCCCTTCAGTGGGACCCCTTTCCTCCACTGGATGGCTTGTCCAGCCCTGATGGGAGACTATGTGCCTGTTCTCATCGAAGCTTGTTATGCCCCATTTGGTTGATGTCCCTGGGAGGCCTGCTCTTTTATGAGGGGAGCCAGAGAGGGGGGTGGATCTGGGGAAGCACGAAGGGAGTGACTGGGGGAAGGGGAAGGAATGAAAACTGCAGTCAGGATGGAATTTATGAGATACACAGAGGATTCACAGACAAGAATTGTGTGGTATCATCAGCATTCTGTGGATTATTCAAGGAAAAGCTGTCGACAAGGCAAGTTAAAATAGGTATTTTATTGAGAAACGTGCTGTCAGTGAGAAAGTAACATAGAAATATTTTCATTTAATAAAATTAGCTTATCCTTAAATCCTAAAAACATGGCTTAAAAGCCTTTATCATCTGAAACTGCAAGTCACTCTGATCTATGGTTTTCTTTTAGAATCTCCCATGGATGATAATGTTTCAGATTCCATTTGTGCAAATGAAAGAGCATCGTTATATGGTTACTCATAAACAAAACAAATGCCCTCACCTGAAGTTGAGTTGCCCGAATACATGTGAATTCTGTCTTGTCACTCAGGCTGCTGAGGCTTACGCGTACCCCATTAGAAGTACAGTGTGGGCACGCCTCTTTTTTCCCCTAAGTCTTATGGTGTTATAGTTCTGCCTAAAACATCCCAATTCCATGATCATAACCTAAAATAAACATCATTTCTTCTTCTAGACACTAGGCTTCCATGCACGGTTTCCTTTTGATATGTATTTGCTACATTAAAAGGGCCAGGGCGCTAACCCCATAAATAATTTCGTAAATGGCTTTTATATATCAGACACTAAAATAAGATAAATAACATTTAAAATAGGTTAAACTATCACTGATATCTAATAATTAAGTAGCTGTTCAAAGGATGTGCAAATTATCAGAGTGAAGCTTTACCTGAGGCTGTTATGGTCTGGACATGTCTGTTCAAAACCCAGCCCCAGTGAGGCGGCCTGGAGAAGTGTGGCTCAGGAGAGAAGAGGTTCAGCATGTGGTTTGCTCTTCCAGAGCCTTCCCTCCCACCACGGACCTGAAATGGGGCCTTGCTAGAGGCCAAGTGCTCAGCTGCCTACTCTTACACTGCCAGCCTGCAGACCTGTAAGACAGCCTTCCTGTTGCATAGGAGCTATCTGTGCTCATGTCATTTTGTTTTAAAAATCTTAATGGGCTAGGCAACAGTTACTCATTTTTAAACTTACAAATTTTTTTAGACATGAACCCAAAAAAGACTAAATTCTAAAGGTAGGATGCTAGGTTTAGAATTTTAAGTTCCTGCCTATATACTTTCTCAATGCAGGGAATAAAGTAGATTTTCTTCTACAATATACTTTGAAACTACCAGAAACAGTACATCTCATGGCATTATTTCTTATATAACATTTAAATGAATATGTTCAAATTACTTAAAATGTTTACCTTGAAAGATTACAGAGATAATAATATCAATGTTCTTATTCTCTTCGAATTGGTACACATTAGTAGTTTAGATAGAAGACACAAAAAGACAAACCTTTAAAATTGGTGTTTTATCAAAAATAAATTTAAAAATTACTTAAAAAAAATACTGGGATTAGCCAGGCATGTTGGCACATACCAATAAGCCCAGAACTCAGGAGGCAGAGGCAGGAAGATCAGGAGTTAAAAGCCAGCCTTGGCTACATAGGCCAGCCTGGGGTACATGAGACCTTGTCTCAAAAAACAAAACAGTAGTTGTAATTTTTGAGTGGGTAGTATGTGTCAAAGAAGTGGGAAGGAAAATAAAACCTTTTACTAAAATAAATAGAATCTGTTGGGGGAAGTGTTATTGATAAATGTAATGTTGTCTTAAGGTTCATTTTGAGAGCAGCAAATCTGCCAAATTTGGCAATTTAAAATTACAGCCAGTTGGATGCTGACTTTGTAATTATAATAAACAGTTTCAGAAAGAAATGATTTTAAAATATTGTGACAATCGTGGTATCTATAGCAACGACTGTATCGTTATCATACCTTTTAACTTCATGGTTTCTCTTGTCAGTTTCCTATGTACTTTGTATACACATAAAGTTATAGCATGTCAGTACAAGGTAGGAATGCTTTTGTCATTTTACAGAAGAGATGACCTGCCCAAGGTCACCCAGCTAAAAGGATCAGATAGGGGACTAGAGGGTATGATTCCTGTGGGGCTCTCTCTGTAACTTAAGTCTTAGGGGAGACTGAGGGTGGAGATGTGTGACCGAGTTCTTTATAGCTTTCCTCCTGGTGGTCTCTTAGAGTACCGGCAGGAGGACTCTGCTCAGGGCTCTTCTGAAGAAACCGGTAAAACAGATACTCGTCTCGGAACTCGTATTCATTGGTGATGTGCTGAATGACCCCCCCTTGCACCAGTCTGTCTCCGTAGATCACAGCTTCGCCACGGTCAGAAGCAAGGCCGACTTCGATGAGCCAGTTCACCAGGTCACAGCCACAGAAGGTCCCGGCAGAAGTCTTGGCACCACACCTGTATGTCAAAGGAATGATTCAGCCATATGCTCTGTAATTCTGGCATCAGCACTGCATGACAGAAGATGAGCAAAGAAAAATAAGAAGGAAATGAGGGATGACAGTGGGGTAGTTAAGAGCATGGCAGAAATGGAGCTGTTCTAAACATGAAGCATCTGTTGGCTTGCCTGACCCTAGAAAGTCCCTCTGGTGAAAATAGTAGTGCTTGTGAAAACACTTTTAAAAGTGACATAGGTAAGTGTACTGCCTGAGAAATATTCTTCCTGGAGGGGAGCGCATGCGTATAGGTAAAAGTAGATTTTAGTTACCTGATGGATTTGTTGTTTTGGCTTACTGCCTCAGTCTGCTAATCTAGCCCAGTCCTGGAAGCTTTCTAACCTCCTTAATTAGACTTACTTCTGAAGAAGCTCACCCTTTCTTGTTCTTTTTGATCTCTGACTGCCTGGTTCAACTCAGCTGTTCTGACTCAAACTCCTCTCCAAGCTGACTGACTCAATCTGGCTTCTTTAACTTTCTGCTGAATTGTTCTGCTTGGCCTCAGTCGAATGGTAGTGATCTGTTCTGATCTTCTGGCTCCTTCTCATTCTCTGCTTCATTCTGGCTTCACCTGTGTCTGGCTTGTTCTCTCTCTGCACAGCTCTCCCAGTAAACCTGACTCCCCACTTTCCTTTTCTTTCTTTGTGCCACTCTCTTAAGCAGCCTCCCTTCTCTCTCTCTCTCCTCGAGATAGTTGGGCATATCCTATTCTGTCAGTTCTTTCTCTGATGCATCACTTTGTCTGCCACTCAATTAGACATCATTTCTACAAACCAACTTTACCTTCATCATTTGAGACTAAAGGTGTGTACTAAGGACCTATCTGTATTCCAGTCAGAGGGATTATAGGTGTGTGCTAAGGCTGAGCCATACCACATCTAGAAATAGCTTTTTTCAGTAAATAACACAATCTTGGGGCTCACAATGTGATTCAGTATCCTGCAACATGTATATGTGTGTGGTGTGTATCCCTGTGTTTATGCATGTTTAAATGTATTGTATGTGGGGTACATGTATGTACACATACATGTGGAAACCTACAGTAGACAGTGGGTGACTTTGATTTCTCCCCACTTTATTTATTGAGGCAGGGTCTCTTACTGAACCTGGAGCTCACCCAATCTAGCTAGCCTAACTAGCCTAGCTCACCAGATGGCTGCCAGACATCTGTCTACGTACTGCTGGGTTTACAGGCAAGCTACCATACCTGCCCAGCTTTTATGTGGATCCTGGGGATTCCAGATCCAGTCCTCAGGCTTGTGAGGCGAGTACTTTATCTACCAAGCCATCTACCCAGCCCCCCAAGAAGTTTTACTTTTTTTTTTTTTTTGGTTTTGGTTTTGGATTTTTCGAGACAGGGTTTTTCTAGCCCTGGCTGTCCTGGAACTCACTTTGTAGACCAGGCTGGCCTCGAACTCAGAAATCCGCCTGCCTCTGCCTCTGCCTCCCAAGTGCTGGGATTAAAGGCATGCGCCACCATGCCTGGCATGAAGTTTTACTTTTAAACTTGGTTTAATTTTCAAGAATTTAAACAGCTATGTGTGACATGTGGATACTCTATTAATTAGCATAGATTAAGATAATAGAACTCTGGCTAGGCTGCTTTTTACAATGGTTTTAATTAATTAATTTATTTTTTTTATTGGATACACATGTGGGAGTCTTGCCTGCATTTATGTCTGGTGAGCACCATATGCAGTACGAAAGGCCAGAGAGGCCATCAGATTCCTAGGAGTTAACAGATGGTTGTGAGATGGCATGTGGGTGTTGGAAATCAAACCCAGATCCTCTGTAAGAGCAGCCAGTGCTCTTAACTACTGAGCCAGTGCTCTTACTGCTGAGCCATTTCTTTACACCCCATCCCCCAATCCCCAGAAGTATCTTTTGTTGTTGTTGTTTTGTTTGTTTGTTTTTTCAAGACAGGGTTTCTCTGTATAGCTGGAACTCACTTTGTAGACCAGGCTGGCCTCAAACTCAGAAATCCACCTGCCTCTGCCTCCCGAGTGCTGGGATTAAAGGCGTGAGCCACCATGCCCAGCCCAGAAGTATCTTTTAATAGTAGCATGGCCCCCGTGTGTGTGTGTGTGTGTGTGTGTGTGTGTGTGTGTGTGTGTGTGTGTGTAAATGTATGTATGCATATGCACATCATGTGTGCACACATGTGTGGAGTTCTGAGGTCAGTGCTGGTGTTTTCCTCAATTTCTCTCTCTCTTTACTGGGACAGAGTCTCACTGAGCCTCACAGAGGATTCTCTGGCTAGGCTTTCTCTCCACCAGGCCTGGGGGTTACAGGCACGGGCCACCAGTCCAGCTTCCACATGGGTTTTACAGACCCAAGTCAAGTTCCTGTGCTTATGTAGAAGGCACTTAACTGAGCAATCTCTGCAGCTCCCCAGAGGGCCTTTTATCTGTTTTACAGAGAGCTACTATATAAATGACGATTAGAGAGGTGTGTGTGTGTGTGTGTCTGTGTGTGTGTGTGTGTGTGTATGAGTGTGTGAGTGTGTTACATGTCTGTAATTGCAGCACTTGAGAGGCTGAGGCAGCAGAATCAGGTTTGACCATAGGTTACATAATGAGACTCTATCTCAAAGGGGGAAAAACACTACTTTTATTCACCTCGTTTATTAAATTAAAGCAAAATTAAGCTTTATTTTCAGCTTATAGTAGCCACAACTAGTCTCTTCCCGTCAGCAGCCAGTACAGCCACTTGCTTCATTAGGAATCAGGGAGCAAACAAGTGAGATCCGTGAGAGCCAACCCGAGATTTTAAAAGTACACGTTGGGACTGGAGAGATGGCTCGGCAGTTAGGCGTGCTCAGTGCTCTTCCAGAGGACCCCAGTTCAGTTCTCAGCATCTACACCACGCAGCTCAGAATTGCCTGGAACTCCAGCTCCAGGGGATTCTGACACCCTCGTCTGACCTCCACAGGCAAGCACACTAATAATAAAAACCAATCTGCTTTAAGTAAAATGTGCTTTGGTTTTTACTTAAAGCTTCCCGATTGTTTAATATTTGTCTTCCTAATGCAAATTCAGATTGCCTTAAGTATGAGCAGATACAGAAGAGAAAGATATGCAAAACAAAAAAAACCCAACGACATGAATTATGAACATTTCCATACAAATATGCACTAGACAGCAAGAATCTCCACAGGCGTCAATCAAGTTGTGACATCTGAAGTGCCTGACAACAGGAAATAAGCGGGTGAAAACAAGATGAGGTGACAAATAGGTGTGGAGAAAGCTAAAGCATTTCTACCACAAATACAAAGGTCCAAATATACGAATCAGAGAGAAGTTAATGATGTAGAAATCTTTTCAAATCCATGAACTATCAATGGCAGAGTCTGTGTCTGGGCCTTTTCAACATGGAGACAGTACCTCCTGTCCCAGCACTGGCCAAGGGTACCTGGCCCTTGATTGCTGTGACCAGGCAGCCCTCACAGGAGCCTATGGAACAGTACAAATTGTCAGTGAGTGTGACAGTGCAGGCTGCAGATCCTGGGCAGGAGCAGGGATGAGCTGCCTTATACCAGCTGGGACCTGGGAACTCAACAAATGCTGGGTTCTGCTTCCTGGCGGTTGGCAAGCACAGTATCCTGACAGATAATGTGGCAAATTTTCTCTAAAAAAAAAAAACCCTTAAAGATCTATCCATAGATCCTGAAATCGTGCTCAGCTTTTCAAGGTAGAAAAGTGGCTTTTTCTTCAGAGTTTATCATTGTCGGCCATTGGGCAAGGCTCGTCACAGACATCACAGGCCACCAAAGTAAGATTTTTCTCTAAGGTTTACTTCTTGTTATTTTATGTGCATGTGTGTTGGGCCTGCCATGGATGCATGTGTACCACATGTATGCCTGGTGCCCAGGAATCCAGAACAGGGAGTCGGATCCCTGAAACTGGAGTTACAGACTGTTGTGAGCCTTCCTGTGGGGGCTGGGCACTGAGAAGCCGGCCCTCTGCAAGAACAAGGGCTTTCAGTTGCTGAGCCATTTCTCCAGCCCCTGAGGTAGAAATTTTCGAGGAACAGGAAATCTGAGATTTTGAGAACCGAACTTGCCAAGGCTCACATAGTCAAGAAGTGCGGAATATTACCACTCAGTGACCCCCCCCCCACTTCCTTCCCCAGGCTGTATTCGTGTAACTGTGATGGCATACATGCTAAGCACAGTGGTACCATGCTTAAAAACGAACCATCTCGAATACTAATCTCCAAATTTTTATAAATACACATAAAGGTGTTAGGTTCTTCATATTTTCTTAGTTTTATTTCCTCTCTCAGTACAACTAAAACTATCAACACCATCATATTTGATTATTCATAGCTCATCATTCCCTATTGCAGCATATTCTGTACCTGGGGGATTAGAAGAATAAATATAATGTCAAAAAATAATGACTAGGACTTGAGGTGAAATAAAAATCATAGAATTAATTAAGAGGCAGAAATTTCATTTTATTCTCTTGACAGCGTCATTAGTAATAAAAAAGCGGCCCAGCACTAGGGGATGGGAATAAGAAATCTCTTCTAGAGCTGGTGTTTGTCAGTGCTCTGTGGGAGACGCTAATGGCCGACACGTGGAGAATGTTAATCGCCTACTACAACTGAGAGATCAGTAGCTGCCTGACAGCAAGTGCCAGGATCAACTATTAGCTCATTAAAACCTAATCTTCAGAATCTGGAATCTATGTCTCTGAACCCTGGACTGAGTTTACCTTCTTTCTCTGACGATGTTTCGGATGCACAGGTCGCGGTGGTAATGCACAAACTGCTGACAGGTCATTTTTATTTCCTCAGAGACAGGGGGTTCTCTGTCTGCTGCTGCTTCTTTGTTGTTCCACAGGAATTCAAGCCTGAAAGACAGAATGTAAGCAGGTGGCTGATCCAAAAACCTGTCACCAGAGCTCTGTCATCCACACCGGATTTCATCGATCTCTGAACCCGCAGAGCCCTTGCGGGTTCTAAGCACAGACACAACTTAGAAACTCGGCAGGCTGTCTCAGACTGCCTCAGAAACCAAAACTGAAACGAAGCCTATCAAGCTAACCTAGGGATTCTCTCTCACCATTTCTTTCCAATCTTCATACCACAGAAACAAATGCCAGGCCCTGTCCATTCTGTCCGTCCAGCCAACACAACTGTTGACAATCGACTTGGCCAGCTATGTGAAGCTGGCAACTAGGCTGAAGGGCTTTCCTGTTACACTTTCCTTTTGGAAATGATCGTGACCCTTAGCAAAGCCAGCTGCATGAGATGGTGGTGGTGACGATGATGGTGATGGAGAGGAAAGAGAAGGATCTCCTTAGCACTTCTAGTGTCTGTGCATTTTGCCTCAAGAGCTAATGAAAGGCAAACACCCTCCCAGCCTCTCTTTCCACCCCTATGTTGAAACTTTTACCTTGTTATTTTTCAGAAAGAAACATTGGGGATGGTGAGATGGCTCAGCAGTTAAGAGCACTGGCTGCTCTTCCAAAGGTCCTGAGTTCAACTCCCAGCAACCACATGGTGGCTCACAACCACCTGTAATGAGATCTGACACCTTCTTCTGGTGCGTCTGAAGACAGCTACAGTGTACTTATTTATAATAATAAATAAATTCTTGGGCTGGAGTGAGCAGGGACTGAGCAAGCGGGCCTACCAGTGCGAGCAGAGATCCTAAATTCAATTCCCAACAACCATATGAAGGCTCACAACTGTACAGCTACAGTGTGTACTCATGTACATAAAATAAATAAGTAAATCTTTTTTAAAAAAAGGAAAGAAATGTTGATTTTAATTAAAAAAATGTACAGGAAGCAAACAGAACCTCTAAAGTTGAGAGAATCCTTAAATTTTCTGCAAACTCTTAAGTTTCATAGGAAGAGAAAGCCTATTGTCAAAGAGAGAGAAACAATCAGGTGTAGTCTTTAATGGGGGAACACACCATCAACTACTTCCATTTGCAAGTTTCATTTCACTGTATGCAGTTAATAACATGGATAGAAGTCTGTGCCTGTCAGCTCTTGTTAAAATGCAAATTACATTGCTGGATTTATAATACTACTTCCAATACATTCTCTGCAATTATTTGCAACAAATACATGATTTCACAGATAACCTTTGTGTGGTATTTAGTGGTCTCCTAGCAGATATAAAAGTACAAAGTTATCAATATTTTAATAGAATGACCTTATCATCTTTAGGTACACAGGCTTATTTTGAAACTGAATTTACCTTCTTTTGAAAGGTAGGATGATTAGATGTTTGTCCAGCCCAAAGATTCCAAAGGAAATAAATCCCTGGGGGGGGGGGGGGGGGAGGAGAAAACAGTTATTCTGGGTGAACGCAACAGTAAAACCTTAAGACAGAAAGTAAGATGCTCAGTGAACAAGGAGGCAGCCGACAGCGATCAGAGCAGCCTCTGAAATCCAGCATCCAGGGTGGACAGGGGCTCAGTGTCTGTGGGCATCCATGACACCCTGCTTGCTCTCTCTTCCCAGTCACTCTGCCCTAGGAATTAGGATGGTGAGGAAAGCCTGTGCTGACGCTGCACCTGCATGACAGCTCACTGGAGAAAACTGGAATCTCTTAAAGCCTACATGCTCCTGTTTCCCACTTTATGAAGAGAAAATCCCTCTCCCTGTGCCTAAGTACTTATCATTTTTCTCATGAAACTTCACCAATATAATCAGCAAGGGCTGTAATATCTAATTGTAATACATCTAGTGTTATGTTGTAGATATAAAAGGTTTCCCCCCAAAGGCTTATGCCTTGCAAGTGTGGTTCTTTGCACACTGTTACATGAGACTAGCGGGCAGGCCCAGCAGTTAGGAGTGCCCGCCATTCTTCTGTTCCCAGCCCCGACGCTGAGTGGCTCAAAACTGCTTGTAGCTTCAGTTCCAGGGGATTTGGCACCTCCTTCTGGCCTCTACAGACAACAGTATTCAAATACATACCCTACCTTACACACGCACACACACGCACACGTGTGTGAGGACTTGATTGTCTTTGCCCGTAAACTACAAACTGTCACAAGAGAATACCTCACTACACCAAGTCCGTACAAGAAAAATGGACTGGAGAGGGAGCTGTGTCTTCTCATGCCTTTCAAAAGGCATAAGCTGTGTAGGCGGCATCTGAAGGGCAACATTCTTGCCCTAAGTTCTGTTCTTGTGAAACCCTATGGACTAAGCTAGCTTGGCTCAGCCCGCTGTGGGCTTTCTGAATATGAAATGCTAAGGGGGTGGGGGTGGGGATACTGTGAATTTTCAGCCTAGCATTCTATAGTTGGTAAAGTCAGATCTTAAATAGTATCACACAGTGAGACTGGTATCAGGTGACTCTGGGGTGCCCATGTTTGTCTGTAATAAACTGATTACATAATGTTTCTTTATACTTTAATTTTCTTCTGATAACAATGTCAAAATGAACAGGAAATATGTTGAGCAGTCAGTGGAAGGCAAAAACATGTGGCAGCATAAACTGACAAGTCTTAACTACAGCAAATATGGCCAAGTATTTAAAGTATTTCAAATTTAATAGGCAGTGATTTCCAACACAGTATTTTTCAAGTTAATATTCCCTTTATGAATGAATGTTCTCTAATCAAACAATATAGGTTTGAGTTGGGGATTAGTCTCGTGTAGAGCACTGCCATTATCTACAAAACCCCAAGCAAAAATTCAATACCCAGCACCTTAAAAAAGAAAGGAATAAGAAAAGTAGGCTGATGAAAAAATAAATTCTACACTTTTCACATTTCCCAATATTAAAATGTTATTTTTCTTTAAATAGCTTCTTTTTGTCCCAGTGCTTGGGATTAACCTAGAGCCTTCTGAATGCGAGGCAGTAAGTATCAGTTTTAACAGTAGCATGCCAGGGGAAATGGTCATATCTATTTTGTAAGTATTTTGGTGTTGATATGAGATAATGGATGTAAAATCCTTAACAATGGTGGGTATCTGGTAGACTCTTGAGGAAAAGCTACTACCCTCTCTGCTAAAATTTATTTATTCCTCACACGATTTTTAAAATACTGATGTAAGTTCCTGTGATTCAAAAAACATTCAGTGTTCAGTAATGTAAGTGGCCAGACTAAAGGCTCAAGAAGCAAGTTATTTTCCAAAGTGAGTTGTTAAGATCATAAGAAGTTTAGGAAGAATTTGAGGACATCTTTGTTCCTACTTAAATTATCATTCTTCATCTCAACACCAAAGCAAAACAAAGTATTTGGTATTTCTGGTTGAAACACTCAGTGAACATTCTGATGACTTTAACCAATATAATAATTCATCTCTACGGGAGACAGGCAGCAGCTGTCAGCTGTCATGTGCGTCAGCAGCTGACAGACAAACTAAACCCTTTCAATTGAAAAGAAAACAACGTCTGCACCCCTGCCCCCACCCCCCAATCAACTCACCCAACAAAACAGAGCCCTTTCAATTCTCCGTAAATAAATACCTGGCCAAAGTTAAACACAGCACAGAAAAACTGTAATTCAACATAGAGCCGTCCTGTCTCGTGGTTGAACAGCCACCACAGACAGCTAGAGAGATTCTGCAAAGGGGAGCAAAAAGAGCACTTTGAGAATTAAGCATTGGAATCGTCTCTCTCCATCCAGCCCACAGTATAACTTAGCTAGCTAATAATTAGGGGGAAAAAGACTAAAGGGGAAAAACATCAAGAGAATGTAGAAGCTCTGTCTTTCAAACAAGAGGTTTCAACCTCTCCTCTTGACAGATGCCATTCAAACAGCGTCTATTCTGATCAGATCTGAAGCGAGAAGACATGTGCCATAATACAGAAGCTTACATAATATATCAGGACTGCCGACTAGCCTACACAGGACGGATTTTAAAATTAGTCTGACACAGTGAAAACAATGACATCACTAAGCAGCAGCTCTTGGCAGCATTTCTTGTTTTGTGACTTTTCCCCTTAGATGGCTGTTAAGGGGTGTTGGCTAGTATCATGCTGTGTAATGTGTGTTTGAGTGTAAAGGCCGGAAAGGCTACAGAGGTTTCTGGCCCATCTCCCATCTCTAGAGAAGTCACACTTGAACCATCTTGAGGAATTATGTATGACAACTGATAATTCACAAATGAGGATAACAACAACAACAACAACAAAAACCCAAACCCTATACAATTAAAGAAATATACACAATAAAATAAAGTACTATACTTATACACTATAAAATTAAAAATCCTTCAGTATTTGATGCTGGTATGAAGACTCTATAAATATGTATTAGGCCTTTGGGAAGGAATCAATAGAACACTCCTGTGTTATAGAAATACAGACACTGATGAAGGTCTCTCAATTTTGGCACTATACCGATTGAAAATACAATGTCTGGAGGTGTTTATAAGAGCATTTTGAAAAATTATAAACAATTAAACATAGAGAAGTACTTGAACGAATTGTGATGTTGCTATTCTGTGGTTATTGGAAAAACATGCTAAAACAATGGCTCCAGAGACTTCAGTCAAGTGACCGTGTTTAACATAGGTGACAAAAAAAGCAACACAGAAGCCTGACCAACCATGCAGAGTGTGCTAAAAAATCAGCAGGCAGGGCTGCAGTTAGAGTCGGTAGTTCAGCTTCTGCTTAACATGCGCAATGCCCTGCGTTCAATCTCCAGAATAATAATAATAATAGAAAAGAAAAATTAGAAGGTATTAGTGTGATAGTTATTTTTCTTATTTTCTCATCAGTATGAAGATTTTCATAATTAAAATATTTTTAAAGATTTATGTGTATGAGTATTTTTCTGTGTGTATGTATATTTACCATGTGCTTGCCTGGTGCACACAGAGGGCATCAGAGGGCATCAGGTCCCCTAGATGCTGGCAATCAAATGTTTGTGCTCTGCAAGGGCGGCAAGTGCTCTTAACTGCTGAGCCATCTCTCTAGGCCCCCAAAACTTACTTTTAAAAGTTCATTTGCAAAATATCATTTGGGAGATGATTCAGCAAGTGTCTGCTGTCAGGAGTACAAGGTCTGCATACATCGTGGAAACACTTTGTTTGGACAAACTCCAAGTTTGATAGTACAGAGTAAATGAGGGGAGGGGAACAGACTGTTGGGGCACTTGGGCAACAGAGGATCCCTTGTCCCCAAACCTGTGCCTTAAACATTTAGCTAAAGGCTAAAATGCAGATGACCTAGCCACCATACTTCTGCAAAAATAGCCATGAAGTTTCTCTGAGAGAAGCCAAATCTTAAAGAAATGACCCCAAATAGAAGCAGAGGGAGCACTTACAGCAAACAGGCCAATGATGAGAAGCAAGCACAGCAGGACGTGTCGGGTCAGCTGTGGGTCTCCACTCTGCAGGTACTGCTCTTCCTCCTGGGCGAGGATGCAGCTCTGGGAGTCACAGCGGCTCACACAGTGGTCGGCTGCAAAACAGTGAGCACACCTGCAGTGATTTCAAACCCAAGATAACTTCCCCACTCAGCTAAGAATCAGGTTCTAGCTGTCAGTGACCCTGTGGAATGCCACCATGGTTATGTGGGAGAGTCTCTCATACACAAGCAGAATGTGGTCGTTCCTTCTACACATTTAACAGAGGTCTTTGTCTACAAAATTTATGTTATATAATTATGATACATAATTTGGAACACTTTATATAGTTTACATATAATTTATATAGTCTTTTAATTTATTTTGTTTATATTATTTATTCACTCTACATCTGATCAAAGATCCCCCCTCCACACCTACCCTCCCAGTTCCCCCTCTCGCACCCCCTCCCTCATCACTCCTTTCCTTTCCACTCAAAGAAGGTTGGTCCCATGGGTACCAACCCGCCCTGGCTCATGAAGTCTCAACAGGACTAAGCATATCCTCTCCCACTGAGGCCAGACAAGCAGCCCAGCTAGGGCAAGAGAATATACAGTCAGGCAACACAGTCAGAGACAGTCCCTACTCCAATTATTAGGGGACCCATGTGAAGACCAAGCTGCATATCTGCTACATATTTCTAGGTCCAATCCACATGGTCTTTGGTTGGTGATTCAGCCTCTGTGAGCACCCATAGGTCTTCTCATGGTGTCCTTGACCCCTCCAGCTCCCTTAATCCTTCCCCCAACTCTTTCACAAGACTCCTCAAGTTCCACCTATTATCTGCCTGTGGGTCTCTGCATCTGTTTCTAACAGCTGCTAGATGAAGCCTCTCAGAAAACAGTTATGCTAGGTTCCTGTCTGCAAGCATAGCAGAGTATCATTAATAGTGTCAGGAGTTGGCTCTCTCACATAGGATGGGTCTCAAGTTGGGGCAGCCATTGGTTGGCTGTTCCCTCAATCTCTGCTCCATCTTTATCCCTGCAGATCTTGTAGGCAGGGCAAATTTTGGGTCAAAAGCTTTGTGGGTAAATTGGTGTCTCCCTCCCTCCACTGCAAGTCCTGCCTGGCTACAGGAGTTGGCCAGTTAAGGCTCCATAGTCCTTGCTGCAAGGAGTCTCCGCCAGGGTCACTCCCACAGCATCCAAGGAGCCTCTCCCATCCCAGGTCTCTCTAGCTTGTCCCAGAGATACCCTCCAACATACACACACACACACACCAATTTCTTTTCTCTCCTAATCCCCACAACCCCCACACTCTCTTCACACCTGACCCACATAAATCTGGATACACTAAATCTAATAGAAGAGAAAGTGGCGATTAGTCATGAACACATTGGTACAGGAGACATCTTCCTGATCAGAATACCAACAGCTCAGGCACTAAGATCAACAATTAGTAAATGGGACCTCATGAAACTGAAAAGGTTCTGTAAGGCAAAAGGTACCAACAATAGGACAAAATGGCAGCCTACATATTGGGAAAAGATCTTTATCAAGTCTACATGCAACAGATGGCTAATATCCAAAATATATAAAGAACGCAAGAAATTAGACACCAACAAACCAAATAACCCAATTTTTAAAATGAGGTACAGAGCTAAACAGAGAATTCTCAGCAGAGGAATCTCTGATGGCTGAGAAACACTTGAAGGAATGTTCAAAGTCCTGAGTCATGAAAGAAATGCAAATCAAAACAACTCTGAGATTCCATCTTAACCGCCACCCCCACCTTCAGAATGGCTAAGATCAAAAACTCAAATGACAGCACATGCTAGCAAGGATGTAGAACTCCTTCATTGCTGGTAGGAGTGTAAAAGTGTACAACCACTTTGGAAATCAAACTGGCAATTTCTCAGAAAACTGAGAATAATTCTACCTCAAGACCCAGCTATACCACTCCTGGGCATACACCCCCAAAATGTTTCACCATTCCACAAGGACACTTGCTCAACTATATTCATAGCAGTTTTATTTGTAATAGCCAGTAGCTGGAAACAACCCAGATGTTCCTCAGCTAAAGAATGGATAAAGAAAATGTGGTTCATTTATACAATGGAATACTATTCAGCTATTAAAAACAAGGACATCATGAAATTTTCAGGCAAATGGATGGAACTAGAAAATATTCTGAGTGAGATAGCTCAGACTCAAAAGGACATGCTTGGTATGGACACACTTACAAATGGACATTAGCCATAAAGTACAGGATAACCATGCTACGACCCACATACCCAAAGAAGCTAATAAGGAGGCCACAGGGACGATGCTCGAGTCTAACCCAGAAAGGGAAACAAAGTAGACATCAGAAGAGGATGGAGAGAGGGAACTGGGGTCGGGGAGTCTACATATAAGTTTAAAGGTTAAGTTAATAAAAGTTTTATCTGTGGTAAGTCTACATGAGCCCCCAAATACTCTATTATGTCCCATTTTAACATGAAACAAATGTACTATCATTACCTCTTAAATTTTATGAAAGATCTGAGCTAATTAATTAGTCCTGGTTCTAAAGAATAAAACTAACGGGCAGCTCAGTAGGTTTCTGGAAGACTTTCTGGATTTATCACTTCAATTAATCTCTGTTTTTGTTTTGAAGGTCCTGGGGCTTGAAACTAGGGTTTCATGCTTATTGGGCAAGTACTTAACACCGAGCTATACCTTCAGGTATGTGAGTTAAATTATTTGGAAGTGTTAGGTATCTATTATAATACTAAGTTTAAGAATTTTATTTTTAAATAAGTGTTCTCTCTCTATGATTATGATCTTCTTATAACTTTCCCCCACCTCACTGGAAACATATTCTCAAGCCATGTGCAACAGTGTACAGCCTCAGTAGAAAGCCCCGGTTGGGTACTTACTTTTCTCAAAGGAAGAAGGCATAGGCCCACTAGCACTTGAGTTCGTTACTGGCTCTATTGATGCACAGCGTAATTCACCATTTCCCAAGGAGCAAGAACAACAACCTAGAAAGATGAAATAGAATGTGAACGGAGAGTGCACCCACAACAGAGACACACAAGTTCAACGGTGCCAATCCATGGGCACGCCACTCCTGCTGTCTCCGTGGAAACATTTTCTGAATGGGCACTCATCCCGGGGTACAGTAAGCAATTCAACAGAGTCAGGCAAATGCTCAGCTCCCTCACATTGTCCACTCGCTGTATGAGATGGGGAGAAAGGTGTTTTTTTTTGTTTTTTTTTTTAATCAACCCTGCTTCCTCTCCACTGTACTTTGGAAACCGAGAATTCAAAACCATTTCCTAAAACACAAGACTCTCATTCATCGCTTTCATAAACACAACGGCTCTGCTGATTACCGTGGAAAAGTCAAACCAATGTTGTCCTAAATGAAAGCCACCTGTGAGTGGGACTCTCCGTCTGCCCGCCCCAGCTGTTGGACGAAAGGCATCCCCTTCTTTCGGGACAGTTCTTTCAGTCCTCCGGAAGCTGCATCTGGACGCCATGTTTAAGTTGATGAAAACCTCTCTGGGTCCATCTCCGCAGGCACTTCCCTCAGGCGCGGTGCCTCACGAGTCTGGCAGATGCGATCCTAACAGTTCTCTGCTTTTTTTCAAGCACACAGGGCCAGAGCTCTGGCAGGTTCTCAGGCAGGCTGTTCTCCATGAGTCACCGTGAGACGTGCGCTGTGTGGCTGTAGTTTTTCTGTTTTTATTTATTTATTATATTTATATATTTGTTTGTTTATAGATTTATTTTGTACATTTATTTCCTCAGATAACTGCAGAGTGCCCTTTAAAAAATTTTTTTACAGTTATATAGCCATAGTGCTTCCTGACATAGATTGTAATATTAATAGGGTAATAATCTTGGTGATAAAACTATGAAAATGTACATGTTAGAAAAATGAGTAATATTTAGGCTTAACCTCTCATTGATAATGTACTTAAGTTCTTCTGCGATAGTCTTAAAAACAAAAGGATTTCAAAGTATAAAACTTACTATGTGTAGGCCATTACACATAGTTATCTTTTTAGTTAAGATAATAATGCCACCCCAAGGTTAGAAAGAGAACCACAGAATAACAGAAAAGAAAATAAATTATCTAGCCTAGCTCTTCAGAAACATGAAGGCTTAAATAATAAAATTACATAAAAGATGTAAAAATTAAGAAAACACATGAGGCCATTACAATGGCTTATCTATAGAAAATGATTGCGCGTGAGCACACACACACACACACACAAATAAATAAGCAATATGGCCTCTGTTTAAAAAAAAAAAACTGTTTACAGTTTCTTCCTTCAAATATAGGGCTTATCAGTAGCCCACCAGTTTTCTCTTTATTAACCAAACATATTTTTACTAAACAAATGGTATTTTGTTTATTTTCAAGATTTATATATTTCTGTTTCCTGTGCATGGCTGTTTTTCCTGCATGTATGTATGTGTACCCTGTGTGTGCCTGGTGCTCAAGAAGGCCAGAAGAAGGCATCTGATCCCCTGGACCTGGAATTACAGAACCCAGGCCCACGGCAAGAGCAGCAAGTTCTCTCACTGAGCCATCTCTCTCTCTCTCTCTCTCTCTCTCTCTCTCTCTCTCTCTCTCTCTCTCTCTCTTTCTCTCTCTCTCTCCCTCTTTCTCTCTCTCTCTCTTACCCTATTAACCAAAGTCTCGAGCACATACTAAAACAGTATGATGTCGTGAAAAGTCTGGAATTTTGGTTTCTTTAACAGACATACAGAACTATAGTAAGAATATGGTCTCCTTTTAATCCCAGGTGTGGGGCTATAGGGCTGCTTAAAAGCAGCTGACTATGATTTGCCTCGTGCTCTAGCAGAGGCATGGTTTTTGGACAGATGCAGGCAGTGTCAGCGACTGTGTGACGTTTGGAATTCAGTGAACTTTTCAGAGGTAGATAATTGCTAAGGCCCCATAGCCTGGCTGGGAGATTGTTGGTTGTTCAAGGGTGTTGGCTGCAATTTGTTAGTAGTTGTGCTCAAAGAAGAATCAAAAAGAAAGAGATTAGGTTCAAGGATCTCTCTCTCTCCCCCCTAGCTCTATCGCTTCTCTCCTATTTAGTGACAGGGATAAAACCAGGGGGAAAGGATGGGAAAAAGAAGAACCCACACAGTAGCAAAGTCTGGCTACAATGTGATCCTAATTTCACACTGTTAATAATGCAAAGGTAATAGGACTCTAGCAAATATGTAACAAGGGATAGAAAAACTATGTTGAAGAACCAAATTAAAGTCAGGGCGGACATCTGAGGTGTTTTGTGTCTGCACTTCTAATAAAGCAGAAGGCGGCAGGATTTAGAGGAGACACATAATAAGACAGATTTTAACACCCTAGGAACGTGGATGAACAGGTAAATAGGCAAGTATTTCACTCAAGCAGTTCTCATGATAGCGTCAGACAATGCTGGCATACCTACCCACCCACTCTTCTGTATTTCCATAGAAAAATAACATTTCTAAGTATGTACAGTAAGCCTGATATCTCACTAGGAACTGACGTGATAACAACTCAGAAGTGGTATTTACAGGCTATGGGCCAAATAAACAAGAGCAGTTATAAAACAGGCGGGAACGGGGGAGTGGGGGTGGAGTGTGTGTGAGAAGCTCTTTTTAAAAGAGTTGCCTTGGTCATGGTGTCTGTTCACAGCAGTAAAATCCAACTAAGAGAATCAATTTTAAAAGGAACATGATCAAGAGGCTTGGAAGAATAAAATTCTGATGACATCATCACAGATTGTCAGTGAGCCCGGGTTTAAGGGATACACAGTAAAAACAGGAAGGAGAGAGAGGACACAAGGGCCAGTCTGGGGGAAAGCATGAAGAACTTGGTAGTATTTACAGGGAGAGGAGGAAGAAGGACTGAGCAGGAGCTATCAGGTACTGGAGAGACTTGAGGATCTCAACCTGAACCACAGCGGGAGTCCGATGTGGAAGAAGCCCATGAGGAAGGTTGGTTAGGCCATTTCACATCAGCTAGACTGGACCAAGAATGATGGGAGGTGGGGGAGGGGGTCCTGTTAGGAAGGAATTTTAAGAATCTAGCAGACACTGGAAATTGAGGCCAGGGTAGACACCAGACCCCACAGAGGAAGAACTACTTGCTCTGAATGACTTTTTCCGCTTGAGAGGGAAAGCAGTGATGTTTGCTTAGAAATCCTGAGAAACTGAGATAGAAACAGTATGTCTGAAAATTTTAAAATGCTGCCTATATATTCAAAAGGAGATTCCAGCAATATACTTAAAAGCCAAGGAAATCTGGAACCAGACCCACATAAGTGGGTTTGCATGAGCGTTTATATTTCCAATGACTCATAAATACCATCTTAAGAACAGTCTTGATGTGTCCTCAAGCATATATGAATACAGATGTTCATTGCTACACTACTTCTAACAGAGATGTGTTTCAAGGCAAATTAAATGTCTCTCAGTAAAGAAACAGATGAATAAATTGCTAGCTATCTACCCACGGTGGGTAGGGCTACCCCTGGGCAGGAGGTCCTGGGTGCTATAAAAAAGCAGGCCGAAAAAACCATGAGGAGCAGGCTAGCAAGCAGTGTTCTTCCATGGCCTCTGCATCAGCTCCTGCCCTCGCTTCCCTGGATAATGAACTATAAACTAGAAGATGAAATAAATTCTTTCCTCTCCAAGTTATTTTTGGCCATGGTGTTTCATCACAGCAATAATAACTCTAAGACAGAAATTAAAAAAAAAAAAGGCAGATATTGGGACCAGGTTCATGGGGTATTACTGCGACAGAACCTGACACGTTTTGGGGAGAATCATGGAAGGGTTTTGGGATTTGGGGACGGAAAAGCCATTCCAGTGCTCAGTAGGCTGTTCTGTGAGAACTTAGAAAATAGTGCTGAGAGCAGTCCAGATGATGGAGGTTTGGTGTGTAAGGTACTGATGAGAAGTTTCAGACGATTGGGGCCATTTAATATTTTGAATTAAGAATCTGTGGTTCTGGGCAGCTAGGGCTGAAGAATCAGCTGTGATTAACAAGAGACCAGCACCACTGAGTGAAACCTTTGCTTTCCTGGAACAACTGATGTTGGCCAACTGGGTCTGAGAAGTGATCTGTGATTAAGAAGAGACCAGAATTCCTGAGGTTAAATCTTCTGATAAGTGTTTCCTCAGGACCAGCACACAGAAGCTGTGGTCCAGAGGTCATCAAGTCTATACTTGGCACTGGTGAATGAATGTGGTGATGTGTAAGAGTCGGCCAGGCGCTGGTTTTAAAGGCATGAAGGGGCCCTGGAGAGCAGCTGAGGTGGCGCTGTGAGAGGCCAGTGAGGCCTGTGGTGAGTGCGTAGCCTCAGCTGAAGCGGAAGCTCCAAGACTGAAGGAGTCATAGAGAGAAGCTGAGGCTTGGTACCGTCTGACTCTTCAGGGTCCGAGTCCCTAAAGAGGGCTTGGGAGGGGCTATTGGTTAAAGTGAAAGCCAGGTACAGTAGAGACCCTATCGTTTTAGAGATGCCAGTACCATGGGATGCCCACCAAGGACAGCAGCTGTGGAGTGGAGCTGGCCTAGGCCTAGGAGGTAAGCTGGGTGTGCTGTGACAAGCCCTTTAGAGCCCAGAGAGGCCTAAATGCTTGACATAGTTGGACTTTGGTTTTCCTTTGGTCTAAATGTGACTGTGCCCTGGTTCTCTCGGAGTAACAAAGTATTTAATTTATTTTTAATTTTACAGAAGCTCACAGTTAGGAGACTTTGTTATTTTAGAGAGACAGTTTTAAAAAGACTGAACTTTTAAAGTATTTTAATTATTAAAGGCTGTGGGGGCTTTTAAAAATTGGAATGTTGTATATTGTGATATTAATATTAATATAAGATCTTGGAAGTGGATAATAAAGGAAGAGGTTTGGGTTTTAACAGTGATATGGCTGTATGTCAAGGTGACAAGGAGTCAGTCATGCCAGCCAGTTTTGTGTTAACTTGACACCAGCTAGAGAAAAGAGAACTTCAGCTGAGAAAATGTTCCCACCAGACTGGCCCATGGGCAAGCCTGTGGATCATTTTTTTTTGATTGATGGTTAAATGTGGGAAGGCCTAGCTCACTGTTGGTGGTGCCATCCCTGGGCTGGTGGCCCCGGGTGAGGAGCAAGCCAGAAAGCAGCACTCTTCCAGCTCCTCGACATCAGCTTCTGCCTTAAGTTCTCGCTGATGGACTATAGCTGTAAAATGAAATACCTGAGCATGTTTTCGTTGCAGTAGGGACCCCATTCGGGCTCTGTAGCAATGATTCACCTTGCTACTCCAGCATGAGCACAACTACAGACAACACATAAGTGAATCGTTGTGACTATGTTCCACAACACTGTAGATAGGAAATTCAAATTTCATAGAACTTTTTTTTTTTTTTTTTTTGGTTTTTCAAGACAGGGTTTCTCTGTGTAGCCCTGGCTGTCCTGGAACTCACTTTGTAGACCAGGCTGGCCTCGAACTCAGGAATCTGCCTGCCTCTGCCTCCCAAGTGCTGGGATTAAAGGCTTGCGCCACCACGCCCGGCTTTTCATAGAACTTCTTAAGAGTCATAAAAAAAAAAAAAAACCTCTTAAGTTGATATAAATCTTTAAAAAAAATGTACAAAAACAAAAGAACAGATAAAACAACAACACAACATTCTTAAATGAGAAACTACACAAAGTCGGGTGGTAAGTCTGATGTGACTTCTGGGCTATAGTCTGTAGATGGATAATTTATATGATTAGTCTTAAGTTTAGTTA
Organism: Mus minutoides; assembly: GCA_902729485.2. NCBI lineage: Eukaryota > Metazoa > Chordata > Mammalia > Rodentia > Muridae > Mus > Mus minutoides. The sequence continues at coordinate 338,836 of LR753452.1, forward strand.
AGCCTCTCCTTAAAATTTATTTATAACTACCGTGAACGGACTATTTTATAACAATTTCATCCTTTACTTACACAAATCAAAGTATCCTTCCTGCAAGGAAGGGAAAATGAAGATTTTAAGAGTCCAGTTTCGACCCCTATACCGAAGTTCCATCTTATAAAGGACTCACACACACTTCAAGCCCCAAGTTAGGGGTCGTGACTTTTGATCGTGCCACCGAGCTGTCTGTAATCCCAGCACTCAGGAAGCCTAAGCAGGATGGTCAACAATTTGAGGCCAGCAATTTGGGTTTCAGAATAAGACCCTGCGTCAACCAGGCAGCCTGCCAAACAGCCAACCAACCAACCAACCAACCTCTCTTGGAAGTCTTAAAATTCAACAAAACATTAATCTCAGCTTAATGAATGAAGGGCTAGAAAAATGAAGCTCTAATAGAATTATTCAAGTTGTTCCCTTGATAAATGCCTAGACTACTTAGAGCAGTTTAATGACTTTCCACTGAACAAAAACATCTAGGATACATGTGACAGTTTCTGTAAGTCTTAAAATACATGTAGGGCTCATACTTGTTTCTGGGATAGAACTTGGAAAGAGTTCTGGTCCATTTGTTGGTGCTGGGTTCTCCTCAAACGCAGTGCTTCCAGGCTCTACTGGTTTGTGGTTCTGAGACTGGCCGAAACCTTCGTAGTGACCAGCTTGGGTGGTGCGGTTCATGCACATGAGTGACACTCCAGCTATGAGAATGCTGCAGAACAGGATGACTGCCGTGGTGATCATCTGTCAGCATCAAAATAAGATGTTAGGCCAGTTTTCAAAATCTCATCTTAATAATCTTAGTACAGTTTAAGAACACTTTTGGGGGGGGGGCTGGAAAGATGGCTCAGTGGTTAAGAGCACTGGCTATTCTTCCAGAAGACCTGGATTCAATTCCCAGCACCCACATGTAGCTCATATCTGCCTATAACTCCAGTTCCAGGGGATCTGACACCCTCACACAGATATACATACAGGCAAAACACCAAGTCACATAAAATAAAAATAAATAAAAATAAATAAGTCATTCAAAAAATTTTAAAACTTTTTGATAGAAAATATTTCTGTATAGGTTTTCTGTTTGTTTTGGGTTTTTTGTTTTCCAGACAGGGTTTCTCTGTATAGCCCTGGCTGCCCTGGAACTCACTCTGTAGACCAGGCTGGCCTCGAACTCAGAAATCCACCTGCCTCTGCCTCCTGAGTGCTGGGATTAAAGGAGTGTGCCACCACTGCTCAGCTCATCTGTATAGCTTTAAATACTATAGAACAACGTCTCTTCCAAATGGGTAGTAGTACGGAGGAATGGAGGAACGTGACTTACTTATAAAGAAATTACAGTTTGCCTTTAATCATACAAGTTTCTTAGATATCTTATTGTATGGAAAGTAGTTAACAATAAAGTCATTGGTTTCCTTTAAGCAACCAAATGTTTCTTACAGACCCTTTCTTACTTATAAATGTTATGTGTAGTTCAACCATACTTCATAAAAATAAATCATTTAAAAAGAGAGTAACATATTTCTCATTTGTTATTACTGCTAAGTTGTTTACTTTTTTCCCTTCAGCAGAGGAAACATGATTCATAAATGTATCTTAATGCAAATCAATTAAGGGGCTAGAGAGATAGCTCAGCAGCGAGAAGCACTTCCTGCTCTTACAGAGGACCTGGAGGAACTGGGTTCCCAGAACCCAAATGACAGCTCAGAACAGTCAGGCTTCAGGGGACTCAACTCCCTCTTCTGGCTTCTACATCTCCAGCACACAAATCGTGTACACACATGCATTCAGGCAAAACACGAGCACACAAAATAAAAATAAATAAATCTTAATAAAATAAAATAGCCAAGTTGTAAGCATGTAGAAATCTTCAGGTTACAAAGTGTTTAGATCTTGAGGTTTCCAATAGTGATATAAAAATCACCAATGTCCTATAGAATCAATTTAAATATATTTTCACTTCAATTTTAATATCAAGGCACACAAGCTAGCTAAGATGTGACTGCCACTGAACTCTTCCCACCTGCTCTTTTCCGTAAAAGAAGGCTGAGTCGATGCTGTCTCCGTTGTGTTTTCCAGTTATCAGAAGCACGCCCACGAGGAGAGCAGGGATCCTGTAAGCAGGGCCATCGGAAAGAAAGTGAGCCAACAGAACCCGCCTGTGGACACAGGGAAGGGGACACCGAGAAGCAGACAGAAGCTGCCACTTACCCCCAGCCAGAGATGATGATGATTCCTACTGGGAGCTGAACGCTCTCCCGCTTCTTTAAAAGAAACAAAGAAACTGCTAGAAGGCCTAGAAACAAGAAACCACGATTGTAAACGATGATTATTCTTACCCTTGGCATGGAAGCGGCAGCCCTTTACTCCCTGAGCGATCCTGCATGTGTGGATACCCTGGTGGTCCAGTTCTCATTTGCTTTGGTGACTTTATTGGGCTGGTTTTTAAGGAGCCTGGCTAACCTGAAGCTCTCACTCCACTTCCCAAGTCCTGGAGTTACAAGCGTGCACCACAATGCTTTTAAATTTCCCTCCTTACAAATAAATGTTGTTTGAAGCATTTTTTTTCCCATTAAAAATCTTTTGTGTTTTCTTTCCTAGAACTGTTTCTTTACTCAAATCTTCATTTTACTGAAGGATTTCTTTTCAAAGGCCATAGTGGCTCGAGGTTGTCACTTGTTTCTTTCCACTCAGGTGATTAGAATCTAAGCAGCATTCCGAGTTCAGTGTATACAGACATTTCTCAGAGTGATTCCATTTTGTTGGTGCTAAGAAGTATAAATACTTCTTACCCCAGATTAGGTTTTGGAAAATGCCTCAAATGTAGGGCTGCTGATGCTTCATAAAAATATGATACACACTTAATACAACTGTGGCCCAAACCTAATACAGACATAAATATTTCGAGTTTTTATATTTGTTTTGTTTTTGAGATGGGCGTCCTACGTAGCCAAGCTGTCCTTGGCTCTCGATCCTCCTGCCTCAGCCTTCTAGGTGCTGAGGTGACAGTCACACTCCACCACACCCAGCTTGTCTCATTTATACATGTGTCACTTAGTAAGTTCCATAAGGCTACAGAATCTGAGGAAGAGGCGACATCTATTTCAAATTAACACTTTAATTTCTTAGGTAAGGAGGGTACAAGGGCTTGACTGAGTTGCACAGCACGGGGTAGGGTAGTGTAGAGAGCCCACCATCTGAGAAACGTGAGGTAAAGTTCTGAAACTGTCCTGGGTTCATATGACGTACTTTTCAGGATCTGGTAATATGTCTATAAGAAAATTTCAGTCTTTTTAGCATGTCTTCAATGATAGTCACCTCTGTGTCCACCATATAATTAAGTAGTCATGTTCTTCAGAACTTAGATTTCGATTTATAGATTAAGTTTGAGCCAAGTGAAGGCCAACTGATGGTACAGCTTACAGTCCAATGAAGGCTCTCTAGCAGTCTGGAGAAAGGTAGTGAGATAACCAGCTTATAACCCTGTATGTGGAAGTAACTAACCTTAAACAAACAAACAAACAAACAAAAAAGAAAGCAAACAAAGAGAACACCAGCGTGGGGAGTTCTGATGTACATTTCAATCTGTGAGCTCCCTTAGGAAATTAAGATCCTTTCTTGTAATTAACACTTTCAGTTAGTATTAATATAAATGGGCACTGATAACTAACGTTTTAAATGAGAATGAACATAAATAGATGCCTAGGTCCTTGTGCAGGGTTTGGTCTCTGATAGCCATTCTTCCTACTCTGGGAAGAGCTGCAGCTGTCAGACNGGGGGGGGGGGGGGGGGTGTTACTGAGACGGCAGCCTGCCATTCCTTGCGGGGGTTACTGAGAAGATCTGCCTGAGTCCATTCAGCTCTTTGGGCTTGCTTTCATAATTTACAACATGTAATATTCAAACGGCACCAGCACGAAGGTGGAGAAGATGGCCACTCATACATTTAATGTATATTTGAAATTGTTTAATTAGTGCATAAAGTTTGGGGAGTCACTGATATATGACTTAGCTGAAGTGTTAAAAAAGCAATAGGTTTAAAGGAAGAACAAAGCGAGCAGAGGCAGAAATGGTAAAGATCATTTGTAAACCAATCTGAAAATGACTGGACATTAGATTTTCAAATACACGGAATGGCTCTATAATTTTGTCTTTTTTGTTCTAAGCCTGGCCTTGAACAAGTGAGCTATAAAATTGTGCTGTGTTTATAATAATCTGATGATCACAGGTCACCTTTCACTGCACCAGTAAATTCCTAAGTTCTTTAGATAGATCTCAGCATGTATGTTTGAAGGCCTGAGAGGTAGCTGGGGCTTTGTAACTGATGGATCTATTTGTTCTTCTATTACTCTTATTACATATTCCATCTGAGTAAATGTAAATTAGACATCAGTTTGGGCTGCCTATATTTGGGATTTAAAATCTCTAGGATCTTTTAACTTGACATCTCACGACAAGCCTCGCGCTATGACAGGTATACTTGCTCAAATAAGCATAAGCTGCCTTCTGTTGGCTGTGAACCTGTCATATTGCAATTCCTCCCCACAGCATGCTTCACTTCAAAAGGCTTAGACAGGACACGCTTCTGATCCTCGGGGCATGAAATCAAAGGTCTTCCCCGTGACAGTCACTTCCTGGCCCTGGCTTATTAACCACTATACAATGTCCCTTCTGGTAGCATTTTACAATTTCAAGTTTGCGGTATGAACACAACATTCAGACAGTGCATTTCACAAACATACCAGATTGTCTGCGTCTAAATGAAAATCTAATTTCAAAATAGTAATGTTAAGTATTTTGTCCTCCTTTCTGGAGTCAATCGAAGGAGTGTTCTTTCTCATTGGGTCCTCTATTTTTACATTAAAATTTTATTTGACTTTATCTATAGGAGTTTGCTTGCATGCATATCTGTGCACCACATGCATGACTGGTGTCCATGGAGACCAGTAAAGGACTTTGGATCCCCGGGAACTGGAGTTACAGATGGTGTGAGCCTCCACATGGGTGCTGGGAATCAAACTAAGGTCCTCAGGAGCAGTCAGTGCTCTTAAACACTTAGTCATTTCTTCAGCTCTCCACATCCTTTTTCTAACTTACTTTTCTTGTTCTTATATTGCCTCTTTCTCTCTATTGAACAACTAATAGATTTCCATTCATTGAGTGTCTGCTATATACCAAACATAAATATCCATACTTCATATCATCCTCAGAATATCTCATTAATGTGCTGCAAGCCAGCTTTAGAAGAAATAAAAACAGGTGAATAAAAAAGGTAGTTAATTTGTATGAGGCAAAACCAGAGTTTGCCATTCCACAGGACCCCAGCCAGCAGTGAGCTCTGAGACACATCTCTTCTCTGCCCTTTTCCACCTGGTGTCTTCAAGGGGAAACTAGGCTGACATGGGCCTAAAGCTAATGAGCTGGACAGAAATAGTGTACTCAGCAGATAATTCAGCCTTGCAGATACTCTGTGTGTGTGTGTGTGTGTCTGTGTGTGTGTGTCTGTGTGTGTGTCTCTGTGTGTGTGTGTCTGTGCTAACAGACTTCAAACTGATCAGTAGGTGCTGAGGTCTTTTAAAGGGGGGATGGGACAGACTTTAACAGTCTTTTTATGAGCCAACTTACCTGTCCACAGATAGGTGCTGTACAGGGAACTGTACAATAAAACAAACACCAAAATTTGTCCAACAAAATTTTTTTCTTTAACAAAATTCCATATCATCATTCCAGCACAAACAATAGTCTAAAGAAAAAAATTATTGAAAGATTTTATAAGTAGCTAAAAGTAAATAATATGACTTAATACCATAACAAACTATTGACCTAGTCAAACCCATTAAAGTTTTATTCACAGAAAATAATCATTCTTTTGAAATTATTGCTGATTATCAACTATTTATTGGTTTCACTAAAATTTCAAGCTTTATGATTAAAAACCTGTTTTCTATAGAGCCTTTAATGATGTACATATTAAATGAAAATAAAGACTATAAATTTTAGCCTTAGATTTAATAGACAATGTTAAACTTTTTTCCATTATGACCACAAGCAAAGACCTAACTGGAGAGTAAGTTCCGAGTTCTCTTTGTATTATTGTTTCAGTCATCAAGACAGCCTTCTTCAGACTGGTGTCACTTGGCCACACTTCTGCTTCTGCCTCCTGAGTGTTCAGAATTATAAGTGGGAGTCACCACACTCAGATAAGAGTTCAATTTTTAATGATTCACTTGTTTGTATTTTTAAAATGCAAAGTTGTCATTGATTGTCATTATTAACCTCAAAATTTAAGACATGTTGTAATATTTAACATATAAGCACTAATGAGTTCTAATTAAATTATATTTGATCATATCTGCTAATAATTTTGACTTTGTAACTGCAAAAAAAAAAATATCCAAACAAAGCAATTGTTTCTCACGCAGTGCAATAGCCTCAGGGGAAGGCGTTGCTCTAGCTCTCCCGGGCATACTAACCTGAGCGATGAGTAAATTCGCAGTGAGCATATGTGGGAGCTGCTTATATTTCTTACTCAAGAGAAGAATAGACAGGGACCAGATCTTGAAGATAAAAGATTCAAGTTATCTTTCTCAATCTTTATAGTTACTTATTAAACAGAACATCAAAAATCTTGTTATTGTGGTACGGGATTGAACTCAGGGCCTTATATATGGCAGATAAGCACGCAGCCTCTGGCTACATCCTAGCCCTTGGCTCTCTTGAGACAGGACCTTGCTGTATGACTCAGATTTGCACTGAACTCCAGATCGTCCTGTCTCAGCCTCCCAGTGCTTAAGGTAACAGGTGTGTGCCACGATGCCTGGGCCCATGATTAAGATTTTTAGAGAATCCTCTTCATTCTTGTCCCAGGAGAGATTTTTAAGGTTACATTGAAACTGAAGATTGTTAATATAAATTACTGTATCCACAGTGATATAAAAGGCATGGGGGAGATCCCATGGTTAACAAATTAGTTCTTTAAGAACTAATGGCTTGACCACAGCCATATTCTAAGTATGTCTCCCTATAGTGTGGCTGGGATAGGACACTATGTCACAACCAATTATTTAGGAAAGAAGGTTTTAATTCTTTTTCCCTTTCTGAATTCTATGATACTAGTTCCTGAGTACTCTAAATTCCAGGTGGTCTTATTTCAAACAGCACATACCTCCCACACCAAGATTAATCCTGTATTCCTCGTGTTTAAAAGGATTGGGTTCCTCCCCCTCCCCCTCCCCCTCCCTCTCCTCCTTCTCTTTTCTTTTCTGGCTAGCACCCAGAACCTAGGGACTCATGCATGCTAAGCACATGCTCTACAGCTAAGCGACACCCCAGAACAAGAATTGCATTTTTATTCTGCCTTTAGAGTGCCCAGGAAAGTATGATGGCTAATTTTGTTCCTTTTCTTAACTGCCAATAGAAGTTGACACCTTCTCTTTCCCCAAACTACCTTCTTATCAAGGAACATAGATATGTGATAGATATGAGTTTTCCTAAAAACTCATTAATCATGCATTTATTTATCGGTATAAAACACTGTCTTTTTCTAATCTAGAATTCTGACCAAATTCAGCAGGCAATCTGATCAATGTGGATACTCTAGTTGTTAAAAGCATATACATTTAAGGGAGCAGGATCAAGTTTGAAAAGGTATCTGAAGTTTCACTTAAATAAATGGTTGATCTTGATCCCAAAGACTTTTGTTGATCCTATGATGCTAGAATTGCTAGTTATTTGTACGGTAATCATTATTCATAGAATGCCTATCTCATTATCTCAAACCTTAAAAGAAGCCATAGAACTGGGTGAAATGATTATCTTTGTAGCTAAGAAAACTAAGCTTAAGAGAGTTTAAGTAACTCCAAAGAGATGCATAGATGAACTGCAATAGGACAAGGAATCAAATCCAAGTGTGTCTGAGTCTCACACAGTGCCAACTGTACGGCTCAAAACTCCTTGACTGGAAAGACATACTTAGTCAATTACAAAGTTGAGATTATAATTTTTTTTCAGATAGGTTTTACTTCTCTGTTTTGTTAAATAAATAGTTTGGTTGGTTTTTTTTCTCTCTTTTTAAAAAACTTCTATTAGCAGTTACTTTCAAACGTATTTTGTGGCTTCCATTCAATTTGACACTAAAACATACTTACCAAGGAGACCAGGCTGATAATACTTATATCAAAGCTAACATTCTGAATGGCATACGCCAGTGGTTTAGCATCCATGGTAGGAAAGGTTAATAACCAGGCAGAAACATACATGATTGGAGCAGACACAAATGTACTTATTACCATGCCTGAGGTTATCTGCAAAAATGAGATCAAATTAAGGAGTCATAATCTTACGTAAACAATTAAACACTTAAATACCCATAATACACTAATGCATTTTAAACGGAAAATGAAAGCCA